>OZ005649.1:215207023-215807023 GCA_963930645.1 Salticus scenicus
ACGTTTTTGTATCAAAAATATGCATGGAATATGTTTGGTCACGTCATTCTAACGCATAAAAAAAAAAAAAAAAAAAAAACAGAATTTTAATATAATAATTTTTTATGAAGATATGAATTAATGTTTGTCACATTCATTTAACATTAGCATCCCCGTATTTTGACAGCTTATAACTCTATGAAAAATTGAGCAAAATATATAAACTATACCATTTTCCGCGATGATTTGATCCAAATAATTACAATAAATTATAAAAAATGGGGGTTACCGTTGAAAAAATGAAGTTGATGCCAGTTTTAATATATAATCTAAGCAAAATCTAAGTGTACCATTATAAACTAGACGTTATTACAAATCGATTGGTACCAGCCTCATGTTTCTACGATAACTTACGGTGAAATTAGGTGGGGGTGGTGGAGTGGTGTTTTTTTTTTTTTTTTTTTTTTTTTTTACTGCCTGTATATGGTATCAATATCTATACTAAACATATTTCCATACTTAGGGATGAAACACGGACGCAGAACTCATACCACTATCAATGAAACAAAATTTTCTACTTCTTAAATCAACGATATTATATGTACAGAAATTTCTTAAACAAATACTGGAGTTCTGCGCCCGCGTTCCTTCCCTGCATACTGCCAATATTTTTGTTAATATTCTGTAGCATTCTTAATACCCGTCCATTTTTCCAAACCGCTTCACTTTCAGAGTAATTTTCACCAAGAAGAAAAATACTGTAAAAAAACACTGGGGTGAAAAAAAAGTGGATATTAATAGTACTAGGGAATATTAATTAGAATGTTGGTAGATATTCATATCATAAATAATAGTAAGAACTTTAAGAATGAAATTTTTGCCCCAGTAAAAATATTCCAATAACCTTTTATAGAAAATAGAATATCAATAAAATGCAAATTAACCATTCGTAGTACATTCGAAGTTCTCACAATTATAAAGAAATTTCCATTCCGAGGTTACACGATTTTATACAACACCTTAACATTAACTTTTATTTGGTTTTAGTATTAATTATAAAACTATTTCAAACACACTAGTTACATATGACTACAGTGATTTTATTAATGGACCTAGATCAAAGACGGGCTTACGATTCAATTCCCTTTTTAAACCTTTTATTTGTCATTTTCTAATTGTCACTTTTATTCCAGGCTGTCTTTTGCATATATTTTTATGTGTAATTGTATAGATATAGGAAACCTCATAAAAAGCTTTTTTTTTAAAAATGCAAAAACTTTCTATCTATTCCTAATCTTCCTTTGAGTGTTATAATGCTATCCTTAACTGTTCTTGTTTTTAGTAAATTATGTTTCTATTATTTATTTATTTATTTTTTTTTTGAGCTCAAAAATTTTTATTTTTTCTACGTTCATTATTTGTATTGTTTTTTAATTTCATTAATTTTAATATTATCTTTCTTGCAGATAATTCAATTCTTGATTTCCGTACTCAGTTATTTTCTCCTGTTATTGCAGTGGAAGTTGCGGGACTTTGGCCGCCGGTACTTCCAAGCCTCAATATATTCGAAGTCAAAATGCAAATCAAGGAAATAAAGTTACTTTACATTAATTTTCTGTCTTTACTCAATATCGCTGAGATACTTCGTGATAATAAATACTTCGCGAATAGAAAAGACACGTACACATACTCGTACACATGCATGTATAAAATGCAAAGACAGTCACTTAATTTGCATATACAAGGTGATTCAGAACCTATATATTTAACCTAAAAGTATACATTTAGGTCTGGAACACAAAAGCAAACAAGAATTATATAGGAATATATGGTCGCAAGTGCAATCTAGTTGCGCTACATGCCTACAAAGCCAGGGACAGAAAGTTGCAACACAGGACATAAATAATGACAAATAATATATATATATATATGTATATATATATATATATACATATACATATATACAAATAATATATATATGCAAAAATATCTATATAAATATATATATGCAAAGCAGGCTTAGCAAGTAGAGTCAATCACTTTATTCCCCCCCCCTCACATTGAGGACATATCAAGGATAAGAACTGGTACATAGTATATAAGGATTGTTTTATTTAGGTTACAGTTAATTTTATCATAAATTAACATATATCATTAAGAATTATATTACATTATCCAATCGTTTAATTGTGTAATCGCAAATACGATTTTTGTAAAAGAAGCCCCGCCTAATTTAACATATTGTTGTCGAATATTTTCTAATTTTGAACAGTATGACCCGATTTTTGGCATTTCTGAAAAAAAAAAAAAAAAAAGTGATGATTAAAGAAAGTAGTAGAATAAAAAAGTAGAAAATTAGAATTTTAATGGAATTCGATTATTTTTTGTCAAAACTCTTAAAAATCTATGTTTTATACTGAATAAAATACTAGTTACAACTACGTAATCCGATTCTAAATATTCTCAAAAATAAAACACTACCACAATATTTTTAATACAAAATAAAAAACATATTAAATTTAATCTTTTTAAATGGTATCTGCATTTGTATATTCAACAAGTAAATTCTAATATCGTTTACTAGTTTCAAATGATATGTTCACATACTGAAACTTCATTCACAAATTTTACTTTTGCTCACTTGTTATCACACGAATGATAACTTATAAATTCGTTGATGTTATATATCATCGCTAAACCATCTGCCGTAACTAATGATAGTGCTGGGCAAACTTTTGTATAATAATTATCCAGCTTAATATATAATAATCTGTTAAACCAAAAGTTATTATCGTTAAACTTGGATGATTACTATGCAAGTAAAAAATGGATTGCAAATAGAAAATTGCTGATTAAAAATTGATATTTTCACAGAATATATTTGTACTGATATTGAAAAACAGCATTTTTTTTTATTTTTTATTTAACTGTTTATTTTTACTGACGAGTTACAATATGGTATCGGTGAAGCATATAGTTAAAAGCAATATTTTTTAATGATATCAGATAATACCACATCGAATGATACTCTGCATGAGGAATACTTTGATGATTGAACAAAATTCAAGCATGAAATGTAAATAAGTTAGATTTAAAAAATGTTTTAAAATAAATTTAGGAATACATCTAATTTTACTATAATATTTATGCTACAATTTCATAATGTTTTACATATAGTAGTCTGCATTAATAGAATTTGATTTTAAATGATTTAACACGCAATCATTTAAAATCAAATATATCATTTAAAATCTCTCTCTCTCTCTGTATATACACACACAGAGAGAGAGAGATTTGAAGTGTTGAGTATTGTATGTTTTCCTTAAATTTTCATTATTTTCAATTATTTTTTTAATTAAATTTTCCATTTCTTCATGTGATATTTTTCATGATATATAGATATATGTTTGCATGTATGTGTAAATTCAGTAGTTCAAATTATGCAGACGGACCATATTCGTTGCTTTTTAACTTTTTAATTTGTACGATCACATACATCAAGTATTTACGTATTTACAACGAAGCACTGTGACATGCTTAAAACCCTTTAACGCGCGGTGGTATAAGTGTGAAACCACCTCCCAGCTGCAAAAACTCATCCCAGAAATTTTTTTGCAAAAATTTACGTCTATAACCAAGCAGATACGGCCGTTTTTTTAAACTTAAAATTTAAAATTTCTTTTAATTTAATTTTGTTTGTGAATTCCGGTGGCAGTATAATTTAAATCAACCGAATTACCTTGCGCCGCAAAGAGATAATAGGTTGTATATAAAATTAAAATTGTGGGCGTCAATAAATTTTAAAGTTCTTTCTTTGACCACGTCCGTTGTACTTGGCCTCTCACAGCTTTCTCTCAAGTATTTTTTCCGAGCGGAGATGCATAAGTGATCCCGTCCCGCCTTGCAATGTACTCGTGTAAGAAATTGCAAATAATTGTACAATGCAATAAAACATTAATACAAACAATAAAAATAATTAAAGAAACTATAAATTTACAAAAATACAATATTCAAATACCTATATAATATCATAAAATATTTCAATTTCAATTAATTATTGTCTTGTAATTCAATTGGCAGAACTGCAATTTTATTAACTGTACGTTTAAATTTCCCTGATTTTGTTTTAACTTTAACGACTGTGACTTTTCCGTTAGATCCATGATAAACTGATACAATACGGCCTAACAGCCGTGTATTTATGGGCGAGAAGTCGTCTATAATTAGGCCCATTTGTCCAACCATTAAATCATTCTTTTCAACCATCCATTTTGATCTAGTCTGTAAAGTATTTAAATAATAGGACTTCCATATTTTCCAAATAATTTGAATAACTTTAATTACCCCTTGCCAACGGTTTAATCGGTTTTCATTTATATCAGTTATAAGTGTCTCAGGTATAGCTATCAAGGGCCTTCCTATCAAGAAATGACCGGGAGTCAAAACATCAAATTCGTCTAAGTCGTCACTTAATAGAGTAAGAGAGCGCGAATTTGATATTCCCTCTACTTGAATCATAATAGTCTCAAACTCTTCAAATGTAAAATGAAGATTTCCTATAACTCTTTTGATGATGTTTTACTGAATTCACGCCAGTCTCCCAAAGTCCTCCAAAATGAGGGGATTTGGGAGGTATGAAATTCCAATCAATATTCTCGGTTGTAAAATAATTAGCCAAATTTTGATCGGTAAAGTTAATTAATTTATAAAATCTTTTCAATTTTTAATTGACCCTACAAAATTATTATCAGTATAAATTTTGGAGCATTTACTATTACTGGTCTTGACTTTAGTGGTCCTTATTTAATGAGATATAAAAATCAAAGAAAAGGCACTTTAAATAATGATTGTATTTCTACATGTTTTTCTACTAAAGCCATCCATCTTGAACAATTATCGGATTTGACTTCCGATGCTTTGATCGCCACAATGAAACGTTTTACCAGTAGACGTGGCAAATGTATCGGGAAAGTTAATTAATTTATATAATCTTTTCAATTTTGAATTTGACCCTACAAAATTAGTAGCATTATCAGAATAAATTTTGGAACATTTGCCACGTTTATTGGTAAATTGTTTTAATGTGGCGATCAAAGCATCGGAAGTCAGATCCGATAACAGTTCAAGATGGACGGCTTTAGTACAAAAACATATACAAACACAAATATAAACTTTATTTAAAGTTCTTTCTTTGCCCACATCCGTTGTACTTGGCCTCTCATAGCCTTCTCTCAAACATTTTTTCGGAGCGGAGATGCATAAGTGGTGCGCATGCGCCAACAGTATGTGTGTGTAGGTATATATACAGTGGATAATGAAATTCTTATCATTATTATTATTATTATTTTACATTGTCCTAGTTTCTAAAAAAAAAAAGAAAGAAAGAAAGAAAACTGGACGAAATGGCCCTGAAGTTCAGACGTGCAAAGAACATTTATAAACTAACAATTTCCACAATCAATTTGGTCGTGAGTGTGCAATTAGGGGACCAACCTCAAAGTAAAGATAAACACAAAAACTTTGTTTCACCCTGTTTCATAAAATGCTACAAATGACTTGAAACTTTAACATTTAACATATGATTTCATTTCCTACGTACAATAATCGTATGTTACTTTTTTAAATCATTCATTTATTTATTTTTGAATCGCATGATTGTTTAGAGAGATATAAATTATTTTTCAAAATTTATTATTATTATTATTATTTAGAAGCTTTTGCTTACAACTAGAATGGATTTATCAAAATTTTACAAAATCTGCAGATAAATTAACAAAAATTAATTATTTAAAAGAAACATTATTTTGAAACATAAAATACACACGTTTAATTTTCGCTTAAATATGTGTACCTGTAGTAAATATTTATTTACTGCGCATTTGCGATAGATTTTTTTTTTCTTATAACACAGATGGAAAGCTAGATATATTTGATAACTTATGTCAAAAGTTCATTTGAATAGGATAAAATGCAAAAAAAAAAAAAAAATAATAAATAAATAAAATAAATAAATAAATAAATAAATACATAAATAAACTTATTGGCTTGTAACTGGAACATAATTTTATTTATTTACTAAGTTCATAAAAAGTTCCTCCCGCCCGCCACCTCTCCCCCCTCCCCCCTCTTGTTACGTGGTAAAATAGTCTTAAATACAAAATTAAATATCTAAAATAAATACGTAGCATGTGAAAAAAAAAACTTTATGAAATTTCAGCCCTATAAAATACTAAAAATCTTGACCATTCTTAATCTGCTTAATTTTTTACTATTCAAATGAACGTTTGACATAAGTTGTCCAATATATCTATCTAACTTTCAAGTTATGTAATAAAAAAGATTGCTATCGTTCCCACCTGTATAGTAAAAAGAAAAACAAACAACAACCTACAAATGCTCATATTTCATCATAAAATACATGCGTGCATTTTATGCTATAGAATAATATTTATCTTATGTAAAATTTTGTTGAAATCTATTCTTGCTATAAAGAAAAAACTTGCCAAAAATGAATGTTTTTTGATATATATATATATATATATATATATATATATATATATATATATATATAACGGTGCAAATCTCCCCCCCCCCCAAAAAAAAAAAAAAAAAAAAAAAAAAAATACGTACACAGTACTGTATTTTCCGGCGTATACCGCGCAGACCACCACATAAATGAGATGACCAGAATACACCAGAAGATTTAATTTACAAATAAACCAATATTTGTAAGAAACAAAAGCTTGGATAGAAGTAGCTTTTACAGTAAATTTAATTTTTGGTGCATAATTGATTTAACACGCCTACGCGTTATACGCTGAAAAATACAGTAAGTTAAATTATGTATTAAAGTTACAAGTCATTTGTAGTTTTGGGATAAAGGATGAACTAAAGTAATTGTGCTTCTTTTTAATTTCTGGTCAGTTTCCTAATTGCAATCATAAGTCTACAGTGAAAAATGTGAGTTTAAAAATGTTTTTGCATGTATGAATTTCAGTCATTTTTTTCTTCAAATACATGTGAAAAACAAAATAAAAGAATAAGGTGCAACAATTTGTGTTGATTTTATTTTTCTGAAATTCTCTCTGTAAGGACATGGTACTAAGTAATTTTATTAGAACAAAATGGGTTATTCCATGAAAAGAGTAGGCGTGGAAAAACAGCTTACCACGCCTTTCTCATTCAAAGTTACTGATACTGATTCAAAGTTACACTGATACTTGCCAGTAAATGAATTTACTGGTAAGTATCAGTGTTGCCAGATCTGGCTGATTTTCTATTCAATTATCACCAATAATTTTGAGAAGTAATTTATATATATATAATACAGAGATGGCAATATTGTAATTTATTCCATACCCATATTTCTATAATTAATGTGGTGTGAATAAAGGCAAGGACTAACTATGCTACGGAACAAATTAAAATGTTTGGTATCTTTGATAACAGACTATCAATCTTCGAAGTGATTAGGCAAACGTTACAATTAAAAGTTTTTGATGAATATTGAATATAAAATTCACCAGATCTGGCAACACTGATAAGTATACTTATTACCTTACAAAGAATTACAATTTAAATTAAATTTATCTAAGAACATAAAGGATTTTTTTTTACTTAAATCAAACTTAACCCCAAAAATATTTAAATATACCAGTATTAGAAAGAAATGGCTTGTTAGAGGGTTAACTAACATGATATTTGAGTGACATTATTTTAAATCACTGGATTGACTATATTCGATTCCCAGCAAGTGGAGTATCTTATTCAGAGCTGCCAACCTAATCCGGCAAATTGTTAACGCCTATTGAAAAACGCCCTTTTTTCTACACCACTTAATTTTTAGAGCAATTCTCTTCAAATGTATCTATGATGAATTAAGTAGAAAAATACTCTAAAAATTTAGTGGTGTAGAAAAAGGGGCGGTACTAACAATTTGCCGGATTAGGTTGGCAGCTCTGCTTATTTTAAATGATTTAGTTAATTTTTTTTCGTTTTAACAGAGTTTTATTTTATATTTACATCTACCTCTTTTCTCATCCTGAGAAAAAAAAAAATCATTAAATCACACTTCTCATCGTGATTTATAATGTTAATGGATTTTTACATTTGTATTAATATTATATCTCTATATTTTGTATATATTTAGAAATATATTAAAAAGGGAAATTCAGATTTCTTTCTTTCTTTCTTTCTTTTATTTTAATATTTTATGAAAACTGTAGTTACCATTTCTATATTTTAAAAACTTTATTCATAATAATACTAATTAAACTAATCTGTCTGAGTAAAAGCATAAATTAATTCTTATAAGTAAATCCTTTTTGACAAACATGATGCCAGAGAGAATAATATACAATCTCTAACTTAAATAGAAATGTTTACTGCATTTTCCCTGTTCAGATATAATCCACTTTAGTCTTCCACCACCACACAATGTACTCCTTAAATTCATTCTAATATTTCAGGATTTATTAAACATTAATTCTAGGAATATATCACGAATAATTCACGCTTCGTTTATTCAAGTATCCTTAGAGGATATATCTTTTTCCCACTATCCGCAAAGTCAGAAAATTAAATCCAAACCAATCTACTAAACAGACTCATTTACTAACTAATTGCCAACAGCTAGCCTGCGCTCAACTGATACAGAATCATGCCCCTGCGTTTAGTGTCGTTAAAGGCCATTTGTTGAGTTTAACTAAGAGCATTTATGATATTAAAACTTAGGTGTGTGAAGAGAAGTTGCTCGACTTCCCCAGGGAATAATTTCGGATCATTTTCGAAAAGATGAAATAGTTACTTTAGATGATTACTAGTTGTCAAGCGTTAGGGTGTGAAGCTAAAAACATACTTTTGCGTGAGAGTTAAATTAATTTTTACATTTGTGCAAAGCATAAGTGCCCCTGTCGCTTTCTTTTTGGTAGCTATTAATTGTGATGGGGGGTAATACAAGGTTTAATTGCTCTTTTTAATATGTTATTTTCTGAAAATCTAGTAATGAGTATACATAAGAAAAAAAAAAAAGCATTGATAAAATTATTTTTTGCGAATAGGCGTACTCTTCAATATACATTTAACAAAAATTATTACAGAGATCGCAACTTGTGATATTTTAAGTGCCACTATTTTTTAAAATGTATTATTTCGTAAAATTTGAGAATTAATTAAAGTAAACTTTATTCATAAAAAATAATGATATTCAAAATGCAAGTTGCTGCAATGCCTATTATTAAATTAATAATTGTTTTAACCTACCCAGGGGCGCAGTCACGTAGTATAGATGTAAATCTTAATTTCCAGTTGCAAAAAACTGGCCCCAGAAACTTCTCATAAAATTTTTAAATTATTAAAGTAACAATTCTTAAATTAAAAATTCTTAAATTAATAATTGTTTTAACCTACCCAGGTTCGCAGTCACGTAGTATAGATGTAAATCTTAATTTCCAATTGCAAAAACTGGCCCCAGAAACTTCTTATAAAATTTTTAAATTATTAGATTAAAAATTATTAAATTAAAAATTATTACATTAATAATTCTTTTAACCTTCCCAGGGGCGCAGTCACGTAGTATAGATGTAAATCTTAATTTCCAATTGCAAAAACTGGCCCCAGAAACTTCTTATAAAATTTTTAAATTATTAAATTAATAATTATTAAATTAAAAATTCTTAAATTAATAATTGTTTTAACCTACCCAGGGGCGCAGTCACGTAGTATAGATGTAAATCTTAATTTCCAATTGCAAAAACTGGCCCCAGAAACTTCTTATAAAATTTTTAAATTATTAAATTAATAATTATTAAACTAAAAATTATTAAATTAATAATTGTTTTAACCTAACCAGGGGCGCAGTCACGTAGTATAGATGTAAATCTTAATTTCCAATTGCAAAAACTGGCCCCAGGAACTTCAATTTTTTATTTTATAACTTAGAGAGGTGACTTCATTAATTTCTTCTCTTGTAACGTTGTTAGTGAATTCTTGTGGCTCTTGATTTTAAATGAAATAATTTGGTTGACCCTCAAATGGGTAAAGAAGGAGGAGCAATTGCCATCTTTTTCGCTACCACTATTTGTATACAAAATATTTGCAATAAACAGGATATAAATTATTGTTTAACCCTTTGCACAACCATTCTTTTCTTAGGATATTTTCGGCGAACTCTGATTATTTATTTTTACAAACTCTTTTTCTGTAAAACTGCTTCCCACTAATTTAACTGAATGAAGTATCATACCAGTGGTAGATTAAGAATTTTAACCATTCAGTGCATGATTTTTTTTTCTTTACATTATAATATATATATATATATATATATATATATATAATAATTTAGTCACTTCAGAAAATCCAAATTAAGAAAAATCTGGAGAAAATTCCAGCTTTATTTTAGTTATTCTATAATTATGTGTATTTATAGTCTGTGCTATATTAATTAAACTATATCTTAAACTAATGTACTGAAATAATTTAATTTTAATGCAGCGCAAATAAAAACATTTGATGAATTTTATTTGTCAATTTTTTCTTTCTGCATCATGTCAATAATTTTCAGGGGAAAAAAAAATAATCTGAAGCAAATTCTGATTTTTTTTTTTTTTTTTTTTCCGTGGAGATAGGATAGATTTTTTTTCTTTTAAATTGGAATGAATAAAGGTAATGAACTACTGACTTTTAGTGAATAAAAATATTTGTAATGTACATTTAGCTACTGCGATTAAAAGAATAAAAAATATATGAAAATGTATATTTAAATGCTCTAGATATGGTACAAAGCATACATCAGCAATATTTAAGATTCATTGGAAATAGAAGGGTTTTATTGGTATGTGCCAGATATGGCACACGGTGCAGTGAAGGTTTAAGGAAAAATTATATTTCTCACACAAGAGGGGACTTAAGAGTTTTATGGAAAAATAGTTAGGCACGACAGAGGTGGCCCCATAGGTGCAAAGGGGTGGAAGCATTACAGTGGTAGCAGAAAATGCGGAAAATTCTCATCAGGAAAGTTATGCTCTATAAAGCTTTAAACTAAAACTTAAAAAATTTGCTCTTAAGACTTTTTTAAATTTTAACACAATTTTGCCGTATTTGAAGCTTTAAAATCTCTGTTTTGAAATATTGTGGAATTTCCAAATCCATGTATATGTGTTTTGAAATGGTGTTTAAGCATCGTTTGTGATACTTAGATTTCTTGATTGCTGTATTTGTAAGACTGTTTGCTCTTGAGTTTAAATTCACTTTAGTTTAATTTTAAATATTTAATATCATACTTTCGTTGTTTATTTAATTTGTTGTTATTTTGGATAAAAATCAAGTTAAATGTTAAACATTCTTAACAAGTCTACTTTTAATCATAGGCAAGTGAAAAAGTTAGTGCCAATGTAACACTTTTGGAAAAATCGGGTAAAATTCCTATGAAAATTACATTTTATTAATTTCAACAAATTGTAACAAAATTATTTTAAAAATTTTAATCAACTATTCAAGTGATATTTCAGTGTAAATAACAATGACGACAACATTAATAATATTAGTTAATGATAGTTATTTAGAAAACTATTATTTCGAAATTCCGTTATAGCCTGCAATATTACCAGAAAGGTTAATATAATCAATTTTAGTACATTGGGATGGAGAAACGAAACTTAATTTACAAGTGTAATATTTAGCGTAAAAGTTAAATTTTTTTATTAGCAATAATAATAATTATTAATTATTTTTAAAAGTAGTTTGAAGAATGGAGTGTGTATTTTTAAAATTGTTTACTAAATAGATTAAAATATTTAAAATTAAAATGCTATAAATTGCATATTTTTTATGTTATTATTTTTTTTTTCTTATACTGCAGGCTTAATATAGGTCAAAATTGTTTTTCAGTATATTGCGACTCAATTATGTAAAAAATAACACACGAACGATGTCCTTACCTATTTTAAATTTTTGCCATGTTAACTTCTGTACTTCTTTAATAAAAAATACATATCTCAACGCTCAAGAGAAGAAAAAAATGATGATAATAATAAAAGGAGGCAATTAGTTTTTTTTTAATTATTTATTTGAAAACATACATCTCAGAGGCAAAAAATTATTTAAATATTAAGCAAATTTATCTTAATTCTCTTAATGAAAAAATATGTTTCCTTTCTATTTAAAAAAAAAAAAATTATATATAAAAAAAAAAAAATAAAAAAAAAAATAACTTATGCAAATACTTAAAAATGAATTCATCTGTAAACACAAATTTTTGAATCGCGTTCAAGATTTTTTTTTAACAAAAGAATACATCCGAAATTTTGATAATTTTAAATTGTTTGATTATATGTAATAAGGTTAATATCTTAATATGCATTTAGAGGTTATGATTTTTTTCTTATTATCAGATTCTGTAAAAGATTTATTCTGAATATATATATATAATAATAATACACATAAAATGCACAATATATATTTGTATTGGAATTTTGATATAAAAAAAAAATATATATCCATACATGTATATAATTATGTAATTATAAACATGTAATTATTTTTTCAATAATATACGCAGAAGACTAAATGCAGAAAGCAAAATTTTATTTCTTTACTGTATTTTACTTTATTTCTATTTCTTTACTATATATATATATATATATATAAACATTAATAAAATTTTGGTTCTGACATAACCATTATTATAATTGTCTAATTCTAAAGTGTTATGTTTTTGAAACAGAATGTACTACAGAAAATGCATATTAATTTATCAAACACATACATAATATATCTTTTAATAATTTTCATTAAAAAAAAAAAAAATCTGATTTCAATACTATCAACTAATGTTTCTGATAAAATCAGAAATATACCACTGATGCTATTAAATAAATATACATATATATTCTGCAGTTTTCGCATTTTTTTTTTTTTTTCTTTTAGAACTGAGGGAAGTGTGTTTCATTTGATGCATTTCCGTTGATATCTAAAGAAATGTTCCTCATTGCATTGTAAAAAAATAAAATAAAACTTTATTATCATTTATATTCCACGGCACTGTCTATTTACTCTTGATATAAATAAAGCAAGATGTCGATAGAGACTGTAAGGAACTGCATTTCTGCTCTTGCGCTTCCAATGATTTCATTATGAGCTACTAAAAGCAATGTGATGTCAGAGACAAAAAGAAAGGGGAAAAAAATGACGTTGTTTATTTTCTTTTCCTGTACTTTTCCTCACAGAATATGTTTAAATCCAATAAATCGTGTGCTCATTCTTATGTTTATACATTTTAAATATTATGTTTTATTAAATTTAATCGAAAACTTGTTTAAAAAAATTATAATTTAAAGTTTCTTGAAATAATTATAATTCAAGTATCTCCTTGACGTAGTATGTTAAATTTATACATTTTCAATTAACATTTGAGTTTATTATTAGGAGAGCTCAAAACATACTTGCCAACATCCTAATTAATATTCCGTAGTGTTGTTAGCCCCACCCTTTTTTTCACACCAGTAAATTTTTAGAGTAATATTCTCTAAATGTAATTACGATTAAATAAGAAGAAAAATACTCTATAAAGATACTTGTATATAAAAAAAGCAGACCTAACAATACTACGGAATATTAATTAGTATGTTGGCAAGTATGACTCGAAGTCTTCGGCCTTTTTTAAAGAATTTTTAAAGGATGAGAAATTTTCTCCCTTTTTTGCTACCTCTACATTTACAATAATTATTATAATGTCATATAACCAAGACACATTACTATAATATATATATATATATATATATATATATATATTTCTGTATAAATATGATGGTAGCAAAATCTACTGAAAATTACTGATTTAATTTCAAGAGAATTTTATCGCTTAAAAGAAATTGTCTTACCAGGAAATCATCCCAATAGTGTAATAATAAAAATCAATTAAATTATGTTCATTTGGGAGGACATAACACAACGTGATTTTTGATGCATAAACTGTTAGCCCTCGTAAGCTCTTTCTCGAGAAATCCATATTTAAGTTTGGGTAGTATTGAAGTTACTTATACGACGCAGTAGCTTCTCGCCTGCTGCTACTATTACATCTAGATGAAATATTAAATAGTACTTATTTTTCTCGCTGTAATAATGTGCATACAATAGAATAATATCAGGTTTAAGATATTCGATTAATAACACAAAATATTTTTTAACTTTATTAATTAATCAATAGGTTAGTTTGGAGTTACTGAAAAGGCCTACTACGTGTTGCCTACTGTTACATCTAG
Source organism: Salticus scenicus (assembly GCA_963930645.1). NCBI lineage: Eukaryota > Metazoa > Arthropoda > Arachnida > Araneae > Salticidae > Salticus > Salticus scenicus. The sequence goes on from OZ005649.1 coordinate 215,221,261, forward strand.
ATGAATTATAATTGAATATTGCAGATTTTTCTGATTGTAATATAATGCATATAATAAATTAACAATTTATTTAAGATTTCAACTAAAAAATAATAATAATTTTATTAATGAATTAATAATTTACTTTTCGATTTTAATATAGAAACTCTTTTTACTCTAAAAACCAATTATTTAGCTACCAATACAGAAAAGAATGTAATAACTAAAGTTGAAATTCATTGGATCGTTAGCTTCATTTATCAGAGGATAAATGGAATGGAAATATTTTTCTGATACCCATAGTAAATCTCTATTATCTTTTTGGAAATAAGAAAGGATTTATATACGTATTAACTGTCTATACTGAAAATGTTACGAACTCAATCGGAGAAATGCTGCTATTAAAAAATAAATAATTTGAGTAAACAAAATAACCATTTTAAATCACTTTTGTATGATGCTTTTTAATCAAAACCATATAAATATAAAAATATGAGATTTATACTTTTTAATTTAGTATTTTCTTCCTTTTGAAAATATTTACTATTTTACATTTCTTTCTTAGTTTTTATAATATGCAGCGAGTGATCTAAATTTGTATATTAATTTAATTTAAGCTAATGTTAATCAATAAAGATTTTATAAAAGTATATTTAAAAAAAAAAAAAAAAAAAAAAACTTAATCATTTTCAGTTTACATAATTAATTATTTATATTTTATTTTATTTTTTCATTTTATCAAATGTAACTGAAATGCTAGAACCACAATTATTTACTTGCTTGAATCCTTTCATATATATTTATTTAGAGAAAATATTTTTTAATTAAAAAAATATTAAATACGTAATCCATTATTAAAAAAACAATAATAAATATATCATCATACTTATTATATTAAATTATATGTCAATTTAAAACTACAAATAAATTCATGCCTTTTTCCCCCACAACTTTACTCCATGATTACATTGTCACGTATTTATTTATTTATTTGTTTGTTTGCTTCTTTGTTTAAATGTTAACTGTAAACCGGCATTATTTTCCATTTGAATTCACATGTTCTATGCATGTAGTTGATTGCTAAGTCTTGTATTATTATTTATTGTAATCTATTTCCAGAGATGAATATATTTTAATTTATTCTGGAGCATTTTCACCCCTGCCTTTATTTCATACCACTTTTTTCTTAAGAGAATTTTTTTCTTATTTTATCGTAGTTATATACTGGAGAAAAGTATTCTATAAATAAAGTGGTGCGGATTAAAGGCGAGGCTAAAGATGCTCGGGAATAAATTAAATTGTTGGCAAATATGTATTTTTGTATTCCTACCCACACTTTTTTTTTGTTCTTTTGGTTTTGTATTTTCTGTAATTGAAAGTTAACCATTCATTAACATTATGCACTTAACTTTACAGAAAACCACAAAATTTTGCTTGCACTACTCATATAATGAATGCTTCAGATGAAGTTAACAATCTTTCTAAGCTTCCTTGATTTTATTCGATTTCGTATTATTCTGATCCTTTTCTATCTGTTCATACTTTGGTAATTTTCTATAAGTGTTTAGATATATATTGAACGATATTTATGGTGCCATATTATTGTACTATTTTTATGTCCCAGAATAATTTTCGTAAATTCTTTATTAATATCAAATTTTTGTCCATTTCATGTTGCCAGATCTGACGAATTTTTTATTCAATAATCACCAATAAATTCAAAAACTGATATTTGATATACATAATACACTGTTAAAAATTTCAACAGAAAACTCAGTGTAATCTATTATCTTAAGTCTTACGTAAAGTTGCAGAGAAAAATAAACGGTGATGTTAAAAAACTTATTTTATACATTCATTTTAATAGCTAACATTAATTTAATTAATTTGCTGAAAATATATTTCGGACGTAGAATGCTTTTTCTCAAGTAGAAACAGTCATTTTTTATTTTAATTAAACAATAAAATTAGGTAAAAATACAGAATAAAGATTTAGAAACTCGATTATTCACTTTTAATTAAATATTACTGTAAATTTACAGAAATTCTGGGTAAATATTTACATTAAACTTACAGAAACTTTTAACAGTGCAGACGATTAATCTTCGAAGTAATTAGCCAAACGTTACAATTAAAAATTATTGGTGGATATTGAATAAAAAATACTGGCAATACTGTTCATGGTTACGTACCAATGTGAATTTATAAATCTGATTTGCTTTGTAAGATAACATATAATCTATTTACTCTTTCTTTGAAACCATAATAGAATCTAGTAGTTATATTGCCTAATAAACATCAAATATTTGAAAACTGCATTATTTATAAACGAAAGCAGTCAGCTTAATTCTTTACGGATTTATATGATGGATTTCTCGAGGAAATGCGTAAGAAATTATCTGCTTGTTCGCTAGAAACAAGTTATAATCAATTTATCTTCCCTTTGTGCTATTAATAAAAATATGAATTATTTCGCGAAGAAGTGAAGCAAGATGTCGATAGAGTCAACAAACGTCATAAATTATAAGGGACAGAGAGCAAAGTTTCTACAAGTTACCTTAATTTTCTATTTAAGATCCTTATTAATCTTATTAAGGTGTATAGCCAGTAAATAGCTACAAGTTACCGTAGGAAGTGGAAGAAAACGCTAATAACTCTTAAAATAGAAATTTATTATTACTAATCTTTTTCTTTTTTCTTTTTTTTTTTTTTTTCACAGTAGAATTATCAAATAATGCTAATATGTAAAATGTAAATCGCTTTTCATTTGTAGGAAAGTAATGATATAAAAAATATTGCAGATTAGTTTTGAAAATGTTTAAAAATATTGTCTTTTCAATAACAGATAGTTTATTTTTAGCATAAACATACCTGCCAACCATTTCATTAATAATCGGAAAATTTTTAGTACCCGGCTTTTTTTTTTTTTTTTTTTTTTTTTTTAATCAGTCTTTTTTTAGAGTAATTTTGAACTTACTTAATCATCATAAGTACATTTGGAGATAACTACTCTAAAAATAAAGTGGTGTGGAAAACGGGGCTGCGTACAAAAGATGTTCCGATTCAAAATTAAGATGTTGGCAGGTATGCATAATGATGAATTATCAATTTATTTTTATGAAGACAATTCACACTTATATTTAACATTTTTAGTAATAATATATTTTTCGGATGTATGTAAGAATAAATTAATTTTATATCTAGATGCAAGGCTGCTACAGCCGACTTTTTCTTTTTTATTATTATTATTTTTGTACCACAATTTTTATAACATAAAATTTAGAATAAATTTATTCAGGCAGAGTGCATTTTTTGACCTACGAAAACATATTGTAAATTTTATTTTTTAGAAAAAAGTAGTACGAAAAGGATATAAGAAATGTCGCCTGTGGTAGACCTGAGATGATATTTAGATTGTGTGGATATGCCGGATTTAGTACTTACAAGGAAACATTCAAAAGGTGTCATCTTCAAAAAGTATTGACAAAATATGTGTGATTCTACTCTTCATAAAACACCATAAATGAAAAAAATATCGGCTGAAATTAATTACAATGACCACAAAAAATTATCAAAATTAAGCATATTTGGCAATTTTACACTGCTAGTCGATTGATTTTAAGTACTTGGCGAAAAAGCAAAACACGGTTCTGTTCGTACACGGCAATTTCGGTGCTAGCAAACGTATCACCTAACAGCGCTAAATCGCCAAATATGTTTAATTTTGATAATTTTTGTGGCCGCTGTAATTAATTTCAGCCGATATTTTTTTTAATTTTCTGGTGTTTTATGAAGAGTAGAATCACATATACTTTTTGAAGATGACACCTTTTGAATGTTTCCTTGTTAGTTTAAAATTTTTCAAACGTTGTTTAGTTAACAGTCATGAAGAGCTATAACGTTCGTTCTAAATTGGTTCCATGTAAATAAGTTTATACATTATAAATAAATAATACCTAGCAATAACTAATTTATACATTTAACAAGAACAAAAACCATGCCGTACGAATTGATTATTAACACTTTCCAACTGTACGTACTTGTATCATATACTTTTCAATATTCTTTGCCTACATTATCACACAGAAGACGAAAAGTACAAAGATTGACTCATTGAATTTAAAAGAACACCCAGGCATTGTTGGAAAGTGTCAAAAAGGCTTAACGTAGAAGAAAATCTTGCAGCCCGTAATGTATTGAATATGTTAGTGTAGCCTTGTAAATATGAAGGTTAATCATGGCATATTCTGTACAAAACATGGTTTTAAAATATTACCGATACATGTCAATTTCTTTATGATTTTTATAGTAGAAAGTTATTTAAATGGGATTTTTAAAAATGTCTGTCTTAAAACGCAGTGCATTGCCTTTTTTATTTATTTATTTATCTATTTATTTATTTGATTGTCCCTGCACACAAACTAGTTGTACAGGAACTTTTAGTGTCACTTTAAATAGGGAAATTCCACAGTGAACTTCATTAATATATATCATTTTTTGAAGATTTCTGAAAATATTTACGGCCGCTGGAGGCGGGAGACCAACAGATACAAAGGTAGACAGTCGGACAAACTGGTAAACAAATTAAAATCATATTCACTCTTGAAAATACCTAGAGAGTGTTAAAAACACTTAATGTAAACGAAAATGCAATTCCAGCAAATTTTTATTAATAGCTCTTTATGTAACTGTATATTTTTATTTTAAATCTAATAATAATCATGCTATATTCTATAGAAAGCATTCTTTTGTGTATATTTCAATTTCATTAAGCTTTATGCAAAGTAAAGTTATTAAAATTTGGTTTGGAAAATCACCTATTATAACAACGCAATGCTTTCGAATTTTTTCAAGTTTCCCTGTACACAAACCAGTAGAGGTATTCACTCAATTTTCAATAGGGAGCATCCGATAGTGAACTGAAATAACACATATCAGTTACAAGATATTCCATAAATAATTAAAGGATTTAGAGCGAGGGCAGTCAGACAGATGGATAGACGAACTGACAGACGGATACACAAATTGAAATCATATTCACACTTAAAAATTGTTAGAAATTGTTAAAAACGTTTAATTTAAACGAAAGTGTAATTCCAGCAAATTTTTATTAATAGCTCTTAACGTAACTGACTATTTTTGTGTGTCCCTATAAATATAATACTAATCATACTATGTTCTATAGAAAGAATTCTTTTGTGCATATGAATAATATATTTCAATTTCATTAACCTTTATGCAAAGTAAAGTTATTAAAATTTGTTTTGTAGAAATACCTCTCATAGAATTCTTTCGAGTATCCTTGTACACAAACTAGTGATAGCACTTACTCCATTTTACATAGGAAGCATCCGATAATGAACTTGAATAATACATTTCAATTTCATTAAGATTTGTGTACAGTAAAGATAGTTAAAAATAGTTTAGAGAAATACATCCTATAGAACACAATGCTTTAGAATAGATTTGGGTGTCCCTGTACACAAAGCAGTGGTGGTATTTACTCCATTTTATATATAAAATATCCGTAAGTGAACTTTAATAACGCATTTCAATTTCACTAAGATTTGTGTACAGTAAAGGTATAAGACAGTCAAAGACTAAAAAACACCAAATAAAGGAAAAAAAATCATAAAGTTTTGAAACTTTGGAATAACATTCCTGTGGGCTCTAGTAAGGCAAAACAAAAAAGTTCCCCTTCCTTGGGGGAAGCTTTCCCCATCCCCCCTTTTCCCCTCTAGACCATATAGCTCTTTCAGATTAAGAAAAACAGAGATAATAATTTTTAATCGCTTCAATTTTTGTGATAAGGTTGATGAAAAGTCTGGTAATGGAAAAGAAAAAAAAATCCCCCCTTCTTGGGGAGGTACCCCCTCGTTTCCAGATTACAAAAAAATGAGGGATTATAAAGGAATGTATTGTAGGAGTAAATATGTATATTGCTTTGAAATTTTGAAATAATACTCTTGAGTGCTCTAGTAAAAAGTTCCTCTTCTCTGTGCGGAAGTCCCGCCCCCCCCCCCCCCTCATTTTCTCTCCAAACCATACAGCTCTTTCAGATTAAGAAAAACAGAGAAAATAATTTATAAATGTTTGAAATTTTAGGATAACATTCATGAATAGCCTAGAAATGGAAAAGAAAAAATATCCCTGCTCCCTCAGGTGACACTCCCTTCATTTCTCTCCTCCTCCGAATTGTATAGCTCTTCATATTACGAAAAATGAGGGACTATAAAGAAACATAATAGAGGAGTAAATATTTGTAAAATTTGTAAAATTTGAAATAATACTCTTGAGGGCTCTAGTAATGTAAAACAAAGAAGTCCCCCCCTCCCTTGGCGAATTTTCCGTCCAGAAGCTTCCCTCCTATTTTATCTCCAAACCTTATGGCTGTTTCAGATTAAGAAAAATTAGAAAATAACTTTATAAATGTTTGAAGTTTCAGGATAACATTGATGAATAGTCTAGTAATGGAAAAGAAAGAAAATTCCCCCTACCTCAGAAAGCCCTGCACCGCTTCTCCCTTCCCCCCCCCCCCCCCCCCGAAAATTGTATAGCTCCTTCAGATAAAAAGGAGAGGGGGTGGCAGTATTACGTACTTATAGGGACTGTTTTATTCCATAATAACCACTAATTTTGAAGAATGATGTTTGGGGTATATGATAGTCGCTTAGACAAATACGCAATTAGTCAAAATTAAAATGGACGACTGGAACGGGGCGAAGCTTTCAATGTTTGTGGAGACGATCTGCGCTTTGTTCGATTGCATTGCAACTGTTTGTGGTTTAAATTAAGACCACTGATTGGTTAAAGAAAAAAATTCGTCACCATGACATCGAATGACATCTAACAGTTACGTCGTCCATTAAATGTCAGTAATCGACATCGAAAGTTCTTTAGAATAGAGTAAAAATTAAGCAAATTGTCAGCAAAAGAACGAGCTAGATTTTAGGTATTTTCCAGAGTGATAAATTTCATAAGGGGCTTTTCACATGCTGCGTAATTAGTTTGAAGATCCAATATTTCAACTACTCTCAAAAAGAACTTTTATATGAAAAACGCATTATAAGCTTATAACTCTAACATTTTGAATGACAAATTTTTCTAATTTATGTTTTTCGAAGTGTTAATGTTATCCTCAGTCATTTACTGCCATAATAAAATCTTTTTGTAAAAAAATAGAACCGACTCCAAAAAGCAACTACTATTCAAACAGCCAAGAAAAAAAATTGACATGAAATGAAACTGTAAATTGCGACTAAAAGTATAAAATAATTTCCTTCGCCAAACAACCTATAACACTACAATTAATCATAACTTTTGAAGTCGGCGCAAAATTAAATAAAATTTAATTAGTTTTTAAAGGTTTGTTTTTAGATCGGTAGCAACAAATGCTGTTGTCTCGAATGATCCATGTTCATGTTTCCTTTATTATTTTGTCACTATATACAATTGGTCCATTAGTAGCATCTACATAGAACAGTGAACATTCTTCACAATGTGATATTTATATTTCTACGAAGTTAGAGTTTCCTTTGCAAATTTGGTATAACTTTGATAACTATCATCCTTAGTGGCTTTTGGATTTGGCGATCAAAACATAATGCAAAAATATACACGCAAGATGTATATTTTGATAATATATATTGTCCGAAGTATTGTTTCATATTCTTGATTATTCAATTAATACACCTTATCAAAATAATCATGATATCCCAAATAAATTAAATAAGTTTGCCAGATAATTTTGCGATTTTTCTTTCACCAAGGACGTCAGGTACCAGCATCTTCGGCAACTTTTGCTGCTTACGAAATCTTATTTGTTTTCTTGAATCAAAATAGTTTTCGGCTGCATTTTGCAGGTGACAATGTGAGATGTGTATTTTGAACAGGATTTGATTTTTGTATTGAATAAAGGTATCAATTTTTATTTAATTTTGCGCCAATTTCAAAAGTTATGATTAATTGTAGTGTTATAGGTTGTTTGGCGAAAGAAATTATTTTATACTTTTAGTCGCAATTTACGGTTTCATTTCATGCCATTTTTTTTTTCTTAGTTGTTTGAATAGTAGTTGCTTTTTGGAGTCGGTTTCTATTTTTTTACAAAAAGATTTTATTTTTCTCTTTTCAGTGAAAACTTATTCATATAGCAGAACATCTGAAGACGTTCGACGGCAGTTTAGCAAATCACAACATTCAAAAAAAGTGACATAACTCAAAAAATGGTTTATGTCACTGAAAAATACATGAAACGCACCCAATGTGGGCAAAATTGTTACATCTTCATCTAGAATGTTATCCACACGAGAGAAAGTTGTACCAGTTTTATTGTAGTCAAGTTAGTTATATTAAAAGTTAAGTAATTTTTAAGTTGATTTTTATCAAATGCTGCATTTTCAAGTCGTGTCACTTTTCTTGCCTGTATCGGATATGAGCAAACAGCAAAAAACTATCTATTGAATGAACATACGTTAAATTAAAAAGTCTTTAGAAATGTAAAGAACGGATACGCTGTATTCGTAACAAAAAATTCTGTTAGGCATATATATTGAAGTTTACAGTGAATACGAGTCACCTGCTGCGCTGGAAATTGTGCTGCGTAATGTTCAAACAAAGAGCAAAATATGCATTGCAGCTGACGGACAGAAGTTTCAACATCGATAATTACATACTGCTTTTACCAGTGTAGCTGCATGCGTTCAGTAGTTAGAGTGAGAACAGACTTTTGTGAGTTTCCTGTAATTTGTTTATATATTAATGAAATCATAATGAAACCTATTTCAGGCCAAGAGCATTACGACAACAAAAAAAGTATTAAAATTAAATTCTCTCTTACGAAGTTATAAGCTAAAAAATTTCAACAACAACAACTTTGCGCCTTTGTTGACGGGGTCTTGGTTCATCAGTGGTTCTCTAGGCTTGGGGACTGTAACACAGTTTTCCAGGCTGAGATTATCTCTATCAGCCAAGCAATTTCTTGGTCTATTTCCTATTTTACCAATTCGAAAATTTATTTCTACAGTGAGAGTCTCTCAGGTCTTCAGGCTCTGGCTCGCCACAGGAGTAACCATCCTATTATTCAGAAATTCAAATTAGATCTCCTGTCTAAGCCCGACACTTTCTCTTTAGCTCATATCCCCGCTCACAGGGGCGTCGCGGGCAATGAAGTGGCAGATCTCTTAGCAAAAATTGCCACTAAAAAGGAAGCAGTGGCTTTCGTTCTGGCCCATACCCCCCCTCTTACATCAAAAGATAACCTAAAGCACGACTAAAGAAAGAATGGCAGCTATACTGGGATACATCTCCATCTCCTAAAGGTAGATTTACTTTTAACATCCTCCCAAAACTGTCAAATTATAACTTTGACCTTTCCCCAGCCATAACAGCCTTCTTAACGGACCTTGGCCCGTTCAAATCACATCTTTACAAGTTTCATTGCTCGCGCACTCCACAATGTGAGTGCGGCGCTGAGGGTAATGCAAATCATTACTTTTTCTCATGCCCACTAACTCATGATTGGTGTATCCTGAACCCACCTAATAAACCTAACAACTGGCTTTTTAATATCGTTACCCGGCTTCCCCTACGTCAGAAACTAACCAGAATCTATAACTTCTTAATGCATCTTTCCAATTTGACCAACTAATTTTTCAATCTTCCAAGGCAGTTACCAACTTTTCTCTTGGAGGTCCATATAATTTTTCATCACAAGCTTTTCCATGCGAGGAAGCAAGGCTCATATTCTTGTTACCTTGTCGCCCTCTGTCGTGTGAAAGCTCCGCTTTGGCGACCTCTGTAACCTTTTTTTTCTGTTTATGCAATAAACAACGGAGGAGGTTTAACCTTTAGACACGGGCTCTTTTGAATCACCACAGTGCCATCGGAGCCTCTCTCTAAAGGTTAAAATCGCTCAAAACCGCTGCATAGTGGTGAGCGGCCACCTTCCGTCTTAGAATCTTAGAATGAGAAACATGGTTTGTATTGAGAACCTCTTCCTTTATGAAGTCGGTTTAAAAAGTCTATGCGTTAATCGATGTGACCGCTTACAATAACCATACTTTGAATTTTACATAGCATAAATGTCACCCGCTACGCTACAACATATGCAATGTCATTCAAGTGTGCACAAAATAGGAAATAGTGAACAAACAAATGCACGTTTTAAGAGTTCTGTTTTCAGCATGTCTAAACTATCTTTTCGTACTAAATCGATGATGCTCTGCAATTTTTAAATTCACTTTTTTCCCCCTGTCTTGAATCGTTTCCGAGATAGGAACGCTAACTCCGCTGTTTTCCACCAGGTAGCGCTGTAGGCGATTGAATCACGTAGCACATGTTCACTTTACTATACCTACATACCACTTTTATGTCTACAGCTGCAGCTGTTCAGCAGTTAAAAGAGTCGGGACTTACTTTTTTGGGCATGCTGTATTTTCTTTTGATCGTAAAGGTATTACAATGGGACCTATTTCAGACCAAGACCTTTACGATAAAACAAAAATTATCAAAATAGGATCATCCGTTCAGAAGTATGAAATAACAAACAAAAACAAAAACAAAAAAACATACGCTTTGAACTGATAACCTCCTCCTTTTTGAAGTCGGTTAATTAGAGTATCTCTTACGAAGTTATAAGCTTACAGACACCAATAACAACACATAGCTTGAATTAAGAACACCCTCCTTTATGAAGTTGGTTGAAAACGACTTTGCGCTAATTGATGTGACCGCTTACAGTAACAGTACTTTGAACTACAGAGTATACGTGTCATCCGCTACGCTGCAAAGTGTGCAACGCAGTTCAAGTGTGCACAGTGTAGGAAATTGCGAACAAGCAACTGCACATTTTAAGCGTTCTATTTTTAGCAATAAGGTCTAAAAACTGTCTTTTCGTAGTAAATCGATGATGCTCTACAATTTCGTAATTAACTTTTCTCCCATCTTGAACCGTTTTTGAGATAGGAGCGCTAATTCCGCTGTTTTTCACCAGGTGGCGCTTTTTTTTCTTTAGATTGTAAAGATATTACACTGGGACTTACAGACCAAGATCTTTACAACAAAATAAAGAGTATCAAGTAACCGTATTTTAAACTATATAGCGTATGTCTCACCAGCTACGCTACAACGTGTGCAATGTAACTCAAGTGTGCATAGTGTAAGAAATTGCGAACAAACAAATGCACGTTTTCAGCATTGTATTTTTTGCATCAATGTATAAACTATCTTTTCGTACTAAATCGATGATGCTCTGCAATTTTATAATTCACTTTTCCCCCCTGTCTTGAACCGTTTCCGAGATAGGAACGCTAACATGAATGTCTAAACTATCTTTTTGTACTAAATCGGTAATACTCTTCAACTTTGTAATTCCTTTTTTTTCTCTAGAACCGCTTTCGAGATTGGAACACTAACTCCGCTATTTTCCACCAGGTGGCGCATCAAGCGGTTTAACATTGTACTGTACGGCCATTTTGCTATACTTACATACAATTTTTATCACTATAGCTGCAGCCGTTTAGCAGTTAAAAGAGTTAGGACTGATTTTTTTGGGCACCCTGTATTTTCCGTAGATCGTAAATATATTACAATGGGACCTATTTCAGACCAAGACTTTTTAACAAAACAAAAAGTATCAAAATCGGAGCATCCGTTCAGAAGTTATGAGCTAACAAACATAAACAAAAAAAAAAAAAAAAAACGTACGGTTTCAATTGAGAACCTTCCTTCTTTTTTGAAGTCGGTTAAAAAAAAAGGTTAACTGCAAAAGAGTCAGCTGTAACTAACACTCGAACCTATTTTTATGAAAGGCTAAACACAACACTAGCTGTCAGAATGTTCTATTGAGAAACATTTTAATTTTATTGTATAACTCTACAAATACCACAAAAAAAAAAAAAATAAATAAATAAAAATAAATAAATAAATAAAGATTTCTATAAAACTCTGGCTCTCTGTGAAAAATTTGACTTCCAAAAATGTAATTTTTACTCATTTGTTATTGTGTTAGCTGAATTATGTTTCGAATACAGACTTCATTGGAGAGTAACTATATTCTGCATTTTTTTTTTTTTTTTTTTTTTAATAAAAAATATCGTGTTCAAAAGTTCGTTTAAGCTGTGTTTTAACAATATCTAAATTTAAATGTGCATATGTTCATTTTCTCCGCTCGAACCAAAATAGTTAACATACATGTGATAGACATCACTATCTTTGTAGAATAATTTTCTGCATTGTGTAATTCCAATACAAACAACAACAACAACAAAAAAAAAATCTCTTTGAAAAAAGGGGATGGGGTCGAAACAAAGGCGGTTATTAACAATGTTATGGAATGAATTAGAAATGTCGGCAGTTCTCAGAGGAGGAATATATTTGATTTATGTTTACTTTATTTCATTCAAGGTGTTATTGTTGTTCTCAATCATTTCAAGTCTAACACAAAGCACAATATCGATAGAGTCAACAAAAGTCCTACACTGCCTTGATAAGAGGGTAAACTTCCTAATAACTGTCAGAAGTTTCTCAGCGAGAGACTTACTAATTTCGTTATGAGGCACTACCAGCAAATTAATGTCTAGAGAATTGAAGAAAAGAGTTATAACTCTTACAACAGATGCTATCTTTTATCATTTTCTGCTAAGAAGAATGCCCGCATTATGAGCAGTTATATACTTAATCAAATTTATGTTACTTTTGTATTTCTTTAATATTTTCAAATTCCGTTTTTCTTCGAATATTAAGTAAATAATCTAAAAATGAATCTAAATATTTTAATACATGAATACTGCCAAATATTTAACAAAAAAAAAAAAAAGGTAATAAGTGATTGATTATAATGAAATCTTCGTGAAAAATAAAAGATGAATAGTGAGGTAGAAAAAATATTTATATTTTCCAAATAAATTACAATTTATCACATTATTATTTTTTTATTGTTGCCAATAAAGTATTCTGATATATTCCAGATTAAATTTTACTTACGAATTAAATATAATGGCTAGCGATGCGGACGAAGGTCGTTAAAAATACCGGTAAATAGTGTAATTAGATATTTATTTCTGTTATCAATTACATTTTAATTTAAAGTGTAATTGAAATAGGAATAATCTAAAAGTTACTAATATAGGATTTTTTTATAACAGTTAAAACAATGTTAATTAATGTAGAACTTTTTTCTTTGAATTTTTTGCAGAACTAATTGTAGTACAAATAAAAACATGAAAAAAAAAAAAAAAAAAAAAAAAAGAAAAGAAAAGAAAAAAAAGAAAAAAAAAAGAAAAGAATAAATAAAAATTATTTACAATTAATAATATAATTTGTAGCAACACCTCCAATAATTTCATTTAAAAAAAACATGTCATTAGAAGTGGAAGTTCTTAAATAATACGTCAATTTAATCCAGTAATTTAAATACTTCTTTCTGATTTACTTCAATTCTTTCTTGCTCACCTAATGACAATCGATTAGGGCATGATGATTTTAAAATATCGTACACTGTTAAAAATGTTTTTTTAAAAATGAGCAAAATTGTCTCAAAATAGCTCCGAAACAATATATACTTAAATTTGAAAATTCCATGTACTCATTTTTGATTATATTGACATGCTGAAAAATGGGATTGACCACTAAGTATCCCAATATTCCCACTTTTGAGCATGTCAATATACAGTAGAGCACCGAAATTGGATGGCAATCGCGGATAACCCGAAAAACAGAGCAAAATGGGGTGCAAACATAAAAAAAAAAAAGCAGTAGAACAGTATAACCCCTATTTTTAAAGTAAAAAAATCCATTTTCTCCTAAAACCGTCAAACAAATTCCAAGTAGGCCTATAGAATTACAATGCACAGTGAACATGTTGGTAATTTCCGATCTTCGCACTGTAGAACCTATTGTATTTTCCTTGTTATTGGCTTGAATTAAAATGGGATTTTGTTAGTAATTTAAATTGTTTTTCGAGGCTCTCGCACTCGCGGATAATCTGCACCGCGTATAATCGGTGCTCTACTGTACTCAAAAATGAGCACATGGTTTTTCAAATTTAAGTATATATTGTTTCGGAGCTATTTTGAGACAATTGCTCATTTTTGAGAAACCAATTTTAACAGACTAAGACCAATTTTAACAGACTAACAGACATATAAATAACAGACGCGATTTTCTATAAAATTGAATAACTGTATACAGACATTTTCTATTTTCTCCATTAAATCACGTAATATAAAATGAGTCATAAAAGCATTTGAATGATAATATTATCCATCACAGATAAAGCTTTAAGGACACTATTTCTAGGTTAATCATATAGTCGAATAATGATAAAAATATGATAGTCAAATTCGATAAACAATTTACAACAAGACTACTGCAGTGGTTAATGTAAGTATTGTTTTCGGTCAAGAATTTTGATATCCAGTTTTCATTTGATTTACATGTTTTAAGATTAAAGTAAAAAATATGGTTTTTAGCTATTGGTCAGTATGTGTGCCTGGGTGGAGGGGGCGGAAAACTCCTGATTATCCCATCTTTAAAACGAATGAAGATAGAACGACGAAAATTTAGAATTAAGACAGGTCCGGTGTATAGATTATTTTGATAGCTTTTGATGAAAATTAGAAAACCAAAAGTGGGGCAATAAAAAACCGTATTGAGATAGTAATGTCCGTATCTTAAAAACTGCTCTAACGATTTTCTTCAAAATTGCTATAAAAACTACTTTTCAGATGTCATTTCATACGTATTACTTACTTAATTTGTGAAAATTGACAAGCAACTTCAGTAAATGGGTCAATTTTAGCGCTAGCAAATGCATTTCTCAAAAAACGGCTCTACGGATTTTCTTCAAATTTGCCCTAACAACTCCTGTTTAGATGTCCTTTCGCACTGGTTTCCAGGGATCATAAAAATTGGTTGGGTACTACGGGAAAATTGACAGACGTCCTCATTATGCTTGTCAGTTTTAGGTGTCCGAAATTGATTTAAAAAACTGTACCATTGATATATATATATATATATATATATATTAATTTGCTATGCATACTCTCTTTTATTTGTTTTTAGGACGTATGTATCAGTTTGCTGTTACAGTAAAATTGTTAGGTGTCTGATTTTTTAGTGTTATTAGAAGACATACAATTTACATATCTCCAAAAGAGTACATAATATGTGTAGAAGTAGGCAATCAAGTCTTGTGGTTGTTACACAAAAGTTTTTTTTAAACTTGTTATTTGTATATTTTAAGTTGACCAAACCCATGGTAAATTATTAAGAGATTAATTCCTATCACTATCCATAATTGAATAACGGGAAATTAAATAAATTTCAAGCAATGTAAATTCCTAAAAATTTCTTTTGACTACTTATTTTTGCATTTCTAGTTATATAAACTATTCTATTATCGTATATACTATTGTTATTTTGAATTAAATATTCTCCAAAAATATTTTTGATTATTTTGTTACTTTATTAAATTCATAAATATTGTTTACAAATTTAATTTTTTTTTCATTTGATAAGTTTTGTATAAATGTGGGAAAAAAAGCATAAACTCTTAATATTTCTAGTGTATCCCCTTGACTTTTTGAAGAAGGATTCTTTAAGCGAAGTATTTAAAGCCACTTTCAATATGAATTACCGAAAACAATCTAATATCACGAATTCTAGTAAGAGCTACTTCACTCCCAAAATAGATTTGATCTTCTTTCTTCGCCTTGTCAGAGTGTTCTTGAAAGATTTTTCTTTCGATAAAAGAAAAGAATCGCTATATTTACTACTTTATTCTATCAACGTTCTTTTAAAAGTAGTTGGCCTTAAGAGTATGTTACTTCATATATATATATATATATACGTATGCTTTCTAAAACCTATTACAGCATGATATACGAAGAAAAAAATCATTGTAAGATATGTTGGAAAGAAAAAGCAATAAAATAAATGTTAAAAGTTTAATTTCTTTTATTATATACAAATAATATAAGACGCTAATGTTAAATATTAAGTTCTTTCTTTAAAAGATAGGCGTGTAGAATTTATAGTAATGTAAAAATGTATGTTTATACGATGATATTCTGTAACTTAAATGCACGCTGTAAAAAAGTAAAAAGAGCAAAATCATGCAAAAATACTCCACAACGTAAGGGTAAAGAAGTTGCCAAATCTTTGTGCGGTAAATTTCAAATGCATTGTAAGTAAATAAATGTCTCGCTAAAACATTCTGATCAACTGTATTATTTTATATGCTACTGCGTATAGACACTGCTAATTTTCCTTCCTAGTGGCTCAAGTTGCAGCCTACAATAGTGATCATCCCAAGCCACTCAGTTCTGCAGCACTACTCCAAACTTGTACAGCAACTCTACCAAATTAGCCAATGTTGCCCCTTGTAGCGGTGGGGCGAAAGCCCGGCAACAACATGCAAATGTCAAAAAGACTTTTATCAATGCTCCAAAACCAACTCAAAGACTAAAACGAATGAACTGAAATACTTAATTATGGACTCAGCTAATGAAATCATAGACTAAACTTCTCATTGCAAAGTCTTAACAAAGCTGTTTATTCCTCCTTATGCCCTCTGTCGCGTGGGGTTTAATCCCAGCACACCTGCAATAAATAAATTATCGCCCTCTGTCGGTTGAGACTCAATGCCTGGCGAATTTTGTAAACGCTTGTTGAATACTCAATAAACGTTCGGAGCAGTTCCCTCTGTCTCGGACACTTGATGCCCGAGACACTGAAGCGTTCAACATCGCTCCAAGAGCGATGAGCAGGGACTGTCCCCTGTTCAGACACTGCTAATGTACATTTCGAATGTTCTATATTAACTAATTTAATGAATTTTTCGATTAAAGTACTTCAATAAAAATTTTCTACTATTAAGAGAATCACAAGCGCCGGGTATAACATTAATCTTTTTATAATACCTTATGAAGATCCAAAAGCCTGGTATAAATTTATCTATATTATATTTTATGAAATTTTCAGTAACCATTCTTTAAATTTCTATTTATTTTTTAGTCATAAATCTTTTTTAGACTTCTGACGCAATTCTATTTTATTTCTCTATTTTTATTTCTCTATTTTATTTATTTTATAAATTTTCATCTCAAGCATTCATCTGTGTTTAAGTGCTTTCACATGCTTTTTTTCATTTTAAAAATAAACGCTTGATGAACATTAAAACCATAAAAAAAAATAATAACATTTCTTTTTAAATATTTAAAAATCGGTTCAAATGTCACCTAGGAAGTGATGGATAATGTTTTACTGCACTCTGCACTTGTCAACAAATTGTACGCCACGAAGTTCGACTTGTACACATCGTTGCCAACTCTAGCACTTTTTGGCCACCAGGAACTTTTTTATGTATTTCTGTAACAGTTTTCAGTGATTAAATGAAATAAAAAAAATCTATTAAATCTTTCCATAAAAAAAAAAAAAAAATTAAAAAATTGCTAAAGACAGCAACTATGCTGGTACATTATAATGATAGATAAGATCGTTGTTTGCACATACCAGAGTTGCCAACATTTTAATTTATTCCGGAGCATTTTTAGCCCCGCCTTTATTCCATACCACTTTTTTTTTAAAGAGTAAATTTCTCTTATTTAATTGTAGTTATGTATTGGAGAAAAATATTTTAAAAATAAACTGGTGCGAAATAAAGGCGGGGCCAAAAGTGCTCGGAAATATATTATAATGTTGGCAACTATGCACATACGCACAAAATGTATTATTATTATTATTTGACTAAAAACAATTATTCTATATGAAAATCTGGTACATTGTATATACACAAATTTTTATAGGAAATAATTAAATGACACTTGAGGTAAGCATTAAAAAATGATTTAAATATAATGAAAACTTATTTTTTAGCAATTTTGCAAAGAAAAAAGTTAAATTCAAGTAAAACATGTTTCGTGACATAGATATGGCGAAATCTGACACGATAATATTTATCTGGGCTATCCGAACGCCGCGAAGCCGCACAGTATAGCCTTTCAATTGGTTTAGGCGCCATCGGCCATCCATACGCGCGACTCGACGAACTTTGCAGCGTACGAGCACATGGATATGTTGGTTCCAATAGTCACATTTGAGACTGTGCCCGAGTCCCCGTGGACTGAATTAGAATAAATATTTTTTTTTATTAATTTTAGTAGTTTCTGTTTAAGTATGTCATTGTTCAATTTTATTACTGTGATTCTAGACTACGATCTATGCAATCATAGAAACTAGTCTTCAATAAAAATAATAAAGCAAATTGTGTTTTTTGAGAAAAAAAAAAATCAACGCATTTACAGTAAAAGTTCTAATTTTGAAAAATCTCACGTGAGATTAGAGGGAAGGGGGAGGGGGGGTCAAAAAATCGTCAAAACCGCCTCACGTAATTGATGAACGCCCCTTTTCTGCAAAATATAATCGTAAATGGTTCACGTTAGAGAAATATTTTATAGATGTTTTCAATAAATCTTTATAAGAAATATGATCGAAAATATACCGGTGTAGATAATACATCTAGTTTTATTTCGTTATTTAAGCTTATATTAATTTATACACAAAGTTGTTTAATCTTAGACCAAATTATTTTCATAATATTATTTATATAAAATCAAACATTTTTAATATAACTATATCAGGTATAGCCTTTTTTAAAATGCTTCGTATTTCCTGTTCCGTTTTTAAAGGATACTTTTTATTAAAAAATTAATAATAAAAAAAAAAATGGTCTCAAAAAATAAAATACAAAATTATATTTATAATAATAATAATAATAAAAAAAAAAATAACGAGAAAAAAAAAAATTTAAACCAAAAAAATCAAATTAAATATAAAATGCAAAACATATATGGAAAATAAAAAATATTCCAATTTAAATGAAATATTTTTCTACTAAGTACCCTAGGCAAGAAAACACAACAAAACCTCCAAGAAAGGTTAACTTTAAAAAACTAAAATTAATGAAATTATTTTGTTTTATAACCTCCGGTAATAAGTAATGCGCAAAGATAAAATATTAATATCTTTCATTTAACAAAAAACATATTTTTTCGTAAGGCATAAACATAGATTGTACACACACTCTAGATAAATTTGCGTGAAAATAAATTTTAAACATAACATAAACATAAACAAACTAAAGGTGATTTTTTTTTTTTTTTTTTTTTTTTTTTTTTGAATAGAATTTTTCTTACCTTTTCTTTTCTTTATAAACAGCCATTGTTATAATCAATAAGAAAATCTTGGATTTGTTTTCTGATTTTGTTTTTGCTAAATTGCAGGATTTGGGATATTCTGAATTTGAATTTGCAATTTTTAAAAATTATTTGTCTGTATGTTTAAGTATATTTGTACGTGTATGCAACCAAAGTTTTGTTGACTCTGAAATTCAGTAAATGATATAAGAACTTTATTTGTATAACGGAATTTTATTAAAATTTATAATATATCCGAATTTGGCACTAACAGAGTTACTGCAAAACACTATCAGTGTTACAACTTCGCCAAGTCCTTTAATTTATTTCGGAGCACTTCTAGTGCCGCCTTTATTTCCCACCACCTAATTTATAAAATAATTTTCTATAATATATATAACTACGATGAAATAAATCATAAATATTCTTATGAAAAAGTTATATGAAGGGCCCTCCGTGGCCGAGTGGTTATATCACCCCACTGCTAATCGCCTTCGAGCGTAGGAGAGCGGGTTCGATTCCCGTACTGGCCTTGGGTGTTTTTCCAATTCTTCGTACTGTAATTCTGTCATGTGCTATCTGTCTTTAGCTGACGAAGATTTACAAGCGGGCTTCGGGAGTCAAGCATACAAATCTGATGTATATGATCAATCAATAAGTCATAAAAAAAATTAAAAAAAAAGGCGGGGTTAAAAATATTCGGAGATAAATTAATACTTTCGCGACCGCATGTTTTTGTCTTTTTCACAATAAGGTCCGCCTGTGGGCGTTATTCTCTTCTGTTGTAACATTTCAGAACAAAATTGTTCTTATTCACATTTATATTACAAATGAATGTACATTATCGTTATACTCTTTCAAATCAAAGATTTTATATCCATAGTATATTGATAGTACAAATATGAATATTGGGTATATTTTTGAGAACTAAATAACATAACTACTGCGAAAGAAACGCCTACTGGTGTAGTTAGAAATTTTCAAATGACGTGAATCTATGTCAGCGGTCAAGAAAGTGTTAAAGAACTTGGCAACTCGGGTGTTACTTAACACTTTCATGGTAAGTTTGAATAATTTGTTTTAAATTTGTGAGGCATGGAATAATATCTAAACTTAATATACAGGAAATTTACAATGTCAAGCAATTTTAATTAAATATACAAGCGAAATTCTTAGCTTCTGGTATTTTAAATAGTTATATTTTAGTTTTGCTATAACAGATTCACTTCAAGATATCTGATTATTGTGAATTATTATTAACCCCCGACCGATGAAAAAATCCGTCATAAGCTTGAAGACATTTTTCTTTCTGTGTCTGGTACTGCAGATCCCAAACAAGTGAACAAAAGTTAATACCCCCCCCCCCTTTTTTTAGTATAAGAACGCCATTTTAATTGGCATAATTATTAGTAATTTTTAATGCAAATCTAACTAGCTGACAGATTTTTTGAAATTTAAAATTTTGGGATTTTTTGCAGTCCACTTTGTTAGTGATTTCTAAAATTTGCGAGGTCTCAGTCTTCCGAATTCCAACTTATGTTAAATGATAAGTTGTGTGGTTTATACATTGAAGTATAAAAAAGCTTTTATTAAAACTGACGATTTTTTAACCGATATTAAAAAAAAAAAAAAAAAAAAAAAAAAAGAGAACTGATTATAAATTTTGATTATTTCACAGAACAAAACTTTTTACTTTAGGTTGAAAATTAGAGATTTTACAGAGTTTTAGAAATTAATTAAAATAGAATTCTTTCTAAAGATATTTTTCTTTGATATTTAAAATTTTGCTAAATGTTGATTCAAATTCCAACTCACAATACATGATAAGTCATACGACGTTTGTATTGAAGTGTTAAATTTCAACCGATTTTGACATGAATCGGAAATTGAATACAAATAGTAATTAGGATATTACAATCCAGTTATCTCTAAATTTAATTGAAATTATAGATTTTATCGAAAAACAACATTTAATTAACTTTAAGGCCAATCATGCATTGACGTCTTACTCGAGCTTACGTTCTTCCAAATGAAAATTACAACTTTTATAGTAAAATAATAATTACTTTATTTCAAAGTAAGGATTTTTATATTACTACCTTAAAGCTTCTTATTTAATATTATCATTACGCAATACTAGTGCAGAGAATCAAATATTGTGACGATCACTCAAAACTTTTATGCTATTCTCTTTTGGGAAAAAAAAAAGGAGCATTTTAAAAAATCTCAATGGCAGAAATTTTGACCTATAACTTTTCGATATATAGGTTTAACATTGAACATTACGTGACTTTGTTATTTAAATACGTTTGAGTGATAAAAGAAAAGTATATTTTATAAAATTCACCCCATTCGGGTCATTCATATGCTAAAATTCCTTTTTATCAAGTGATTGATATACATATATATGAATTTAAACCTTATTTTTGCATAATGAAAATGCCAGTTTTATTTATTCAAGTACAATATTTATAGTGCAAGAAAAATGGTATTTAATTTTCTTTTCAAGTTTAAACATTTTTAATTTTTTCTGAAGCTACCAACATTATGAAATGTAACACATGCAATTAATCATAAAGATTCCGCCATTTTACAGAAAATCTGATATTTCCTCCTTGAATCCAACAATTAACTAACTTGTATTTTCTATCAGTATACATTTAGAAAACAATATCATTTTAATTATTCACTGCAGTTGTACTAGTTCCTGTTTCCCTATTCAAACTTTTATAAAGCCTACCCACATCTTCTAGTCTCTAGTGTCTTTGTTTCTACTGGAAGAATAGTTCTCTATCCAGCATACTTTGTGAGGTTGAGACGTCAGAACGTCACCACAGTTGTTTTAATTAAGCTGGATCCAGCAAGGTAGGAAGTGGGGACGGTTAAAATCACTCCGTCGCCAGTGACTCGGTGACGGTTGAGGTCGGAGTAGTTTTGTGTCTGCAGGGTGCTGCATTAAAAGACTTAGATTTTGAATATTAGTTAAATTAGAAGTGATTTTTAAAAGTACGGATTGAAATGTAGTGAAAGGAGGGTGTAGGAAGAAGTATAAAAATAGAGATGGTTTTAGTAGATGGTGTGGATGTTGGAGGATTCCTATAGTGGATGTTGGAGGATCGTATAGTGGATGTTGGAGGATCGTATAGTGGATGTTGGAGAATCGTATAGTGGATGTTGGAGGATCGTATAGTGGTTGTGATGAATCTTAGTTTGACAGATATTGAAAAGTAGAGTAGTGGAGTTTTAGTGGCGTGAAGTTAAGTAGTGTTGAGTGTTGGTGAGTGTCTACTAGTTTTCGGAAAGTTCAAGCTGGGGCAGAAGGGAATCCTCTTTCCCATAGTGAAGCCGTAGTATTGGAGTACGAGTGCGACCGTCTCTACACATTCGACTATCTGCTGTGGTGAGATATTTAAGATATAATTAAATTGTTGATTTATATATTTTTGATTTAATAATACGCTGACTGAGCTAAGAGCTAGTTCCAGGCCGCCCTCCCATTAATCTGTTTCAAATAAACTTTTATTTGTTGTTCAATTAAAGTCTCTGGTTTTCTTAGTAATCTAAGTATTTAAGTTAAGATGGAGTTTGCAGAAACGCAAACGCCACAACTTCTTTTTTCCTCCATAGTGTTATGACAAATTTCGAAGTCTTCCTACGTTTTTCTTGCAAGTGGTATTTCAGTTGGTTGGGTTTAATGTTGCACTAATACTGCGCTCTGAATAACTGGCGACGATCTTGGAAGCACCTCTAAGGATGGTTCGGAGCCATACCATCACAATTTTGATCCTTCATGGAGGGGATGGCTCTCCCGCTTCGGTGACCACAGAGGTATAATTTAAATGGGAACATGGAGGACAGTGCGGCCACGACGACTTTTACGTGCACCAGCCACCATTAGTGTACCGACGGTCGTTGGCCGCCTCGAGTATCGCAATATTCCAATTGCGAGCTCGATGCTCTATCATTCCGGTTGGATCTCTTTTCTGGTGAATCTCCCTGAACATCGTCAAGCTTCTCCCTGTGAACATCGCCGATAATCCTGATATATGTAGTTGACTGTCCTGTACGAATTTTGCAATTTTTTTTTTTTTTTTTTTTTTTTTTTTTTAAACTGAAGATGTTATGCGTTCATGTAGAAAAGCTTCGTTTAACATTGTATATATGATTTAAATGAATGACGATGTACAAGAAAGTGCTTCTTTAAGTACCTTTTAGTGCCTTTTAATACAGAAGGAATATAGCCTATCTAAACATCCACTTACTATTCTCAATAAATAAAATCGCAACAATTGTAATTATTTAATCACATCTTATAAATCATCTTATCTTACATCACATCTTAATGTTAATTTGTCGTCAAAATTCCCAATAAAAGTGTTGAAAGTTTTTGAAAATTTCACTTTTTATCTATGCATTGTCTATTTCATTAATTTAATTACTTAATTAATATAGGGTAATATACTATTTCACAACAAAACTGTAAGTCAAATAAAAAAGCAAAAATTTGTATGGTTTAGATGCTACTAAATACAAAAATAATTACCAAATGTGCAAATTAGTCCCAGTTTTCTTTTTACAAGCACTGAATTTTGAGAACTGTGATATAGTAGATGTTGTGGAATGAAAAATCAATTACCGTGAGTATAAGCTAACAGAAAATAGTTTACGTTTAAAAAAGTTTATTGTTCCATGCGATTTTATACATTTAATCTCTTGTTTTCGTTTTGTATAGCTTGGGATATTTATTTCTAGTTGTAGAATTCCTTGAGTTTCTGTAAACTCTACTAACAACTCTTGCTACTTTTCTAGGGAAGTAACTCATTTATTGAAACGGCATGTAATCATTATGTGGTTGTCAAATCGGAGATAAAGTTAAATCATGGGCTCCTCATATTGTTTGCAACTCTTATGCAATTTTGGATTAATGATACATGTCGTTCACAGCCCTTATACATTGCCCATGATTCGAAGAGAATTTACAAATCATTCAAGAGACTGTTTTTGTCTTCTGATATCACTTACACAAGAAGGAATTTCTAAAAGGAATATAACCTAAACATTTCCTCAGCCATTCTCAATAAATGAAATCGCAAAAAATGTAGTTCTTTAATCTATTCTTATACATTTTGGCACATCTGATGCTAGTTTATCTTCAAAATTCTCAATGAAAGTGTTGAAAAATTTGAAAATTTAGCTTTGTAGCCACGAATTGTTTGTATCACTAATTGCATTACTCACATCTCCTACTTCAACAGAGTGGCCAACTTCTATAATTTATTCCACAGCATTTTTAATACCGCCTTTATTACGCACCAGAATTTTGTAGAGTATTTCACTGTAATGTGTTATTTCACTGCAATGTGTGACAGTGATAAAAAAAAAAAAAAAGTAGTTGGCACAGGTGGACTCTGCTCAGTTCCCCATCGTATATATGTTCTCCTAAATTTCTTGTGCAGGACATATTATATTCAAGTCAAGAGAAATGCATTTGACCAAACGCTTGACACAGTGACAGAACGAAATCTTCGCCTAATGGGCTACTCACCATTCAGTGCAATATATTTATCTTATTCTAATCTATTATCTATTAATTTATTTTATTGGGGTCAATTTCGTAGTTTATTTTCATGCTACTATTTCCAATGCAACAATCCTAAAAATGCATATTTATATGAAATATCGTCCCATTTTGCTATGTTGATAAAATCTTAAATTTCGAATAACTTACGAAATTTTCTTATTAGAATATTTGTAATCAATCATGTTCATACAAGTATCATAAATGTTATTTTGAAATTGTCTGATATATTTATGATCCTCAAAATGGACGTTTATGCTTGATTTTGCCTTATTCTGCCATTTTAAGTAAATCGTAAATTTCAAATAACTTTCAATTTTTTTAAATTGGAAAATTCATACTCTATGGTATTCATGTCAGTATCCTAAATAATATTTTAAAAGTGGTCTGACACTTTTATGAGGAAAATATCCCTCAAGATTGACGTTTGTGTAAAATTTTGCTCTATTCTGTTATGATAAGAAATTCGTAAAATTCTAATAACTTACAAAATTTTTATATTGGAAAATTAATATTCAATAATATTCATGCCAGTATCCTAAATAATATTTCTAAAGTAGTCTAATAAATATCCCTCAAAATTGACGTTTATGTGAAATTTTGTACTATTCTGCCATCTTAAGATATTCGTAAATATCCAATAACTTGCGAAATTTTTAAAGTAGCACGTTTATACACTAAGCGACAAAAAAAAAAAAAAAAAAAAAAAAAGAAAAAAAAGCTGCACTTGGATATTTTCCTATTCACCTTCTACAACCGCTAATTTTATTGTTTAAAAAGCAAATTTTCGAACAGATTTTATTATGTTGTCCTCCACAAACACTTTAGCATTGAGTCCAGTGTTGAAAACAAAATGCAATTGTCAGAAAAATTGTAATTTTAGAAATTATTTCAAAAATGGAAAGATTAAGTCAGTTAACGATGCCACAAAAAGCATTAATTTTTGAATGAAAATCAAAAAATATTTTAATACGTGAGATTGTAAAATAACTAAATGTTAACGAAATATTGGTAAAGTGGTTTTTATCAAGATACAAAATTTTTTGGCCGTTTAAACTGGAAATTTGGCTTTAGGCGACCATGTTGTTCATCCAAGCGAGATGATCGTAAGTTCAAAAGTCAAAGCTTATAAATTTGGTTTGTATTGCATTTTAAACATAAAAGAGAGTCAGAAAAAGTGTTTAGCAGCATAATTTCTTTATCTACAGTGCAACAACTATTAAAGAAAGCAGATTTAAATGACAGAAAGTTCTAAAAAAATTCATTCTTAGTGAGGAGAATTAGGCAAGCACGGCCTCAGATGGCTAAAAAAATTAAAAAATGATTAATTAATTATTGGACTGAACTGGTTCTCTTTGATGAGTCAAGTTTAACTTATTTCGAGCTAAAGAAAACAAGCAGATCTGACAACGAAAATATGACCGACTTAAAGAAAATCGCTCTTTTAAAACAGTGACACATTCTCCGTACATTATGGTACGGAGGTGCATAACTTATCAAAGAGTCGGGCAAATTTTTATGCTGAAGGGAACAATTAAATCGAAATAAAACACAGTCTTTATAAAATTGGTGCCTGACCGACTATTTTGGAGGTATCTTGGACATTTCCGCAAACAGCATTTCAAGATGATAATGCACCTTACTACACGGTGTCTTTGGTAAGTTTATTCTCTTCAAATTGTCAAAATTGCCTTTCCATTCCCATGAGAACCTATAATTCTGTAAATAATCATATCTTTTTTCACTTTAAGTTAAATTCCACAAAAGATATAGTAGAATTTCTTCTTTACCAGACATGGAAATAGTCGTAATCGTGATCCGCTCGAAAATGTTTCGTCTATAAAAAGTGGGGGAGAGGGGAGAGGATTTGAAATTTGCAGCCTACATCTCTGCCAGAACTAGAAAAAATTATTTGTGATATTTGGCACATTGAAATTTCTGAGTTTTATATTAAAATACTGTATAAACTGCTTTAATGCCCTTGTGCATTAAAGCAGTGATTCCATATAAAGTGGAATTAACCCAATACAGAATACACATTTTTAACAAAAAAATGCTTAGATCTGACAAATTAATAGTTTTATTTCATATAATAAAATATAACTTGCTTATTTCGTATATTAAATCATAATAGAATACAAAGTGAATGGTTATTGCATTATGCGTAAAACGAAAGTTTAATGCAGATTCTTATAAAGTACTTCGTAGAGTGTAATAAAGCGAATTATTATATCGAAAATGTACATAGGTATCATTTCTTCCCTTTGGTATTATGCAAACAAAACATTTTTATTTGTTTCAACCCTTAATTTTTAAGTTATTTCAAATAAAAAAAGGTATAAGTCATTTTTTCTGCAGTGCGGCTTTTATTTTCTTTGTCGCTTTGTGTAGTAACTGATGTTCATTCCGGCATCAAAACTGATGTTTTAAAACTGGTCTGACATTTTTACATCAAAAATTTTTCATTTAATGCAAGTTTAAGTGAAAATTTTCCCTATTCTCCCATGTTAAGAAAATCGTAAATTTCAAATAATTTACGAAGTTTTTTAATTCGAATGTTGCAAATAAATAAGGTTCTTGATAGTGTCGAAAGTAATATTTTAAAACTGATTTGACCTCTCTGCGACAATTTGTTCTTGAGATATTGTGTACACAGACAAACATACTAACGGACTAACAAACTAACAGACACCCTATAGATGGACACCATACAAATTTTGTCATTTTCGGATTCCTCACACCTGAAAACGTGTAAAAAAGTAGAAAAACCGAGGTCGAAAAATTTCACGATTACTTAAGTTACCCAAATCTATAGTATGATGGGGAACTAAAAATAATTTCTTAAAAATTATTTATATGAAAGAAAAGTGGGACTAACTTAGCTCCGGAATAAAATAAAATAGCTAGCAACTCTGTTTCACATACTAGAGCTAATAATTTAGTGATATGATAATATTATTTCCATTTATAGACATAGGAATGTGAAAAACCGCATAAAAATGGCTGAAAAGTGCTATCAGTTATATCATAAAATGGGAAATGACGCAAAATATTGAAGAGAAGATGTTTCACATACATATACTGAAGATACATTGTTCTTGAGAGAAAAAAAGTGATCGCAATTCCAGCGTCAAGCTTCCTTATTTATAATCATCATCATTTCGGTACACTGTAAAAAAAAAAAAAAAAAAAGAAGAAAGAAGCGTTTGGTTTTACAGTAGCTATTTTTGCCAGTATGTTCTGCTCTTAAATCAGGAAATTTACAGCGAACATATCTGTAAAGAGAGACTATTTTACATGATGGTTCTGTTGTAAATTAATTTCTTTTTTTGCGCAAGAATGTACTGGCACCCATTTTGCGGGCGCATTTTGCTATAAAATCTAACAAAATATTTTACAGTATATATCAAATAATCTAATTTCGGTGTGACAATTCGAAAATGTTTAACAAATTAATTTACATTAGAAATATAATTGTATATTGCACCAGAAAAATGGTTCGAATTCTAACTGCAACCAACACTTTGGTGCTATGATTCACTTTTTTACATCTGTTTGCTCCTAAAATTGCAGTATTAAATTGGTGAAATATAGTGCCAAAATACAGATTCCAGCAGAATAGAAACTAATTTTTCTGGTGAAACATACCATTTTATTTTTAACAGTTTACATCTATGCAATACAACTACAAATAAAAAAGTTTTGGCCACGGTAAACATTGAATGAGGCTTAACTACTTTAATAATTTTTTTTCTTTTTCCTTTTCTAGCCATCAGATAGTCTTAGTTGTTTTACAAATCTTATGATGAAAACACATTGTACAATAGCAATTAATAATTTTTTTTTTTTAAAGTCTTTCAGCCTTTTTGTAATTTTAATTTTTTTAAAGTAAGGTGTAATGCACTGCTTAAATTAAAGTAATCGCTTAAATAATATTACAGAAGTGAATTGAATTTTCAGCATAAAGTAAGTTCTTCAACTTATAATTATTTGAAGTTGGTTTAGTTTTGACAATATAGAAAAGAAATCTGGAGTGGCTCCACTCGACTTTCCGAATCTTATGTAATTAACGGTTGTATAAGTAAATGAAAGTACGACAAGACATTGAATAAGTAAAAGAGAAAATTAGAACAGGGTGTTTGAGTACTTTTCTCCATCGCTTAATTTTATGCTATTGCACTTCAAATAATTTGAGCCCATGGAGCATAATGATAAAGAATTTTTCGTTGCGTCCCTGTAAAAATCTGAGTGCTAGATTCACCAAAATCTATACCGTTCGTCCAACAGTGACTTATAGCATGTGCATAAATTTTTAGCGCAGACGAATAAGGTGGTTAGGCGCTATAGCACTTTAAACAATTTCGGTCCATAGACCATAATGCTAAAGATTTTTTTCTTTGCATTCCTGTGAAAAAACTATAAGTGCTAGATTCACCAAAATCTATAAGTTTTGTGACACAGTGACTTATAACATACGTATAAATTTTCAATTCAGATGATTAAGACGCATAGCTATCGCACTTTAAATAATTTGGGCCCATAGACCATAATGATAAAGAATTTTTCGTTGTGCCCTTGTGAAAAACTATAAAAGCAAGATTCACAAAAATTTATACAGTCCGTGCAACAGTGACTTATGACATGAGTATAAATTTTCAGCAAAAGTGATTAAGGCGCTTAGACGCTATCGCGTTTTATATATTTGGTCCCATAGGCTGTAATGATAAAGAATATTTTGTGTCTCTGTAAAAAAAAAAAAAAAAAAAAAAAAAAAAAAACTATAAGTCCCAGATTCACTAAAATCAATAGGGTTCATATTATGGTGACCTATTATGTACATACAAAATTTCAGCTCATTTGAAAAAAGCTTTTAGGCGCGATCGTGTTCACCCTCTCTGTCTCTGTCACACACACACATCATCGTAAAAATAGGCCCATAGACCATAATGATAAAGATTTTTTCTTTGTATCCCTGTAAAAGAACTATAAGTGCTAGATTCACTAAAATCTATATAGTTTGTGTGACAGTGTCTTATAACATGTGTATAAATTTTTAGTTCAGATGATTAAGACGTATGAACGCTATCGCACTTTAAATAATTTGGGCTCATAGACCATAATGATAAAGAATTATTTTTTGTATTCCTGTAAAAAACTATAAGTATTAGATTCACCAAAATCTATGCACTTCGTGCGACGGTGATTTATATCATGTGTATAAATATTTAGCTCAGACGAATAAGGCGTTTAGGCGCTATCGTACTTTAAAAAATTTGGGCCAATAGGCCATAATGATAAAGAATTTTTCTTTGTGTTCCTGCAAAAAAACTATCAGTCAACTTCACCAAAAACAATAGGGTTTGTGCTATTGTGACCTAAATCCTACGTGCCAACTTTCAGCTCATTCGAACAAAGCATTTAGCCTCTATCGTCTTCACTCACACACATACACTTATACATACACATATATACATCATCGTAAAAATAGTAAAAATGAACTCAGGTGACCTCAAAATGTATAGAAACATCAAAATCTCAAAGTCGGATTTTTGACATGATTACAATACTTTCCTTACATGTGTATGTACGGAAAGTAAAAAGTACATTTTTGAATTTGTAAACATGTGGTACTTTGGTACAGTCTTTTTGAGCACGTTAGACCACTGACTATCCTACCAAGTAATTACAAAAACATCGCTTTTAATTACTATTATTAATTCAATATTGTTATTGATGTGCATATTTATGTATAGTTCTTATTTCGAGATATTCTTGTCTGAAATTAACAATAAAAATTTTTTGGAAAAAAAAATGTATATTTGGGATTGTTATTTTGTGTTAAAGGACACTTCAAAAACACTCAAACAGAAAAAACATTAGATTTAATTAAAAACTCACAATAGGAATATGCATTCTCGAAGCTTTTCGATTTGATTAACAAAGCATCATCAGAGAAACATTTTTACAAACTTGTTCTTGAAGTGCACCATAATATATAGTTTAATGACTCACAGTTATAGATGAAGTTAAGATTGATGTTTGGGGATAGTTGGTTGGTTGGGTTTTACGTCACACTAGCGCTTGGCATATGGACAATTCAATTGGCGATAGTATGGAACTCACACCTCGGAGTGGTCCGGTGACATGCCATCACAATTTTGAACCTCCACAGAGTGGGTGGCTCCCCCGCGTTGGTGACCCGAAGATGATGTACAGGAAAAAGTTTGAAATTGCATTCTCCAAAAAATCACTTTTGGACAAGATTGGTAGGAACTGGGTTGAGTCACAAGGAGGTAACGCCATACCATTGAACCGTACTTGAGACGTGGATCCAGTGAAGCGATTGCTCGAAAAAGGAGAAACTAGAGTTGCTTGTAGACGGAAATTGGAGTAGATCGGCATGACAATAACATGTGGAAAAGAAATTGTAGAGTTAGAGTCCAGTAGACTTTAATTTACACGGATCTTGTAGGAAACTTTTGTAGAGAGCTCGTAATGTATCAAGAGCGCAGACAAAACGTCTGTTTTTGTAAAGATAGATTCTTGATGTAAATTATCTGGATTGATATAATGGGTTTTTAGAATTCTTGTTCTAAAAATACAAATAACAATATGAATTCATGTTATAGCTTTTTCAGTTTGTCTATTTATTAAGCTTGAGCAGACATAGTCTCGTGTAAAATTCGTTCAAAAGATGTCAGGAGTGTTTTAAAAATCTCATTTATAGTAGGGGAGACCCGTGTACCTAGGGCCATCGTGTACCTAGGGCCACCCCACTTTATTTGAATAATATTTAATTTTAAGTTTTAATACT
Source organism: Salticus scenicus (assembly GCA_963930645.1). Lineage (NCBI taxonomy): Eukaryota > Metazoa > Arthropoda > Arachnida > Araneae > Salticidae > Salticus > Salticus scenicus. The sequence goes on from OZ005649.1 coordinate 215,252,825, forward strand.
CAATTGGGCGAGAAACAACACCAATTGCTACTTTTACAACTACTTTTGAACTTTTGAGGAGAGAGTTTTGACAAGTTACATGTAGAAAACGAATTTACATGGTTTGAAGTAAAATTTTGCAGCTAATCTCTTTTGAAATTTTACAAAGGCGAGTCAAATATTTTTCTTTCATTTCTAGTGTATAATTTTGCTTGTTATATTGCGTAATAAATGAGATATTTAATTAGTCCTCTCTGCATGTGGATTTTTTAGTGGAAAGCATTTTGAATGAAGTTACCAAAACTTGTACCTAGGGCCACATCGATGCCTTGTACCTAGGGCCAGTGTGTTTGAACCTTTTAACATTTTCGCGACCGCATGTTTTTGTCTTTTTGACGGTAAGGTCCGCCTGTGGGTGTTTTTCTCATAAATTACAATTTTTCAAAACAAAATTTTCCGTATTCACATTTATATTACAAATGGATATGCATTATAATCATACTCTCTCTCCAATCAAAGTATTTGCATCCATAATATACTGATTGTACAAATAGGAATATTGTGTATATTTTTTGAAACATATAACATACAAATTGCAAAAGAATCGTCCACTAGTGGAGTTTCATATTTTGAATTGACGTGAATCTACGTCATCGGTCGAGAAAGTGTTAAGAAACACATTACAGCCTATAGTAATTGGATGCTGGCAAATCCTGGTAAACTAATCACAATATATGATGTTGTTGAAAGTGCTGGCAAGCCCTCTCCGTCGGCCTTTACTCCTGTAAACATTCTATCAGGCTTTCGTGTATCCGGCATATAGCCAATGAATCAAAACATATTCACTGAGGATGAATATTTAAGTTCAAATGTGACTGAAAGACAAGATCCCTCCATATATTAAAAGAAAAAAAAATTCCAGGAAGAAAGTGAACCAATAATGATAGAACTGGATGTCTCTGTTTCGTATCCTGTTAAATTTCGAAATCTTCAACATCTAACATGTTTTCGTGTGTCCTGCTTTAAAAAAAAGAAATTGAAGGAAAAAAAAAAGAAAAAACTTTCTGTTAGAAAATTCCAAAGAAAAAGAAAAAATTCGTGTTTTAAATTAAGGGAACAACATGATAATCATTATGTGATAAATAAATATATATTACTTGAAAGTGAACCAACAATGATAGAACTGGATGTCTTTGTTTCGTGTCCTGTTGAAATTTCGAAACTTTAAACATCTAACATCTTTTCGTGTGTCCTGGTTTAACAGGTACGAAACTAAGTAAAACCTTTACCTAAAGCAAAACCTCCCTCATCAAAGATGTGACCGAAAGCCAGAAAGATCTAGAAATCCAAGAGACACTCCAGAAAAAAAAAGAAAGGAAGAAAGAAATTGAAGAAAAAAAATAAAAAAAATTGTTAGATTATCCCAAAGAAACAAAAATGAAAATTTCGTGTTTTAAATTAAGGCAACAACATGATAATTATTATATAATAAAAAAATATATTACTTGATATTGTTTCTTTTATAAAATACATGTTTATATGCTTATTTTCTATTCATTACAAAGTTAAATCCAATTTTGAGAGAATGGCCCTAGGTAAAGTGAGGTCTGGCCCCAGGTACAATGAGGGTCACGAGTGATGTTTTTTTTTTTTTTTTTTTTTTTTAAACTTTCTAACTGTCGGAATTTATTTTTTTAGGTATTTATATTAATCCAAATTGGAGGTGATTAGACCTAAAGATATGCTCATATCAGTTTGATAATGTTAAACAGGTCAATGGCTCTGTTTTTGGGCATTGAAAAAAAGCTGCCCTAGGTACAAGGGTTTCACCTACTGGAGGAAACTATTTTGGATAGGAACATTTCGCTCTTAAAATTTCGTAATTTTAAAGATTTTCATAAGATGGCAAAATATGGTAATAGTTCTCACAAATTTGGATTATGAAGATTTTCGCATAAAAAACTGAAATACAAAAATGAAACATGAAACTACCGTCATAGCACAAAAGTTTACGACAAAAAAAAAAAAAAAAAAAAAAAATCAATGCAGGAGGTGAATAGTTTCGTGGATGGTGCATTTAAGTTTCCGTCTGTGCCGGGTGATCATCTAAGTTCATTGTTCTTACTGCAAACTAGCAGGCTTTGCTCGCTTCGCTGGTCACTATGTATAAAAGAATTAAAAAGAGAAACATTCTTTATTATATCGAATTATAAGCAAAAAAAAAAAAAAAAAAGAAAAAGAAAATCTATTGAAATTGCTCAAATGCTCGAACCTTTTCCCTGCTGCCTTCGCCAGCGTCTTTCTCACTTGCAAAATCATGGGTACGTGTCCTTGGCTTTAATTTGTAAGCTTATCGGATGACAGTTTCGCAAAAACACAGTATCAAAGAATTTGAAGCATTATTTTATATTTCAATCCCAGTTACATACGAACATCACTTTTCTTACTATATATAATATTTACTTTAATGTTATTTCTTGTATTTTACTTGATTCATCCGTTCGACTAAAAATAGACAGTAATTTCCCGCCAAATGTAATATTATAATATGCAATCAGCGCTATGCCTACCGTATGAGACAACTGATTTTTTGAAGCTACATATATTTTTGTTTTTAAAAATTTTATGGTTAGTTAATAGTTGTTGGTATATAGAAAGAATTATATATATAAACCTGATCATGGTGTAGCTTCATAGCTCCCTTTGATGACTTTTTAATTTTTGTCGCCAATGTGAATTTTTCAATAAAATGATATAGTGAGAGAAAAATAGATAATTTGTGCGATTATAATATCTGTTTCTTTTTCCCTTTTTTATCGAATATTTTATAGTTTATTTATATTCTTGATGCACTACTTGGCTTGAATTGGTGCAAAAGTAGAGTCTTTGGCGAAAAATGTCCAGTCTACTTCAGCGTTAAAATTAAAAAAAATGCCCAAGATTATCTATGAGTATAATTTTTAATGTTATAATGACATCATTTTGTCATATGCATAAGCAAATTTAAGTTTTGATGTTTTTTTTTTTTTTTTTTTTTTTTTTTTTTCTTTAATCATTTGCGGGAAAATATATCTATTTTTATGCCTCCCCCTCGTCAAAAAAAAAAAAAAAAAAAAAAAAAAAAAAAACTTGCAAACTTTTTTGACAACAGTTAAATTTAAAGCTGATATTTAAATGGCTAATTTCAAACTATTACAAGGTTATCATTATCATATTTTAATTAATTAAAAAAAACAACTAATCAAAAATTCGATAATCGGGATTCTAAGTACATTGGGAGAAGTCAATATGAAACTCCATATAATTTTTTGTAGCAGTACGATTTTATCTTAAAAACCGCCGGATACACACACACATCTTATTGTATTATATATATAGATATAGTAATGGCCCTGTTAAAAATTTATGATAAGAAAAATATATGATGGGTTTCTTACTAGAGTCCACCTATGCAATCTAATTTCGGTTGCAATTAATTAACCAGGCTCTATTTATTATAAAATGCAAATTTTTGAAAAAAAAAAAAAAAAAGAAAGAATTTGATTACAATATTAGATTACACTTATCCCGAATATTATTACTAGAAAATATATAAAAAATTATAAATATATAAACACACACACACACACACACATTCATAAACGGGATATTTTGAAAAAAAGAAATCTTGAATACTTAGAATCATACAATTAATCGTATTAGGGAGACAATCAAGCAAAATGGCACTCAGTCTAACAATATAGATATTTTTTCAATGACATAAAAAATAAAACCTGTAAAGGAGGACGAACAAGCCCCGACTCCTCTACTAAAAATAATTCCTCCTAATGGAAAAAAAAAAAACCACGTTCCTGTGACTTACCTTATACATAACACATACCGGAGTTGCTATCGATAAATTCAACCTAAGTTTTTTATGCATATATTGACCTCCATGTCACGAAAAGAATTTTAATTTATTCCGAATGTTAAAATTGGATGAGACTCAAATAGTTTGAAAAGAAGCCAGCGTCCTGGCTAGGTCAGTCATTATTTGCCAGAATAATATTTTTAAATTCCCATTCTTGTTTACATATTTCTTCTACATTACCTACTATCGTAAATGTACGAACATGAATACAACAAAACATTTAAACTCTGTAAAATAATAATAATAATAATAATAATAATAATAATTGTGAGCATAGTATTTTGAGCCCAGTTTTTTTTTTTATAAATATAAACATATGTTACTATTATTATTACTATTGGAGAAAACTGTTTCGTACTGAAAACTAAAACTGTATGATGCACATTGTTTCTATACAATTTGTAGGGGAATGTGTCCTGTTATGGGCACCCCACCATATCTTTTATTAACAGAATGCAAATGTGGTGGATTAGAGTATTGTAAAACTTGCATTGTGACAGCATGCTGTTCTTGTGTTGACACTGAAGTGAATAGACGCATTTGCTTAGTAAGGGCAAGCATCGAAAAAAAAAAAAATCTGAAAAAAATAGCAGCAAAAAAGTAATTTGTGAATATTTTCAGAATGCGATAAATCAAAGTCAATTAATTGAAAAATTGAAGTGTAGTGCATATCCATGCAGTATATTTATTATATTTGTGATAAAATGTCGAATTCAGCCAAAATGTAAATCGAAAATTGCTTTTTTTGTCGTTATAAAAATGGCTACCATTCCCGGTTGTAGACACATTCATGTAATTGGTTGCGGGCACACATGTTTCTTTTTTATTTACAGCGTGTGTCAAATAGGGTCGTTTATGTCAGCATAAATATTTTATTAGTGCTTTTATGCATTTTTAGGCATTTTTAGTCAGGCCGTCCCCGTAAAAGTCAACTATCCGAAAGAAATGGATTTTAATACGCTTAACCAGCCATTTAGGATTGCTTAGTAGATAAGAAATCCATAAGATCGACTGCACCAGAATATGGACATCCATGCAGCATATGCGCCCCTGCAGAAGAAGCCTGGAAAAAGCAAATCCACCTGCCAAACTGCCTGCCAAGCGCGCTAAAAATAGGAACATCCACAATCTGATAATCATAAGGACTTCTGCATCATCCGTTAGGAGCACCCTACCATGCCTAGCAAGAGTCAACTCAATCAAATGCAACGAGTGTGATTGTGTGGCGCATTTGAAGTGTGCCAATGTGCCTGCAAATTATTTTACTTGCAAGCATTGCACTTCTGATTTGGAGGACGAAGAAAGTGACGAATAGAATTGGAAAAATGCAATTTTCTGTTGTTATTTTGGCCACTGAATCCCTACAAAATGAATGTATTTTGTTATTTTCTGTATTTATGGTGGTTTTTATTATTATATTCCCATTTTTAGCGTATTTTTGAAGTGTGCCCACAACCGGGTACAGAATGTTTCTTGGCTTAAAATGGCCACTTCACAAAATTGGTGATGAAATATTTCTGGTTGACGGAATCGGTAGAGTTACTTTATCAAATGATAGCTAAGAGTTCTAGATTTCCATTGGTATTCATAAGTTTGCATAATATTTACTCCGTCAAAAGTTATAAGCCGAAATAAAAACTGTGCCCACAACTGGAGACTTCCCCTACATATTATCGTATCAATTTTTCTTCTAAATTCTTTTTCCTCATAAAACTGCTTTACCTTCTATATTTTTCACAAACATCTTTTCTTTCGAATTATTTAAGGCTGTATTTCATTTATTTAATTTTATTTTTTATACTAATTTAAAAAATCGATTTCTTTAAAGTATTTTAGATGTTCTTTTATTTGTATTTCTTTCTTTTTGTATTACTTTATCTTTTGTCATTTTTTTTTAATGAAACCAAAAGAATATTTTCTTATGAAAATATATCATTTCATCTACTGAGAGAATGGCCAGTCAAGGAATGATAAAATTCTGAAATATCTAACTATAAATAAAACTTTATATATATATATATATACATATATATACATATATATACAAGTATATATATATATATACATATATATACATATATATACAAGTATATATATATATATATATATATATACATATATATATATACATATATATACAAGTATATATATATATATATATATATACATATATATATACAAGTATATATATATATATATATATCTTTATATATATATTTCTTTTGTGCGTGTGTATGTCACTGAACTCCTCCTAAACGGCTGGACTGAGTTTAATGAAATTTTTTGTGTGTCTTCAGGTGGATTCGAGAATGGTTTAGATTTACAAATGAAAGTTGTAACTTAATTAGTTCTTTCTTAATTAATTTTTAACCAACTCTTTCAACAACTTTTCCACCTAGATGGCGTGAGTTGTCGTAAACACGATGTCAGAATTTATTTAATGTTGAAATGAAAAATGAATTTTTAACCGTATCTTAAGAAGTGTTTAAAATATTTTTACAAAATTAATATTTTTAGAATCGTAACCGTATCTTACGAATTGTTTAAAATATTTTTTCAAAGTTAATATTTTAGAATCGTAAACACGATGTCAGAATTTGTTTAATGTTGAAATGAAAAATGAATTTTTAACCGTAAGTGTTTAAAATATTTTTCCAACGTTAATATTGTTAAAATGTTAAAATTAGTTAAAATGGTATATTCTTTTAAAAAATTCGTCAATATCCGACGGAGTTATTTTATGTTAAAATGAAAAATTGAATTTTTAGGCCATTATTATTTGTGCAGATGGAAAATGTACTAAAAGTTTTCCGAAAAATTTCACGATCACAAATGTTGACGGATATCCAATATATCGTCGAAGAAATCCCGATAATGGCAGACAATCTTATCATCTATTGCTGTCATCTATGTCAACAACATAGATATTGACATTGATAACCGTTGGGTGGTCCCATATTCGCCTCTGCTGAGCAAAACATTCAATGCTCATATTAATGTTCAGTTCTGCAGTTCAGTGAAGAGCATCAAATACATTTGCAAGTATGTGAATAAAGGCAGTGATATGGCTGTATTTCGAGTTGAAAATACCAATGTGAATGCTCCTCCGGTGAATAACAACGATGAAATAACACTTTACCAAATTGGCCGGTACGTCAGCTCCAATGAAGCTGTTTGGCGTATCTTTGGTTTCCCAATTCATGAAAGGGATCCAGCAGTTCTTCATTTAGCCGTCCATCTTGAAAATGGCCAGCGCGTATATTACACGAGCGAGACAGCGATTGATCAAATCCACCAAAAACTACACTCACCGAATTTTTTGAATTGTGTAATCGTGCGGATGCTTTTGGTGCTTTTGCACGGACATTACTCTATTCAGAAGTACCACGCTATTTCACATGGGCTCCAACAAAAAAATGGATGCCCCGCAAGCAAGGCACGCCGATTAATGCATGTCCCGGTTTATTCAAATCAAACACCTTGGGACGAGTATTTACAGTCAATCCAAGGCAGACTGAGTGCTTTTATCTTCGACTGTTATTGGTTAATGTCATCGGCCCTTTGTCCTTTCAAGATTTACGTAAAGTGAATGGACAACAGTATCCAACGTATAAAGATGCATGCCTTGCACTCGGCTTGCTGGAATACGACAACCAGTGGGAGTGTATGCTTGCTGAAGTAGGACTGAACTGTACAGCAAAACAAATTCGTCTACTATTCGCTATAGTGTTGACTACATGTTTCCCGGCCCGAGCAGAGACATTATGGGATAATCACAAAGATTCAATGACTGATGATACATTGCATCAACATCGTTCACGGTGCAACGATCTAACGATAGTATTCAGTGACGCTATGTACAATGAAGCATTGATTGCTACTGAAGATCTTTGCATTATCATTGCCAACTTACCACTCAGTCATTTCGGTATGCATTCAACAAATCGAAATGCATCTGATTTAATAAGCACTGAATTGAATCGTGAACTACAATACAATACTGTAGAAATGGCAGCGATTGTTGCTCGCAATGTCCCACTAATGAATGAAGAACAAAGAACCGTTTACGACCGCATCATGCTCGCAGTTTTGGCAGGACAAGGTGGATTCTTTTTTTTTGGGGGGTGCACCAGGTGGAACCTTATTTCGTTAATTCTCGCCGAAATACGATCAAATAATGGCATCGCATTGGCTGTTGCATCATCTGGCATTGCGGCAACTTTATTGGATGGAGGAAGAACAGCTCATTCATTATTTAAACTGCCACTAAATATTCAAAATAACCCAGCGCAGTGTGCAACATAAAAAAACACTCGTCCATGGTGCTGAAATAGTGTAAAATTCTTATCTGGGATGAATGCACTATGGCACACAAACATTCGATTGAGGCGTCGAACAGGACATTGAAAGATATAAAAAACAACGACAAACTATTTGGCGGCACTCTGTTACTCTTTTCAGGTGATTTCAGACAAGCACTTCCCGTTATTCCGCGTTCAACATACGCTGATGAGATCAACGCATGCTTAAAATCATCGTCATTGTGGCTTAATGTTGAAAAAGTACAACTGAAAGTAAAGTTGTGCGTTCAAAAGCTTCAAGATCCATCCGCTGAAACATTCTCAAAACAATTGTTAGATATCGGCGATGGAAAAGTTACTACAGATGAAACTGGATGCATAAAATTACCGACCGATTTCTGCACAATAGTAATCAGTTCTCAAGATGCTCTTATTGACCAGATATTTCCCGATATACACAGATGATACACAAATCATGAGTGGCTGGCAGAAAGAGCAATTTTAGCAGCAAAAAATGTGGACGTCAACGAATTGAATCTCAAGATACAACATTTGTTACCAGGAGACTTGGTGTCATACAAATCTAATGATACAGTTTGCGATGCCACCGAAGCTGTAAATTATCCAACAAAGTTTTTAAATTCATTGGATTTACCAGGCATGCCACCGCATATTTAACAACTGAAGGTTGGATCTCCGGTTATTTTGCTTCGTAATTTGAACCCACCACAGTTGTGCAACGGCACGCGATTAGTCATAAAAAAATTAATGAAAAATGTTATCGAAGCCATCATTTTAAATGACAAATTCCGAGGTGAAAATATATTACTACTGCGAATCCCTATTATACCCACAGATGTGCCAATTCAATTTAAACGCCCTCAATTTCCAATTAGATTGGCATTTGCAATGACTATCAATAAGTCTCAGGGCCAAACGATGTCAGTCTGTGGCTTACATTTGAGCACATCATGTTTTTCACACGGACAATTATGACAATTATACGTGGCTCTCGAGTGGGCAAACCATTCAGTTTGTTTCTATTGGCGAAAGATGGGATAACAAAAAATATTGTACACTCTGTTGCATTAAGGGATTGATATTGTTTTTTAGTAATATTGTTATAAGTAGCGATATGTATATAATTTTAAAGAATAAATTTTAATAAATTAAAAAAATAAATGATTGGTGTTTTGTTATTTTTATATTCTTTCACCGTTCACAGCGCTTCATACATCTTCCACTTATATACCACATCCTTACACACTTACAATAAGTTAGTTATTTTTTCTAGCAAAATATTCTCTAGAACTAATTTATATAACAAAACAACGTTTGTCGGGTCAGCTAGTATACAAGTATTTTTACAAGGCTAAACGTTGGGTTAAATGTATCGAAAATTCAATTGTTTTCGCATACAAATCAGACAAAAAATTCAAATTTCGTTTTTTTTTTTTTTTTTTTTTAATTCTTCGTTCAAACACTAGTCAATTCTATTTTGAAAAAATGTGCATAATGATCGATGTGCATAATGATCGATTGTTCAAAATGATCGGTGCATAATTTTTTGAGAAATCGTGTCCACCGCTGTTCTGAAGGATCTCCGAAAACCAAATTTCCAAATTTATTAATGAAAATTTTATAAAATATTTTTTAAATGTTGTTCTTTTATGTGCTTAAAATTTTGAATAATAAATTTTATATATTATAGTTAAAATATATTAGAGGAAATATGCTTTTTTTTTCAGAGTTTGAAATCAATGTAACCCCTTAAATTATGTCTTTAGGTAAAGTGAAACTAACCTTTAATATAACTTTTAGGAAATAAATTGAATTTATAAATTTATGTGAAGATATTAAGGTATCATTTTTCACACTGAAGAGTTGTTCTAAGATTTATGAAAATTGTTTTACAGCCGGTTAGAATATGCATTCAGATCCCTTGGGAAGTTTCTATCTATAAAGTAGCGTGCTCTACCTATAGTTGCCAACTTAGCACTTTTTGGTTGCTGAAAAATTTTAATAAAATTTTTATTTTACTTAATCAAAGAAAACCGTTACAGTTCGCTGATTAAATAAAATGAATATTTATATTAAAATTTTCCGATAGCCAAAAGATGCTAAGTTGGCAGCTATAGCTCTACCTTAAAGCATCTGAAATCTTAATAAATAATAGAATGATTTGAATTGCGAGTTCTAATCTGTTTTGACGAGTAAAAATTAAGCACGAAGCCTAATAATATTACTGTGATTTCCTACGCATAATCTGCAGGTGAGATAAATCCCTTCTACACAAGAAATTTTAATGGATCCTTATAGTACATTTACAGAGAATCACATGTAATATCTATTATCTATTATGTTCAATTTCAAATAATTTTCATAATTATTTACGATTCACTACAAGGACTTATTAAGACTGGAGTACACTCTCTTTTAAAAATTAATTTTGATTTTAATGAACAGAAATTCCTTATTATAATAAGGAAAAAATTATTATTATTATTATTATTATTATTTTTACATATCGATGTCTAACTAGCGATACGTAAATTCGATTCTCTGATATCGTCAATTCCTTACAAAAATAATTTCCTAATTAAAGCATGGATTTTCTAACATAATATATATATATATATATATATATATATATATATATATCCAATTACTGTAAAAAAAAAAAAAAAAAAAAAAAAAAAAATGTGGTGATAGTGTGCCCCGGTCATAATCAGGTTCTCTTTCACCAAACATTTTAAATGGTAAACGATCCCATGCTAAAACATAGAATTTGCTGTCTTTATAACATTCATACATGCACACACACACACATACACACACACACACACACACACACACACATATATATATATATATATATATTATAATAGCACTTTTAATCTAAAATGTAATATAGAATTTATCTCTTTACAAATTTAATTAAAAAGCTTTCTTTCTTTCGTTTTCTTTTTCCTTTTTTTCTTTTTTTTTTTAATCTTTCAAGTGTTTTAATATATTTTTTTTATATAATCTCGCCTTATGTGAATTTACCAAAAATAAAAATAAAAATAAATTAACAACAATATGGCTTTGAAAGTCTCAGACAATCAATAATTTAAAAATCTAAAAAATATATGTATATTATTACTTACAAACTTTGAATAAACACCATAAAATGCAATAAACTCGCAGTTTATTGCATTTTATGGTGTTTATTCAAAGTTTGTAAGTAATAATTTTTACAACGCCAGTTTTGTGATGCTTCTTTATTAAATATATGTATATATTTAAATCAGCTACAGTAAGTTGTAATTTATTAACTTACGCTAAAAATAAATAAATGCATTTTGTATGAGATAAAATATTTTAGATAGCGAGATTTTTAACGAAGAAAGTTCTTGTTTATAAAGTACACTGGTAGACAAAACCTAAGGCCGGATGAAAATAGCTAAGCTATATAGATTTTTTTTTTTTTTTTTTTCGAATATCTAAACAAATAATTCATGGATTCTTTTAAAACTTTAGGGGTTAAAAGAATATGTTATGCTACATACATTCCAGTGAAAATTTTCTCTCGAAGGCTAAGAGGGGCATCATAAATAAATAAAATTATATAAACTTGAAGATCCCAAACATTATCTTATAGGACATTCCCATAATCTTAGGGATCATCCTGTAAAAAGAGACGCTTGGAATGAGCTGTAGCTATAGTATATGATTATAAGTCTTCTTGTAATTATAGATATAAATTTATATGAGAACAGCATATATATTAGAGGGGATATAAAGGTTTCTTGAACAATGTCGACAATTTTCATACAGTTTTTGTTCATAACATGGAGGATCTTAGAATCAAAGCAATTTCACTTTTAGAAAATTTGACATACTGCATTAGACATAACATACTGTAATCAGAATATAAAAATGTCAAATATCTGATGCAATATGAGCATATTTACTAAATAATTTTTAACTGCGCATGCGCAAGTGCTAGTAAAATGTTTTGCACATTTATTGCCAAATGTATAGAATAACTTTGAAAAATTCCCTAAACAAATATCATAAAAATTCAGAATGATATCGTCTAGAGAAAAGATGATTTTCAAGTATTTTTAAAAAGGCTTCAAAGCGCTAAGGTGTTTACCCCTATTTTTGTTTTGAAGCGGCGAGCAGTCATAGAGATATAAGTAAAGGCACATTTTGCATTTTCACAAAAAATGATGAATTAACCTTTGAGACAAAACTTTTGCTGGAAGATATGGGAAATAAAACATTCTTTTTAATCCTAAAGTTTTAAGAAAGTCCATGATGTATTTATCTAGATATTTGAAAAAAAAAAATGTCTTAGATAGCTTAGCTATTGTCCCCGGATAAGGTATTGTCCACCAGTGTATATGTTTCCCTTTAACGTTTATACATAACATACAGATTTTACCTTAAAACTAATGTATACATTCTCGATTTTATAAATAAAGGTTTTTTTTTTCTTTCAACTTCCCCTAATTGCAAAATTATGTTGTATACTGCAGATAAAAATGTTACAATCTTTCATTTTAAGTTTTAGTTCTCTATCATACTATAGCTATGGGGAATTTTGGTGATAGTAAAAGGAGTACAGAGCAGTTTTAAAATATCACTAATGCCATCAGTAAGAACCTATTTATTTGAAATATTCTAATTTAGAAACTTCTTAAATTATTCGAAATTTATAATTTTCTTAATATTAGAGAATAGAGCAAAATTTTGCTTAAGCATGCGTTAAAAAGAATATTTTTGTCATAAAAGTGTCATTACCCCCTTTAAAATTTTAATTATGGTGCTGGAATGAACATCACTAGCTATGCACATTCCATTTTGAAAATTTCGAATGTTATTTGTAATTTACGAATTTTTCAAATATGGCAGAATAGGGCCAATTTGTCATAAATGTCCAATTTTAGGTTTATTTTTATCGTAAAGAGGTCAAACCATTTTTAAAATATCATTTAAGATACTGGCTTAAACATCATTGACTAGGAATATTCCAGTTGGAAAAATTCATTTATATATGATGAGAACTGAGCAAAGTTCACCTATGTCTACTGATTTTTATTTTAAATTCCTAAGAGGATCCTTTTATGACGCATTTTTCTCAAAATAAATAATCCAAAAAATGGGAATATGAACCTACCCTAAATAATTTTAACTTCTTGGTGTTATAACTGCGTGCGTTGTATAATCGACTGTAATTAACGGAAAATAGTTGTAAAATTAAATTTGTCCTCGCTCATATATGATCAAAGTAAAACAGTAAAATTTAATATTGCAATTAATTATTTACTTAGATTACTAAACATAGGTAACTAAATACTGTTTTAATTTTATATTAATCTGTAGATATATTTCAAAATAGAGAATAACTCATAGCTGCCAAAATTTTAATTGATTTCGGTCTTTTTAGCTCCGCCTTTATTTCGCCCCCCCTTTTTTTTACGAGTATATATTTTTTATTTTATCGTAGTTATATATTGAAGAGAATTATTCTATAAACATAGCTGCCAACTTGATTTCTTTTTTTTTTTTTTTTTTTTTTTTTTTCTACCGGAAATTTTTAATAATTATTTTAGCTGCTTTCTATGATTAAACATATGATAAAACTATTTGAAAATAAATATTGGTGTTAAAAAACTGTACAAGTTGGTGCCTATTTACAAATAAAGTGGCGCGAAATAAAGACAGGGTTAAAAATACTCCGGTATAAATTAAAATACTAGCAGCTATGGTAATTATTCGAATAGAGTGTTAATAAAAAATAAGTGCAGAGCATACATTTCATCATATTTTAATAAAATGAAATATGATGTAAACACTCCCCCCCCCCCAAGAAAAAAAAAAAACTAATAATATAATTTTGTCATACTTTTATCATAGTTGCTACATATGATGTCATCCACAAATGTTTCAGACCAAAGATTAAACACTGGCGCGAAAGTCATACGTCATACCACTATAAAAAAAAAAAAAAGATTTTCTACTTTTTAAATCGACGATATTTCAGGTGGAAAAGTTTCTTAATCGAATACCAGTAAGAGTTCTGCACCAGTGCTGCATTCCTGCAATTCATATTAACTCATTAAATATCTTTCGTCTGGTATAAATTTTCATTTCCATACGCTTTTGTTTGTTCATTAATTCATGTCTTCCTTTCTGATTTTTGACCATTGTAATGATGATTTATCATAATTATTATACATGACATTTGAATTAAACATGCTGATATTACGCTATTAATTTGAAAGACTTTTATTTCTGTAATTTACTGTGATTTTATTCATTTCGAAAATAGCTTCTTTTTTTAATGAAACCTATATAGTGGTAAATTTTATTCTATTTTTAAACGACATAAACCAAGTTTGTGCAATATTTTGCCAAATTAACTCATTCTATAATTAAATTAATAAATGTATGCATATATATATATATATATATATATATATATAATTATTATTTATTATATTATGTTACACTTATTATATTTATAGAAAAGAAAAAAAATGAAGATATTTTGAAGCAATTAATTATTGGTATAACAATAATATAAATAAATAAACAAATATACATATATACATACATACATATATATATATATATATATATATATATATATATAATTACTGTATTCATAATTTTACATCTTATAATAACAGCTTAATTGTTATTGTAAGCTGTATATATATATATATATATATATATATATATATATATATATAAGTTTTTCTTTTTCTTTTCTTTTTTTTTTCTTTCTTCCTTCCTTTTTTTTTTTTTCTTTTTACAAATAACGCTTGGTTACTTAGAGACAGTAAGGACTAAAAAGGAATTGTTATAGTAAGCACACATTTCTAGCATATGCTTAAAATATATTTAGGAATCAGAAAATGCTAATGTAATAAATAAATCAAATAATATTTTCAAATGAACAAATATATATTATTGCAAGTGTAAAACAAAAGAAACAGTTAAATACAGGTAAATAGTCTGATACCTAAATTCATTTTAAAAGGAATAATAATTAATATTTATTAAATGAACATGTATAGTCTGTCACAAAAGTATCCGAACACTATCAAAAATTCCTATATAAAATAATTCCTATAAATTAAATCCTTGTCTAATCATGTTCTTAGTCAGTCTAAGAACATGATTCGACAAGGATTTATTTAACAAAACAGTATTAACTCTACCTTTTTTATACAGGAATTTGTGCTAGTGTTCGAATACTTTTGTTAACGACTGTAAATAATAATTTTTGATGGAACTTAAATATTCATTAAGTATTTTTATGTAAAATATTAGCATGTATATAAGTATCATCTTAGGGTGTTTATTTCATTTATGTATTATTTATTTATTTATTAAAGTGAATGCATTCCTTTGAAAATAGATTTAAAAAAAAAATATTCTTTCTCTCTCTCTCTTTTGTTATATATGCAATGTAAACTTTATTAAAAATTTTATTTCAGAAATATACACTCTATGTGTAATAATAACCATTATGATAATTTTATTATTATTTTTGTTGTTTTTATCATTAAATAGCAGTAGTAAAAGTAGAAGTAATACACAAATTGCCTTATTTTGAATTAATGAATTCTATTTTATTGAAGTAAATTTAAATTTTTGATTTATAGAAAATAAATAATTACAAAATGTGGGAACTTTCATTTTATTTAAAATTGCTTATATCTGAAAATTTTTTTCATTAAAAATCAAAAATAAAACCATTCAGGATTTTAATTGCGTAACTCTTTTAAGATGAATGAATATATATATAACTTTCATAAAAGGTTCACAGTTAAATGTCATAGATATCAGAAAATGATATTTGATTTTTACCCCGTTCTTATTACTTTTGATAGCAATTAAATCTGTCCTTAACTTTTCATTATAAAAATCTTAGTTATTAACTTTTTAATATTTCTTAACAATGAATTAATACGAAATAACAAAAAAATTGATCCAAAGTAATTTTTTTTAAATCTTTTTGTTAGCTTTAAAGTATTTTCCAATGTATCTATATTAAATTTGATATTAAAATTTTCTATGAAGATTTTTTTTTATAAGAAAGAGTTAAAAAAATGGTTTTAATAATAATATTTTACTGGAATTTTAATTACTTTTTGCATAACTTTAACGTTTTTATTCATTAAATCACAGTCAGTTATTATATGAAGAGAAGGCTATCATTTATAATATTTATAAGATTAAAATTAATATTTATAAGATTAAAAGCTTATAAATATTAAATATTTCAGTTACTTTTCTATTTTCAAGTACAGCAAATGTTTATTTATACCTTTTCAAATATTTAAAACATATTTATATTT
Source organism: Salticus scenicus (assembly GCA_963930645.1). Taxonomy (NCBI): domain Eukaryota; kingdom Metazoa; phylum Arthropoda; class Arachnida; order Araneae; family Salticidae; genus Salticus; species Salticus scenicus. The sequence goes on from OZ005649.1 coordinate 215,269,375, forward strand.
TTCAAATCTCCCTAATAAGTATTTTTAAATCTTCCTAAAGAGTATTTTTCAGATCCCCCCAATGAAATAATTTCTTTTTAAATGATCTTCTTTGCTTTAGATTTCAAAACGTATAATTATTTAATAATTTACTTAGATGTTAAATTTTTATTTTAGTTGTTTGTAATAAAATAAGGTCATACAAAACTTCAGATATTTTCAAAAGAAAATCATTTAATAAAAATAATTATAATTACATTTCTGGTTTTTACCAAATAGACATTTTTATTAATTGTAACATATGCTGATACTTCCAGTGTTTTAATAACAGAATACATAAATTTTATTTGTTTGTAGTTAATAATAATACGATTTAGACTGGTTATTAATTGAAAGATATTGAAGGAATTTTATTTATTTTGGGATATGTTTATAACACACTCTATAAAAATATCTAAACAAATATTTTATAATTAGATTAAAAACACGTCTAAAGTAGATCCCTGATGAGGATAATTCAAAGCGAAAGGTTTTGGATGTTTTTAATGTTTTAAATAAAGTTTAATTTTAGACGCATTTTTAAAGTGTTTTTAATCTAATTATCAAATGACACGTGTTTCAACTTAATTCTCCGTTAGAGATTATTTATAAATATTTCACAGATTTTAAACTAAAGATTTTATAAATTAATTGAGCATTATGCTTTTTCAAATTTATTTATTTACAAAATGAAACATTCATGATTTACTCCTACCGTTTGGAATGTTATATAAAATATATAATAATAATTATTTTTTGCTAATTATTTATGTACCCCATACATCATGTACCAACGATTAAAGTTTTCCTGAGAGCAAATTATTATTATTATTTTTTTTCACCTTTAAATGTATGTTTAAATACACTTCTTTGCAACTAGCAGTAATCGTTTAATCGTACTCTAATGTATTATTAATAGCATAGTGTACTAACTTAATAAATCAAAAAATAATCAAACAGAATTTGAATATATCATGCGTATGCAATCTTGTACCAATTTACATATGCTTTCACATTTTTTTTTTCTAGTGATTTATCCGAAAGTTCACACTGTATGGTTCATGGATTCATACAATATATAATTATATATTTTACAATAAGATATTTAAAATTTTATAGCATTAGATTTTTTTTTTCAATTAAAAGTTTAATATAATAATGTTCTTTAAATGTTTCCTGTCAAATTTTTAATTGGTTTGTAAACATACATATGTGGCTTAAATATTTATTTTCACTATATTTATTTACACTTTAATAATACATTTATTTATTTAAATGCACACCTACATACAATGTAGTGCGCTCTCAATCTTATGTTCAATTTTATAAGTTCATGTATCATATTTCTTTAAAAATATTTTCAAGCAAAATTTCATAATAAAAAATGAGAAATATTTTAAAAAATATATATTATTATTATTATTATTATTATTATTATTATTATTATTATTTTATAATTTACAATAAATAAGTCTTTCTTTTGTTACAGAAGTAGGCATGATAGTTACAATTCACATGCACACTTTTTTTTAAATATATATTTTTCACAGTAGGGATTTTTTTTTTTTTTTTTTTTTTTTTTAATTTTACGATTATAAAGCATTTTTTTTTCTTCTTTCTTTTCTCTTCTTCTTCTTCTTTCTTTATTATTATTATTATTATTATTTTATTATTATTATTATCATTTTGTAAATTCACTTTAAATTTCAAATGACTTACATTAAAAAAAAAAAAAAAAAAAAAAAATCAACCATGAAAAGAGAGAGGTCTGACTAATAAAATAAATTCTTCCTTTCATAAATTATAAAAATACTTCTATAATAATTCAGTAAGTATCAATTTAGAAGTTTTTAATAGATAAAATCAGAATTAGTGTGATTGAGAAAATATAGTAAAAATGAGCATGAAGTAAGTTTTTTTTATACAATATATATGTATATATAACGCTTAAAACCATTGTAATAATATATTTTTACCAAAAAAAAAAAAAAAATCAGCATGATTTCTAAAATTTAATTTAATAACAAAGAAATGAAAATAGGCGAGTTATAAAATATTATTTTTAAATTTAATGAAGAATGAAGTATTATAATAAATTTTAAATGGTATAAAATATAAAAATTTGAAGCAAAATAGTTTTACCGGAATTTTAAGCAAATTCTCTGTCATTTTTAAATAACATGTAAAGATGAGTGTACTTCGTGACGCAGAAAAAATATTTTTTTTAAATTTTGTTTCTGAAAATAATTTATAAATTTATATAAAAATTATGGAGACACAAAAAATTTATCGTTAAATTTAATATTTAATTTAATATTTAAATGTTTTAACTTATTGTATTCAATGCATTAAATATTTTGCTTTCAAATGCAATGACTTTTTTTCTTTCTTTTTTTCTTTCTTTTCTTGTTTCTTTTCCTTTTCTTTTTTCCTTTTTTTTTTTTTTTTTTTTTTTTTTCTTTGTTCAATGAAGTTTACTTATATATAATTTTAAATCACACTATTTTAGAACTTTTTTTTTTTTATAATATATATATATATATATATATACATATATACATATTTTATAAAGAAATTTTCAAATACAAATATGATAAAACCGAGAAATATTACTTTCTTACTACATTTCACGTTTCTACAATATTATTTATACGTAATATTAAATATTAATACAATTTGTAGTAGCGTTTTCTTTTAAATTCTAAATAAAAATATTTTAGATAAACAATGCAATATTATTTTGTTATTTCTCTATTATGATATTTCTTAAACATAATGCGATAAAAAATTAAAGATCATGCGTTTTTCTTTTCCTTATCTTTCATGCGTTTAAGGCTATGGCTATTTAAACATCATGCAGTTCATATGATTAAAAAACACTTACCTTTTAAAAGGCAGCTGATAAAGAAGAACACTTGAACTATGCAGAAACAACACATTCTAGTGCTGAATCCTGAGCTTCGGTTAAATATGCTTTTGAGTGAATAAATTCAAAAGAAATGAAACAAAACAATTAGTAGAGGGCAGTATTTGAGCAAAACGAATTCACACCCACTAACAGACAAGATAAAAAGTCGACGATAAAAGTCCATTCAGAATGCTCCTAGTCGTAGTAACGGCTATTAAAAACATCATGGTCATCTGACGCCGACCTCTCCCAGAGATAGCAAGAGCACCATCAAATCTCACAAACGAAAACGTTAGCAATCGAGGCAATAAGGGCTTTTCATCGCCCGTGTGTTGTGATCGTAGTACATCGCATGTTTCTATAAATAGCACCTATTCGCGCATAAATAGAGAACGGGGCGAAAGTGCTTTCCTAACAATTGGTTTTAATGGCCGCAGTGGGTACAAACACAATGCAGCTGTATGGTGAAAAGGGTTTGATTTGCTGGACGGAGTTCATCTGGTAAATTGATGCAACATCAGTTATTGATTCTTTTTATTTCTTCTGCTGGTTAATTGATATTTCTGGTGCGGTTTGCAGTTTCTATTTTGTAAAGAGAATCCTCCAGCTCTTTTCCCTGACCGACTAGGCACGGACAGACGAGCGAGGCATTCCAGCCTATGCGTCTATTTCGGCTGCCGGATCGATCGGATGGCATTTGCGCAGTGGCGCGCCATCGATGGCGCTGCTGCGTCCATATAATACGTTAACGTTATTTCTCCTTTTTCTTTTTCCTCTCTTCTTCTAATTCACCATCGCTGTTCTTTTCTTTTCTTTTTTTCTTCTTTTTTTCGTTTCCGAATATGGAAGACAATTTATCACGTGGCTGTCCTTTCTACTTCCTTTTACCGGAGCACAGCCGTTTCGCTTTGCCTTTCATATATTATGGTTTAATTTTTTTCATTTATTTTATTTTTTTGCAGTGGCGCAATGGAGGGTACCAAAATGTTCATGTTATTGATTGAGATTTTTTCCTCGTGTAAAGTTTAGCTTTCCGTTTTCAAGTACATCAGGCTATCATATAAAACCGAATGACCCAAAGTTTCCATTAAAGTCAACCAAAAAATTAATTTCGTTTCTTTCTTTTACCTTGTTTAACCCTCTACAGCGAGAAGAAATGGTATTTTACGCAAAATCTCTCTCTCTCTCTCTCTCTCTCTTTTTTTTTTTTTTTTTAGAAATTCTGGTTTGAAATATATAGAAAAACATATATCATGTACTTTCTCAGTGAAACATATCGTGAGATATGTATTTTGTGAATAAACTGATATATGTATAACTTGAACTTTTCCAGTGAAAAGTGTTTCTAAAAAAATATATATACATATTCAATTTTTTTTTCCTCGTTATATTGAAATTAAATGTATAATTTCAACTTTATTATATATATATATATATATATATATATATATATCAAGAGTAAATTAATAAATGCATCTTTTTCATTACTTGAAACGATTTGTAAATATTTGATTATTAAAAGAAAAATGTATGAATAATTTTGTAATATATAAATTTATCCATAAATTTCAGCAGAAAAAAAAAAAAAAAAAAACTGAATCACAAAATATATCTATATTTTATTTCAAGATAAATTAGCTATTAAAATAAATATGTAAATTAAAAATTAAAATTAATTAATTAATTATATTGAAATAAATTAATTTAATATAAAATATTTTGAGTGATTTCATAGTTTCATACTAATATCTATCTATTTATCTGTCTATACCTACATCTATATCTATATACACATAACTACGTTATCAAAATTTAATATAAAAAAGTGGAATGATATGCTTTGGAGATTAAAATTTTACTTTTGTAAAAGGGGATTAAATTACAGTTTGGAAAGAAAAAATTAAGAAGATGCAATTTCAATCACAAAATTAAGATGGAAAAAAAAAAATTTCTACTTTTTTTTTTTTTTTTTTTTTTTTTTTTTTTACGATATTTGTATGCGAAATTTGAAATAGAAAATTACTTTAAAATTTTTCTTCTATTTCGGTTATAAAGGAAGAAAATATACAACAAAGGAAAATATATTATACATTTTTTTGTGTTTTGATTATATGTACTGTAATACACTTATACATACATAAAGACACACACACAGAACTTGTAGCGTTGTAAAATCATATATAGGAACCTGTTTGTACTATATTAAATACATTTTATTCTTCATTACGGAAAACACAACGGATCAACTTCTGAAAAGTTTATTTTTTTGTTTGGAATTGCCGCTTTACGGTTTTTATTATTATTATATTATTATTATTATAATTATTATTATTATTTTGCACATAAAGCTCAATAACGGGAACTAAGATTTAAAGTCGATTAAAAAACTCCGAACAAGCATGTCTAGACTGGTATTCGAACTCGGCATCTGGACGAAAGATCGCTAACAATTTGTTTACCAGATGAGTATTCCTATAAAGAAACATCCTATTGTATAAAGACTTTCGTTTTTCCTAAATAAGAAATATTTTTTTGTTAACTATCTGTTTGTCGTTATTGAATGTATACAAAGGTGAAAGAGTTTTCGTCTCAAGGCAGAAATATTACACCGCTATTTGTATCAATTATTTTTATGTTTTTCACTCACACACACACACACACAAATAAATAAAAAAAAAATACTGTAAGAATATAATAAATATTTTTACGAAGAATATATATGCATATATTATATTCAGAAAACAAATTTCTAAATATTGTACATACGTTTCACAAAAAATGCAAAACACAACATTGATAACGTCTTTAATTTGAAATATTAAGTAACTCATATTGCGTTTAAAAATAAATTAAAGAAAAAGTGTATTTGTTAACTGGCATAAAAATTTATTTGACGATGTATATGTAACATTCTTTTGAACTTCGTTTTAAATTTTTGTTCTTATTTTAATTTTTTAATAAAAAAGACGTGGATAAATTTAAGATAAGTTTAAGACGTAGATTAAAAAACAGCAGATAAATTTTAGCTTAGACTTTCTTTGGGTCCGCAAAAAATGTCCTTACCAGATTTTGAATATTGAAATATAGATACGCTCTTCTCCTGTTAAATAGCATTTTTCAGATTATTTCGTTTACTTAATTACATTTACACATCTATTTAACCATATATATAAATCATACAATATAGATCAATCGTGTAGATTTTTAAAAATAACGTCATGTTTCTTTTTAAAGTAAAATAAAATAAAATAATTGAAGAAATTAATTGTATTACATAAAATTAAAGAACTTAAAAATTCGATAAATATAATTAAGTGATAAGTCTGTCTGTGCCCGCCTAGCACTCGATTTTTACACATGCATTTTCCAAATTTATTTTTCCTTACCAGTTCAAATAACTAAACATTGGATTATATGATAATTTTTAAACTTTTTGTGTCTATTTTTCAAAAACAGAAACATATGTATTTCGATGAAATCCATTTAGAAATCTACGTATTAATAAAAAAATTAAAAAAGTATACTGTAATTTCCAACGTTTGTATCGTTATTTTTGATAGTTATCTATAATAGCAGAATCGTAAAAATTTTCTACCTTAAAGGTTCTTATACAAATACTATTTTGAATCTTTTATACCGATTCGTTTCATGTACACTGCACTCATATCAGTATTTTATTTAATTAATGTGTTTGTTTTTGTTGTTGATGAAGAGTCTGATTACTAATTATTATAATCTGAAACAACTGTGAAATTGGCAATTTACTTACTTACACCGTACTTAAATTTGTTATAACTTCTCTTTCATATTTTATAGCTTTAAATTAATTACTAAAATCAAACTTTTCTGTCTTTGCGAAGTAAACATACGTAAAAATATAGATGCCAACATTTTAATTTATTTCGGAGTATTTTTATGCACGCCTTTATTACAAATCCACTTATTTTTAAAAAGTAATATTTTATTGTTTTATCGAAGTTATGTATTGGAGAAAAAAGTTTCTCTAAATAAAGTGGTGTGTATTAAAGGCGGGTCTTAAAATAGCTTGAAATTAAATTTTTGTCATCTTTTCGCATAAAAACTTTAATAAATGCAGTAATAAGGGCCAGAAAGTGTGCATTTGTATACATTTATCTACTACTCATGTGGACCATCAAATCGTAACATACGTAGAATGGTGTTTTGTAACCACTAAAATTTCCTTACTAGTATTCATTTAATTTTTAATTAGAACATAGGACTGCCAGAAGAGACTTTATTTATTTATTTATTTTTATTTAATATTACTTTTTTTTTTTTTTTTTTTTCATTTTTGTACCACTATATCTCCAACAACAACAAAAAAAATTATAATAAATGTATGCAGGCAAAATACAGATTTACAGTGAAAATATATTATAAATTTGATTTTTTTTTTAAATAATGGCACGAAAAGAATATAAGAAAAAAAGTCTTTTGAGGCAGCCGTAGAAATGTTGAAATATTTTCTGTACAAAAAAAAAAAAAAAAAAAAAAAAAAATCATTGAGATTTGTGTAAAGTACTTTTAAAAAAGGAGTAACAAGAGATTTTTTTTTTTTTTTTTTTTTTTTTTTTTTTTTTAATTATTATTTTCTTGCTTAAATTTAATTAACACATAGTGTTAGAGAAAATAAGCTTGGATGTTTCTAAATTAAAAGTAGTTAAAAAAGGGGAAAAAAAAAAAAAAAAAAAAGATTCTAAACTTCTTGTAATTAATGTAAAGTTCAGAAAAAATCTAAGAACATAATATTTTAATTATTTGAAAATTTCAATTGAAGTTAAACTAAAATTTCCATTAATGAAAGAAGAAGTATTTCTCTTGTTTTGATTTTCTTGTAAGAAACTATCAAACAAATATGCTACAAATCTTTACAGATATTATTTTTATAAAATTTACTTTCTACAAACACTCATAAATTTTTCAGCTTTTTGTAAGTAGTTAAACTAAAATATTAATATAACTAGCAGGCTACGCCCGCTTCGCTGGTAACTATATTTAAATGCATTTTCGAAAGAATTGAATTAATATATATATATTTTTTTATACCACATTATAGACAAAAACTAAAAAAAAAAAAAAAACTGAAAATGCTCCAAACCTCGCTTCGGGTACCCGCTGTCCACGACAGCTCTTTTCCCGCCCGCACTACATCAGGTCTAGGTTTCCCATGCCTGCAGAAAGATCTTTCCCGAGCACTTCAATCTGGATATTTATCGACGACGGGGGGGGGGGGGGATCTGCAACAATTTAAGAACTACGATTTTAAAGATGACTGTATCTCAGCATCTATTAAATATTTTAGTTTTGAACTATGTATTTTATAGCCCATGATATTTACACTATATTACGATTTCATTCCGACCAATGTAATAAAATAAAAGAAAATAAAAAGTAGATTAATATATATATATATATATATGTATACATAAACAAATAAATTTTAATCAATTTAATCCCTTTTACTATGTATATACTACCATTTTTCCCGATAAATACTCTGAATAAAAAATAATAATAAATAAAAGTTTTTTTCTTTTAAAGGAATTAATTAAAAAATGAAAAATAAGAAGTTGTTCTATTATAAAAAATTAAACATAACTGTTATAAATACGTTTTTAAATTTAAAACTAATTATACTTAATTTTTTCAACTGCATTACGATTTTATTTTCAATAAATATAAGAAATAAATAATAATAATAAAAAAAAGAAATTCGCCTTCAAATGAATGTATTAAATAAAAATAAGTTGCGTAATACCCGTTGCTAAAATACTCAGACGATTGACGCAAAAAAATAAATCCATGAAAAATGAAACAAAGAAGCCAATATTTAAAATCGAAAAAACATTAATTTAAAAAATTCAAATTCGAAATTCGAAAAAATCTCGATGAGGTGCACACCTGCAGGGTCCCAGGTACCTATATGCCAAATTTGGAAGATCTGCGATCAATAGTCTGAGCACCAGAGCGCAGACAGACACACACACAGACACACACACAGATACACAAACAGATACACAGACACTTCTCTTTATTTATATAGATTACTCAAGAAACTGTGCCCCAAATTCGTTAGGTACCTCAAGTTCGTTCCCATCTTTTTTAGTTCCTAATTTTACATTTATTATTATTTTTTTAACTTCTTGCTAGGAGAAAAATATCTTTGATAATTAATGGCGCATTTGGCACAATTCATTAGTTACATTCACATTTTCATTAAATACATTGTTTCACGATTTTTCTCTTCATTAGATATTTGGAAAGCTATAATTCAGAGTAAATGAACCGCAAATTTATTTTTAGATGGCTTTATTTACACTCTAACATTTTTGTATTTTACAATATGAAAAAAAATAATACAAGTAGGTTGTATTTATAAAATAGTGGACATCATAATTCATATATTAATAAATAATATGGAAATAGTTATAATATTTACTTAAAAATATATTTATCGAACTACTACAATTGTGTTTCAAGATTTACAATATATAAATTACTTTAAAAACCCTGTTTATTTTAATTACATATTTCTATCAAATCTAATTTATGCAAACAAATAAAATTTTTACAAATCGTGAACTTATTCTTTTGATTTTTTACACCCAAGACACTTAAAATAATTTAATTTCATCTTAATATAATGATCACAAACTGTTCAATATTATATTTATTTTAAAAATGTAAGAAGCGAGAAGACATTATAACCTGCCAATCATGCTAATTTATCCGTAATTGTATTAGACACCGCCTACTTTTCTCACCAGTATATTTGTAGAGTAATAGTCTTCTTATTTAATCGTGAGTACATATTGCTGAATATTACACTACAAATTTACTGGTGTGAAGAAAAAGGCGGGACCTAACGCTATTACGGATAAATTAGCATATTTGGCATAATATGTTTTTTATAGTGCATGTAGAAAACTTCGGTTTATCTTTATATATACTAAATTACAAATACGTTCTGTGTTTGTGCATATTTTTATGATACCGAGAGAATTGATTGCAAAAAAATAAATAAATAAATAAATAAATAAAATAAATAAATAAATAAATAAAATAAATAAATAAATAAATAAATAAATAATTAAAAAATAACTATGATTATCTAGAAAATTGAAAATAATTACTTAAACGAGATAACAAATTTTCTCGATTTTCAACATTAATCGCAGTTCCTTACTACTGTTTAACCATAAATATATTTTTAAAAAGACGTGTTTAATTTAAAAATGAATGTTTAAATCACTGACTATAATAACACACGTCTACAAAAATTACGTTGGCAAAATTTGATTTAATAATTTTAGCTGATCTAGACCTGCCAATTATGGTAATTTATTCGTAATAGTATTAGACCCCGTCTATTTTTAACACCAGTATATTTGCAGAGTAATAGTCTTTTATTTAATCATCAGAACATATTGCTGAATATTACTCTACAAATTTACTGGTGCGATAAAAAGGCAGGGCCTAACGCTATTACAGATAAATTAGCATAGTTTGCAGGCCTAGCTGATACATATGTTTTTTGTTGTGCTGAAGTCGAGACTGAATCCAGTTTGTCTCTGTAACGTAAGGAAGAAAAGATGAATATTCAATAGCATTTATATTTGAATTCACCATAATAAACTGAAGCATTTTGGATCATTGCAGATTTGACCATTGCAAACGTTCAAATGTTGTTAATATATTTTGATGGCTTGACGCTTAAAAAAAAAAAATCGGGCTTTCATGCAAAAACTTTAGGTAAGGGGAAAAAATGTCATTTTCGGGTAATATGGACGAGCGGTAATATGGAATATATGAAGAGAAATACAGAATGCCCATTTCCTTAAAGGGTAGCATGAAATAAGATTGATCTTTTACATCAAATCATGAATTGAGTATAAACAGCATTGAAAAAAACATCGACATTCAAGTTTTACAAAAATTTCAAATAATATTTAATAGTTGGTATTCCATATAACTTGCATTGGCATCTTGTAGAATAAATCAATTTTAACCACCTGTTGGTAGTGAAAAGTTCGTGGAAAACAGACCAAAAACTAACTAAATCCCCCTTCTGTAAATGACACTAGTACATCACTCATTTTACTGCTTCATAAGTAGATTATAGAATTCATAATACTTAACTCCAAAATGTATCAATTTGGATAAACTAAATAAGTTGTATGAGAGAAAAAGAGTTCTTCTCGCTTCCACAAGATGAACTAACCTATTTGAGCCCCCTCCCCCTCCCTCCTATTGAAGACTCTTGACGTGCTTCCGATAGGATTCAGCTACGTACAGATGAAATGTAACGGTATTCTTTTTCCCCCGACTATTCCAAAATCCCTACTATTCCTTTGTAGATTTTTGTCTATACAGATTGTGTACTGGCACAATTTATTCAGATTCAGTAATTTCCAGTGTGCTTTCTTGACTAATTACAATTAATCATGGAAACATATTATAAAAGTTATCACATAATTATGTTGGTGGGAGAGTCACTGAAGTTATTGTGTTGATCGACACTCTGTATTGAGAGAAAATCTATACGTGGTACAGAAAAAAATGGCTATAATTTCGGTTTCACCACACCAAAAAACATAGAATTTAGCAAAAATTATCAAATCAGAATTTCCGATATAGGCATGTGTAATTAATCAACCGTAAATTAATAGGTATATATATATCTATATCTAACTATCTATTTATTTATATATATATATATATATATGCATAAATATATATATTTACATATATACATACATGTACATGATACATGTACATAAGAATGTATTGGATTCGTGAAAATTTTTGACTTTCAGAGTTCGATGGATTTATACGTTTTTAGATTCCCTAAATATGATTTAACCATTACTAGAAAATGTCTGTATTTGTGTTTGTGTGTATATCACAAACTTTATGTACACACTCTTTCACGACCAAATGAAGGAAATTTAACTAAATTTGACAGATAGTTGGACATTGACTTAAACTGGTGCTGATTATATTTGGGGAAAAATCACTAGACAGATTTCGCTGTCATCGCAGTTTTTAAAAATTTTTAATATGGCAGTATAGGGCAAAATATCGTACAAATGTGCAGAGAGTCATTTTTAAATTTTTAATATGAATTCTAAAGAAATATATATTCATAATAGCAATATGCAACTAGGAAAAAATTACGTATATATATATTGGATCATTTATTCCCTCCCCTCCAGCTGGTAACATCGTAGAGGGATAAATTTCCAGTAAGGGTACCTCTTAACAAATAAAATTATTTAAAAATTTTGGTTGTTAAAATTTAAAAAAGTTAAACTTCGTAATTAATACAACTAACATATATTGAATGTAAAAGGTAATATTATCAATAAAGTTGTGGAGTTTGCGTTCCTGCAAACTCCATCTTAACTTAAATACTTATTTAGATTACTAAGAAAACCAGAGACTTGAATTGAACAAACAATAAGAGTTTATTTGAACCAGATTAATGGGAGGGCGGCCTGGTAATAAAACTTAGCTCAGTCAGCGTATTACTAAATCAAAATATATAAATCAACAATTTAATTATCTTAAATATCTCACCCCAGCAGATAGTCGAAGGTGTAGAGACGGTCGCACTCGTACTCCGCTACCACGACTTTACTATGGATCAAAGGATTCCCTTCGGACCCAACTTGACCTTTCCGAATGCTAGTAGTTGCGCACACCAACACTCATCACTACTTAACTTCACACAACTAAATCTCCACGACTCTACTTCCCGATACTCACCAAAATAAGATTCATCACATCCACTATACTATCCTCCAACATCCACACCATCTACTAAAACCATCTCTATTTTTATACTTCTTCCTACACCCTCCTTTCACTACATTTCAATCAGTTCTTTTAAAAATCACTTCTAATTTATCTAATATTCAAAATCTAAGTCTTTTATTGCAGCCCCCTGCCGACACAACACTAACTCGACCTCGACCTTCACCGAGCCACTGGCGACGAAGCGATTTTAACCGTCCCCACTTTCTACTTTGCTGGATCCAGCTTAATTAAAACAACTGTGGTGACGTTCTGACGTCTCAACCTCACAAAGTTAACATCAGCATAGGAGATCTTTCAGAAGAATTCGTCAATACCTATAAAAGGAATAGATAAACCATAGATCTGTGACAATTTAAAACAAAGTCATTTAATTTTCAAGGAAAAATAACTAATAAAAAATAAATAAATAAAAAAAAAGTAATTCCCAATATTTTGGTAAAAAATTGACTTTCTTTGGAAATTTGTGCTATGCTTCTCTAAAAATGAAAATTGTTTCCACTTATCATACAAAATAATCTTAATAAATTTTAATTTTAATAAATAATTTGTAGTGATTGAATTTGCTTAGAAAAATACTGAAGAAAGTCTTGTGGAAAGTCCACTAAGAAGTCCACTGTGAAGAAAGTCCACTATATACTATTCGTTTTCTTTTTCTTTCAAAATCAATAAAATTAGTTAAAAAATTTCAATGATAAAATCTTTAAAAAATTAAAATTCATAATTAATGCAACTAACATATTTTGAATATAAAACATAACATTATCAGTAAAATTCACATCAGCATAGGAACATAGCAAAAATTGTCGTCAAGTCAACCATAAATGTCGTCAAATTTACGCTTATAGAAAACAAACTTTTCGCTTTTTTTAAATAAACCATTTCCATTATCAAATTAATATTTGTATAAAAATAAATGTAAACAAATTTGCTTTTATATAATACATTTATAAAATAACAAGTGTACATTTATAAAATACCAATGAAAATTCCTTTTAAGAATTAAAATCAAAGTACTTTAAAAATACTTCTAATTCTTTTTTTTTTTTTTAATTTGTTTGTGTTGAAAACATTATTAATAGTTCAATAGTACACCACTGTTCAAAAGCATTGCAACATTCAAAATTCTAACTTTTTTTTTTTTTTAATCCTTTATTAATCCTGTTGAGAATGTCTGGAGTATTATTAACGGTATATTATTGGCAGGAAAAAATATTCCAAAAGAGCTTCAGGAAACTATAATTAAAATTCGGTACAATGAAGTACAAAAAGAAGTTTTAAAAGAATTGTTGGTTCCATGCCTGAAAGAGTGACTGCTGCGATAAAAGCCAGAGCCTGTTCAACAACATAATAAACACTTAGGTTAAATTGTACTCATCTATTAGATTTTCTTGTATTATATATCTTATTATATATTCTTATTATATATTATTATATTATATTTTTTATTAAATGAGTAAACTATGTAACTCATGATGTAAACTCTAAATTTTTTGTTTATTTCATTTTGTTGCTGGATATCAAAATGTACCCTGATTTCTGATAACCTGTATATTTTTATGCTAGCTATTTTTTTTTTTTTTTAAATATAAATAGACAATTATTTTTGTTGAATAATTTAGTGAAATCTTGTATTTGAACTAATTTATCATATTGACATTAAAGAGCTCAATTTAATTAAAAAAAATATTTCTTTTAGTTTTTCAATACTTTTTGCCAGTAATGTAGATTCTAATTCGATTTTTATGATTAAAATTCTGTAACTGCCAGTCCGAGTCTGCTGTATTGCGTTGTTGTTTTCACACTGCACTCATGATTACTTTTCTTTTCAAATCTGATGAAGAGTTGTACTTGATTATTTCTATCTGAATTTTTAAACTTTTTTCCTATGTTTTTCCTACATATTTAAACACTAATTTTTCAGTACATTTTACTGTAAATTTTTAAAAATCTCTCTTGCATAATAAATAAATAAATAAATAAATTAAATAAAATAGAATATTTGTATAAATTAGATGTTGAAAAAAAAAATAATAATTAAAAGTGAAAATTAGCGACAGTTATTTTTTCACAGACGCGCTGATTGGATAATTAAATTGTAGTCAATGTTGCGGAATAAAATATCAATTTCCACCAATAAAACCTCAGGGAAAAAATGTAATATATAGAAGTTGTTAAAATTTCTGCTTGATTCGTTTTTATAAGTGAATGTTTACATTTAATTGCTCATTGTCATGTGTTATATGTTTGGTTATATAATATTCTTGTTTTACACTGCCTGGATTTTGTATAAACTCTCGTGAAAAGTTTTGTTACATGTGTAAAAAGTAAATCTTCTCCAGTCAGAAACAAGCTAACATATCACTATAATTGAAACGACACATTATATTATTTCAGTTGACGATTTGAAAATAAAAATAAAACATGGACGCATCATATTATTTGCAACTCTGTACCATTAGCTTGCGAAGATAATTTACTTGTAAAAGACGTTCAATGCCCTTTACAGTGTGCCTAATTTTTAGAGAATTTTGCTGGAAATTAACACCAAAAAATTCAAAATATTTCATATATCAGCATACAATAGTGGTAAGGATTATAAAAACAACGGAAAAAGCTACTGTTGGCTGAAAAATCATGCAAATTTTATGGCTGAAAAAAAATTATAAATGGAACATTTTATATTAGATTTTATGTAAATATATCAGAATTTCATATTCTTAAAATGTATTTTGCATTTAGACAGCCATATGATGTGAACAAAATTATAAGGGCAAATGTATTTATGTGTTTTAAAATGTTTTGAACACGGCAGTACCAGACGAATAAATGCATAGTAAGCCATTGTGAACTTCGAATATTGTTTCTGCAGTCATGCCGCTAGCTATTAAATATTCAGGGTTTGAAAAAAGGAATGTGGTTGCTTTTAAAAGTTCAGAACTTACTGCACGTCAAAATAAGACGAAGTTGGATAGATCGAGTATGGCGATTTATAGTTTTCTTAAAAATTTCGGAAAATATGGACGACAAAGTCATACAGGTAGGGCATTTTTTGTTTCTGTGCATAAGAAAAAAATTATAATAAGCGAAGCTTGCTCTAAAAAACAAACATCGACGGAAATTAAACATGCAATGCAGTGGTCAAACTGTTCGACGTGTTACGAAAAAAAAAAAAAAAAAAGATTCGTTATGGAAACTTATGTCACGACCACCTCCTACAAAAGATCATAAGAAACTGAGGTTGAAGTTTGCATAAAAAAAAATGCATTAATAGAAGTAAAGTTAGATAATGGTATCGCTTCCGATGATATAAAGTTTAATTTGGATGAATCATATGTTTTTCGCTACTTCTGGTATGATCTCCGTAAAGAAAAAGAAAAGTTTTCTCAAAGCTTACATTTCGAGGGGGCTCAGTAATGGAATGTGGAGGTTTCATAACTGTCGAACTACTCCAATACTTTTTGTGCATGGCAGAATGGATTCTTAGAGATATGTAGAATATTAAGTGATAATCGTTTTACCAGAAGAACTGTTAATTAAGAGTGGAGCCTATTTATTCCAGCAGAACAATGCCCCAGTACGTGTTTCTTAAACTTTGGAATCATAGTTTGATGTTACTTTCATGAAACTACTTGAATGGCTCCGATCTAAATCTAATGGAAAATATATGGTGTATTCTGTCAAACCATGTATACGAAAATGGTATTCAGTATCAAAACAAACAAGAACTTATGCCCTACATCGAATACGCCTGGATAGAAATTGTCAAGAACGTTTTGAAGGAAATGCCAAACTCCATGACGTAAAGATTGATAGAAGTGATTGAGAAGAGAGGAAAGATTGTTAATTATTAACATGTTTCAGGTCAAAACATTCATTTTACCATATGATTTTGTCCAATTTTGTCAATGACATTTACTGTTAATTATAATAAAATATTAATATTTCGTATTTGCCATTGTTTTGCAGTCTATAATGATTGCTAGAGTAACAAAACATTTTATGTACACATTTAATTTTATTTATTTTAGAAATACTTTTTGTCTTTAATATTCAGTTGTCCTTATAATTCTGACCACCGCTGTATATTTCTTCTAAAAGTCGATTTAATTAAAATTGAAACCCAATAAAATCCTTAATTTTGGACTATAAACTTTGTTTTACCGACCTGACTTTTTCTAATGTCTCTTCCACTAATTTAACTCTACAATAAACTTCATTTTAAATTTATAAAATCATTTTGTAACTGATAGTGCTGCATGAAATTATTGGTACAGAACAATAAACACCCATGAGCCCTGAATAACACTGTAAAAAAAAAAAAAAAATCAGTATTTTACAACAAAAGGTGCTGGCACCGCGGCTGCCAACACAGTTGCTGTAAAATATACAAGCTGCTGTTTTTTATGATGCTGTAAAATTTACTGCACTTTGCTGTAAATTTTACAAGATGCTGTTTTTAGTTGTGCTATTAAATTAACAGCATTTTGCTGTGAATTTTACAAGATGCTGTTTTAAAAAGTGTTGTAAAATTTACAGCAAAGTGTAGTTAATTTTACAACACCTTTTAAAACAGCATCTTGTAAAATTCACAGCAAAGTTCAGTTAATTTTACAGCACTACTAAAAACAACATCTTGTAAAATTCATAGCAAAGTGCAGTAAATTTTACAGCACCATAAAAAGCAGCCGCTTGTAAATTTTACAGCAAATTTGTTGGCAGCCGAGGTGCCAGCACCTTTTGTTGTGAAATACTGATTTTTTTTTTTTTTTTTTTTTTTTTTTTTTTGCAGTGTAGGCAGTGATGCCAGATTGAAGATTTTGTCCCCATTTTAGGGATTTTCGAGGCTTCTGGGGGCAATTTTGGGGACCAAATGTTTGTGGGTACTTTTTTGGGGACAAATTTGTGGAGTTCTTCAACTTTCTGCCAATGATGGCTACGTAATGATTTATCCCTACGACTAGAGACTTTCAATAGCTTTATTGTTATTTGGTTTTTTTTTTTTTTTTTTTTTCAAAAATTGCCTTCATTTGAGGAATAATCTGAGCTTAAATCATAGAAAAATCTGCTTGATTTTTTTTCCCCTTTTTAGTAAAAATCAAGCTGGGGATTTTTTCGAAAAAAAAAAAAAAAAAAAAAAAAAAAACCTGATTTGGGAAAATTTGAAGACCTGTTTGGGGAAGTAATTTTCGACCATCTGGCATCACTCAGTGTAGGCGCCGCGCGCCATCAAACACAGAAAGATCAAAAGAGAGAAAGGACGTTTGTTTGTTCCTTCAAAGAAAACATGATGCTGCTAGTTGGATTAGAGTCCTGCATCGAGTCGGG
Organism: Salticus scenicus; assembly: GCA_963930645.1. Classification (NCBI taxonomy): domain Eukaryota; kingdom Metazoa; phylum Arthropoda; class Arachnida; order Araneae; family Salticidae; genus Salticus; species Salticus scenicus. Next base: position 215,287,466 of record OZ005649.1, read on the forward strand.
TAACCCGATTTTACCCGAACCCGACCCGACCCTCGGGTCGGGTTCTGGTCGGGTTGGCTGATATTTTTTTCGTGCGGGTCGGGTTCGGATCGGGTTGACTGAATTTTTTTCTTGCGGGTCGGGTTCGGGTTCGGGTCGTTATTGGTTTTCAGCAAGTCGGGTCGACTTGAGAGCAAATTTCCAAATATTTTTTACAATTATAAACATAAATTTATAGGCATGTTTATAACTCTGTAGCTAATTTAAACATTCTGCACATAGTAGACATGTATCGGAGCTCCCTATTCGTATCCGCGGATATCCGCCAGAAAAATAGATCCGTCTTTGTTTCTGGATCTGTTTTCTTTTCTTCAACGAAGCTAATATGTATCTTTTGTAGAAATTGTATGAAAATTAGAAAAGTATTATAAATCTTTCTCGACTCTTGTTAATATATAAATTAATAAATTCAAATACAGTATAACCTCGTATTTACATTCTGGAAATTGAACAGATTTCGCATTTTACAAGATTCCTTTTTTTTTTTTTTTTTTTTTTTTTTTTTGGCTTGTATAATTACCGAGGCATAAAATACTTGAAAAATTTACTAGTTAGGGGAGAGTGGGGTACAATGGACCAATTTTGGAAATTTTGCGTGTACTCACAAAGTAATAATTTCTCGCTATGGAAAATATGTGTGCATATTACCTATATATTGGGTCTTATGTGACAGTCAATCAAAAGCAATAATTATGTTTACTTTTTTTAATGTAATTTTTTTTAATAACAACTGACAAAATGAACCATTGTACCCCGACCGCGGGGTTCAATTGTCCATGACATGGGTACTATGTACCACAGGTCAAATTTAAAAAGCATATTAATGTAGCATGCTTGTTAATAATATAAAGTATAAAGTATAAAATATAGAATATATTATGTTTGTTTATTTATGTCTTTGATTCATACAAATAATGTAAATTAATGAACATTAAAATTAGGAAATGATACGCTAAACAATTTTTGTGCCACTGAAAATATGCTGTTTTTTTGTGAAGTTGTAGGGTCTGAAAAACTCATCATTACAATAGCTTGAAAATTTACAAGAGATATAGCAACACTCTCAGGAAAAAATGTAGAGATCTTAATTAAGTTTTCGTCGCATGGATCTCACAAAAACAGATTAATTATCTTTTATTTCTGTGATTAAACCAACAAAATGTAAAACCGTCTTTTTCCTCAAATTTATTTGTATTATTATTATTTTTTAATTGTATTAATTTATTTTGTTATAGCTCTATGATATTTGTAGAATTATAAGAATACAAAAGTAACTGAATGTTTATTAAAAATAAATTAGAAGAAACCTTAAAGTAAATTGCTTTCTTATTCATCTTTGAAGACATAATAGATCTAATTAAGGTTAACACTGAAATTTTTATATATAATTTACAGCTAACATTTTAAAAATGCTGATTTCGTAAATTAGTTTATTATGGCAGAGAACCGAGGCAAATGGACCATGGTTCATTGCAACCCGTCTGGATCTCTGACAGCAAATGATAAAAAAAAAAAAAAAAAAAAAAAAAAAAGAAAGAAAGAAAGAATCCTCTTAAAAAATATTTTAATGAGATTAAATATAATAATAGATGATCTTAGCTCTTTATCGTGCTAAATAGCCTGTTCCAGATCATTATTCCTGAAAGACGAAAAGAAAAAATGTTTAACTAAAAATATTTACTTTTGGCTACCGTAAACTAAACTTCACGAATAAAATGGCTAAATTGTTACTAAGGCATGAAGTTGCTGGCTAAGTTTCATCATTCCAGTACTGCTATCTATGTACCAAAATACGAACCATAAAAATAAATAAATAAATAAATTATATAGGGAGCGGTCCATTGTACCCCACTATCTCCTATATAAAAATACATTGATATCTAAAAGTTAACGCCTGCTACTTAAGTTTTTAAATATTATTTTTTCTTTCAAAATGGAATTAAATTGAAACGACAAATGACATAAAAGTAAGTATTATAATTTTTGTGCTATATATATATATATATAAAGAGTTAATTCTTTAAAGATATAAAATTTTACCGGTAAGGATATCATTCTCTGTTAATAAAGAAACGATTTTACTTTATAGAGAATGGAACTGATACAAATAAAAAATCACAAATATTCCTTTCGGAAAAAGAATTGTTAGTATGCTTTCTGGTTTCATTTGGTTTATGTACAAAAGCCTATTTTAAATGTTAAGGATAGCTACAACTCTGTGTTCTTAAAAAAAGAAAATCGATTGTTTCACAGTGTGCTAAACAACGAAACTGGATTTACATTTTGGTAATCTTCAAATTAAACCTTATTTTTTTTTCCATATAAATATTTTAAAATTGATATATTCTTAAAAGAGAACTTATATACAGTATCTTTTTAGATAATAATCAGGAAAGAGTCTTTGAAGAAAGTCAAGGCAGCGAGAACTATGCATATATATGTATATATATCATTAATATGATTTTATATCATATATATATATATAATTTTTTCTGACAAATTTTATAAAATTAACATTTTATACCTGCACATGATGTGCATTAAATGATTATATATGTATTAGATTAATGCAAAAAATAGCCTGGTATTACTTCCTTAAATATTTTAAGATTTGTCCTAATAATGAATATTTAGAAATAATACAAATTGTAGGAAACCCAAAAATAAAAAGATAAAAATAGTAATAATATATAATTAATGAGTTAGAAAACATATTTATAAGATTTAGGTATGTTATTAAATATCATATTTAAATTTACATTTCTAATGAAATACACTTAATATTAATATGATACACCAATGTTTTTTCCACAACATTCTTACAAGGAAACATTCAAAAAGTACGTCTTCAAAAAATATTGAAAAAAATTATATATATGTGAGTGCGTGTGTGATTCTACTCTTTATAAAACACCAGAAAGTGAAAAAATTATCGGCTGAAATGAATTGCAGCTACCACAAAAAATTATCAAAATTAAGCATGTTTGGCGACTTCACACTGTTAGGCGATTGATTTTGAGTACTTGGCGGAGAAACAAAACACGGTTCTGTTCGTGCACAGCAATATCGGTGCTAGCGAACTTATCGCCTAACAGCACTAAATCGCAAAAAATGTTTAATTTTGATATTTTTTTTGTCGTCGCTGTAATTCATTTCAACCGATAATTTTTCACTTTCTGGTGTTTTATGAAGAGTAGAATCACATATATTTTTTTTTTTCAATATTTTGCGAAGACGACATCTTTTGAATGTTTCCTTATTAGTATTATTATTACAAGTAATTTATTTGTGATTGCAATTAGCTTATGTCTCATGTAAGTTATATCAGGAAGAAAACTAAAACTGTCGCAAAAGGAAACTGCTTGTCTGTCAAAATTATTTTCTATTTTAGAATTTCACTTAAGTGTTTTTCAAAAGAAATGAATAAATCCTTACAACAGACTTTACATGAATTAAAAAAAAAAAAAAAAAAGTGCAATAGAACACATTTTGTATTTATTTATTTTTTTCTTGCAACAATCTGTGTTGCCAGACTTTGCGGCTTTTTTTACTCAATAGTCATCAATAATTTTGAGAGGTGATATATCATATACATAATAGAAGAATCGTATTGAAGAACTGTATATTATATATATCAAATATCACTTCTCAAGATTGTTGGTGTCTATTGAATAAAAAAGTCGCAAAGTCTGGCAACACTGACTGCAATACAAAAAATTTATAAACAAATCAGTTAGAAATTTGTTGACATCACATTTAAAAAAAATAAGTTTATATATAATATAAATAATTGTAAAATGGTCTGCGTTATTTGCTGTGGGGAGACCCTCCAATTCCCTTATTTATGGCTTCCAGGAACAGACCAGAACATAGATCTAATGTCCAATCCGTACGTCCACGCGGCGTTGTTAATGCCTAGCATTACGAACCAACACGGATGGGCTCGCACCAAAACGCGCAGCGTGGTGTGACTTGTCCGAATCCTTTTTCGCACGCACACACACACACACATATATATATATATATGTGTGTGTGTGTGTGTGTGTGTATACTAGTATATTAACCTTTTCAAACCTAAAATATGATTTTAGACAACAATAAAGTAAAATAAATAGGAAAAAATCTAGACTGAATCCAATCGACTTTATTTATGTAGGCGCTAAGCACTTAAACAGATTTGCATAACTGATCATTTTCTTAACCCATTAACTACCAGTTTTTATTCCTTCGAAAAATAAGGAAAATTAGAGATTTAGCAAGTCATATAAAATAGAAATAACAATATTCTACCAAAATAAAATAAAAATGAATTGTAGGGGCCATTGTGGAAGTGGGACTTACACGTTCTATTGGGTTTTCTAGATGAAACACATGTGTCACAGCGGAGTTGAGGTGACGATATAAAGTACAGTGAAAAGTTCAGTTCCTTTATTCTAAATTAATTTTACAATACTTTTGAAAATACATACATGAAAATACATAAAATTACACTAACATATGAATGTAATCACAGAAAACCAGTGGAACATGCACTCTAATAAATTTCACGCTTATTTATCCCATTGGGCGAATTAAAAATATCTCCGGGATATATATGTCCCAGGGGTGTTAAAAAAATTAAGATACAAGAAAAATTCGTAAAACATTTGTAATGTTCGAAAAATTTTTGTTAACACTTTAATTATTAAATCTATTTTAAGGAGAATTGAAGTGAAAGTGGGATATGTAAAATTTTGCATTATCGCAATTTATATGAAAATATTTTATAACGCAATATCTATTAAATAATATAACGCAATATCTATAACATCTATATCAATATTAATATCTATATTTATCTATAGTATAACGCAATATCTATTAAACATAATGATCTAGTTGAAAAATGTTAATAATTCAATGTGAAATTGGAAGAAGATATCATATTTAATATTCTTACAATATAACATTGGCTTTTCTCAATATTTTGAAAAACATTATAACACTGATAACATTTTTTTTTTTTTTTTTTTTTTTTTTTTGAGTTTGTTATGCGTTGTATAAAACTACACAGAATAATGTCAAATTTGCCGCAGAATGAAATTACTGGTCTATAAAAATCATTTAATTTTCGGATTTCTCTGCAGTATTTGCAACGATAAGTGATCTTACCTTACAAAATATTAAAAGAAAAAAAAAAAAAAAAAAAAAAAAAAACCGAAAGACTGAAAGAAAGAAAGAAAGAAAATTTCAAAAATGTTTTATACTGACTCAACAAAACCACTTTTTGGAGCATGTTATTATTAATAAATAAATAAACAAACAAATAAATAAATAAATTAAAAGTAACAAATTTTCGGCTTATTTCATATTAATGTAATTTTTACGATTATAATCACCCTTTTAATACAAATTAGACTTAATATCTCAAATCAAAATAGTTAATCATACGAAGAAAATATAAACTTTAAAAGGCTTATTATAAAACAGTGATTTTACACATCATTTATAAATATTTTATTAAAAGTGCTGTCACAAATAATTCATTTTCCATTTGAGTTCACCTATGCATTATGTAAGATTTATGAAGAACTAATCTGAAACAGTCGCACAAGGAAATTGCCTGTCTATCAAAAATTCAAATGTCAACTGCTTTCAGAATTTCATCGCAGTATTTGCAATGAGAAATGAATAAGGCCATACACGGCATACAGCCTATTTCAGATAAAATAGGAAAAGTTCAAAAAGCTTTTAGTTGTTGAAGAGCATTGTAGAGAGTAATATATTCGTATATTAAAAATTAACGGAACACATTTTTTTTTTTTTTTCCAAATGTTCTAATGTTTGTAAAAAGTCTTAATGATAATAAATAAATTAAAAAGTAATAATAATAAAATAAACAAAAAGTAAAAAAAGTAAAAAATAAAATAAATAAATAAAATAAATAAATAAAATAAAATAAATACTTAGAACATCTGTTGATTATTTTTACTTCCATTACCCTACTACCGTAGGAAATGGAAGTATTGTATTCGGTTTAAAAATTGGATGTCGAGCTTTCACCTGATTTACACGTTTTAAGGCTGCCTGAGTCCAAAAAAGTAGTTTTCAGCAATTAGTCAGTGTGTTTGTATGTATGTATGTGTGTATGTGTGAAATCTTCTAGCTATCATATCTCCGAAACTAGACAATTGACACAGGTCTAGTGTACAGATGAAGTTTTCAAATTTTGGTGAAAATTGGAAAACCGGAAATGAAACCGTAAGTCCGTATGTCAAAAACAGCTCTAATGATTTTCTTCAAAGTTGCTACATAAACAGTCTATTAGATGCCTTTTCGAATGATATAGTTGGTTAGTTCAGGAAAATTGATGATGTCCTGTATAAATAGCTCAATTTCAGGTCTCGCAAGTGCGTTCCTCTGAAAACGGCTGTAAGGAGTTTTTTTTTTTTTTTTAAACTCGCCGTATTAACTTTCTTTAAATATCATTTTGTATGTAATTATTGCTTGTCAGTCAATAATTGAGTATACCAAGTTTTGGTAAATGTGGGTATCTCTAAAACGGCTCTAACGATTTTCTTGAAAATTGTTTGATTAATCCATTTTAGATACCTTTTCTCATGTATTACTTGGTTATTACAGGATTATTAACGGCCATCCTGATTAGGTAGTTCCGATTTAGATCTCCGATTTAGATTGTTTAAAAAAATAACTCTATATTTTTATTTATTATTATTATTATTTTAACTTGCTATGTAAACTCTGTTTTATATGTCGTTATACGTGTATCAAGTTTCTCTTACTAGAAAATTCCAAAAAAATGCTTATAATATCTCAAAAAAAAAAAAAAAAAAAAAAAGCATATAATACGTGTAATAGTGAGTAATGGAAGTCGTGTGGTTGTTTCACACCAGACTTTTTTTTTTTTTTTTTTTTTTTTTTTTTTTTTTTTTAAATGATAATAGTACACGAATTAAAATACCTTTTTGAATGTGAGTTAATGAAATTACATAACATGATTCAAATCCAATATTTTCGAATGTAAGTTTTTGATAACTCATAAAAAGGCTTTGTTTTAATCTATAACTAATTAAATAATATTACTGATTCAGGTTTTTGCTAGTAGTCGTCATTAGCTAAAACAATTAATTTTTTGAAACTTTAAACTATTTTTTCAAAAGTTTAATTCATATATACTATCTAAGACGAATTGTGGTGACAACAATTTCTTATAGCAATTTCTAACAATGTTCTGTAATAGTTTTCTGCGATAAAATAGTGCGAATATTTTTACTCGCCAAATATCGTAATAAAAAGTAGTGGTAGTCAATAGGTACGCCAAAATAATTTAAAACACCACTGAAAGGGGTTAAGCTACTTAGTTTTCTAATACTAATTTTTATTTAAAATGATAAGAAAGAATTAATCGTAATAATGATTTTAATGAATTATGATACATTTTTAGAGTAATTAAAATATTACATTGAAAACAAAACAATATGTCCCATATGTGAGTTCAAAACTTTCATCTTATGAAGTTTAAAATTATGTTAAAGTACACAGCAAAGAGCCGTTTATAGGGGAGACCCGTGTACCTAGGCCCGCTTTTTTTCAATGCCCAAAAACTGAGCCTTTGACCTGTTTAAAATTATCAAGCTGATATGTACACATCTTTAGGACTAATTATTTCCAATTGGGATTAATATAAATACCTAAAATAATAAATTACGACAAGTAGAAGGTTTTTAAAAAAATTTCACTCGTGGCCCTAGGTACAACAGCCTCATTGTACATGGGGCCAGACCTCACTGTACCTTGGGCCATTCTCTCAAAATTAGATTTAATTTTGTAATGAATAGAAAATAAACATATAAAAATGTATTTTATAAAAGAAACAACATCAAGTAATATATTTATTTATTATATAATAATTATCATGTTGTTGCCTTAATTTAAAACACGAAATTTTCATTTTTTTTTTCTTTGGGATAATATAACAATTTTTTTTTATTTTTTTTCTTCAATGTCTTTCTTCCTTTCGTTTATTTGTTTTTTCTGGAGTATCTCTTGATTTTCTATATCTCTCTGGCTTTCGGTCACACCTTTGATGAGGGAGGTGTTGCTTTAGGTAAATGTTTTACTTAATTTCGTACCTGTTAAAGCAGGGCACACGAAAAGATGTTATATGTTGAAAATTTCGTAATTTCAACAGGACACGAAACAAAGACATCTAGTTCTAGCGCATTGTTGGTTCACTTTCTTCCTGGAATTTTTTTTCTTTTAATATATGGAGGGATCTTGCCTTTCAGTCACATTTGAACTTAAATATTCATCCTCAGTGAATGTGTTTTGATTCATTGGCTATATGCCGGATACACGAAAGCCTGATAGAATGTTTACAAGAGTAAAGGCCGACGGATAGGACTTGCCAACACTTTCAACAACATCATATATAGTGTTTGGTTTACCAGCATTCAATTACTATAGGCTGTACTGTGTTTCTTAACACTTTCTCGGCCGCTGACGTAGATTCCCGTCATTTGAAAATATGAAACTCCACCAGTGGGCGTTTCTTTTGCAATTTGTATGTTATTTGTTTCTAAAAAATATACACAATATTCATATTTGTACAATCAGTATACTATGGATGCAAATACTTTGATTGGAGAGAGAGTATGATTATAATGCATATCCATTTGTAATATAAATGTGAATACGGAAAATTTTGTTTTGAAAAATTGTAAATTATGAGAAAACCCCCACAGGCGAATCTTACTGTCAAAAAGACAAAAACATGCGGTCGCGAAAGTGTTAAAAGATCCAAACACACTGGCCCTAGGTACAAGGCAGCGATGTGGCCCTAGGTACAAGTTTTGGTAACTTCATTCAAAATGCCTTCTACTAAAAAATTCACATGCAGAGAGACTAATTAAATATCTCATTTTTTATTCAATATAACAAGCAAAATTATACACTAGAAATGAAAGAAAAATATTTGACTTGCCTTTGTAAAGTAGCAAAAGAGATGAGCTGCAAAAGTTTACTTTAAACCATGTAAATTCGTTTTCCACATGTAACTTGTGAAAACTTTCTCCTCAAAAGTTCCAAAGTAGTTGTAAAAGTAGTAATTGGTGTTGTTACTCGCCCAACTGAGTAATAAAACTTAGAATTAAATATTATTCAAATAAAGTGGGGTGACCCTAAGTACACGGGTTTCTCCTATACTTTATAATAATTAAATAGAGTTTGTATTTATAAGTATAGAACTTACCGAATGAGATGGAATAAATACTTAGCTTTTTATTAGTTATCCTAATTACTTATTATTAGTAATCATAATGCTTATTATTAGTAATCTTAATACTTTTTTTTCTAAAATATCGTTTGCATATTATTTATAAACAAATTCAAATACTCGTCGATTTTTGAGACTTTCGCTTTCACTTAGAGTTTCATTTCGATAACACAGATTTGCGAAATCGTACTTTTCAAATTTTTTTCGTCTCGGAGTTGGTGTCTGTAATGTGTTTTGATGCACTGAATTCAGAAATGATTGTTATTTCTTTCTATCGCGTAAGCTTTTTTCACAAACAAGATCAGAAAAATTCTCACGAGGCTATTAAAAACTATTGTTTCATAAAATACATAAAAAAGGCTATTATTTATAAATTATCTTTTAAATGTGTTTTTTTTTTTTTACATCAAATCTCTCTTTAGAGGGTTTTTCTTATACATGACTTGTGATTCTTAAGGGGCAGGTAAGCAATTCTCTATGCAACATTCTACTTTTATCTGCTAACATATCCATACCTCCTCTATATTTCTTTAATGTCTTGATGAAATACCTTTCCTAGTTCTTTACTCACATCACCCAGATTTTCTGAGAAATAACTTAGAAAAAATTTAAAAACTGGATCCTTAAACTCAAAGAATCGCAATTTTTGTGAAAACTGTACGTGATCGAAATTTTTGAATTGTTTTTTCTTCGTCAACATTGAAACATACACCAGAAAAACACATCACCTTGAAGAAACAAATAGCATCGCAGACACGTGTAATCTAATGCATATAAAAAATCATCAACTTTTGGAACTCTAAAAAAGTTAATAAAATACATAACTGCTAACCTAAACTGGAGTATTGTTAGTACCCGATCCTTTTTCCGCACCACTTAACTTTTATAGAAATTCTCTTTAAATATATTTTTGATGAAATGAGAAAAAAGTACTCTAGGAAAAGACTGGTGTGAAGAAAAAAAATTGGGATTAACATTCCTCTGGATTATTAATTAGGATGTTGGCAGCTCTGAAAATAGCAGACAGCAATTTCGGTAGTATTCATTGTTTCGTTATCAGTGACTCAGTGCATGACATATTAACGACGATACACAATGCCCTGATGATTATACGCTGGTAATGATACGCAAAATGCTACCGAAATAGCTCTCTGCTATTTTATTATTCTAAACGTTCATGATTTTTCATGTTCTTATTTAGTGAGCCCCAATTTCTTTATTTCTTTCTATTTTTGTTTCTCTAAAATATTCATTTTAATTTTGTCAAAATTAAAATGAATATTTTCTCGTTACAGTATATGCATATGTAAATAGATACATTCATAATTGTGACAATTGCAACACCATGCATGAAAGAATTCTCAGTAATTAATGAAATTTATTCCACATATTACTGATAATGGTACAAATAAACGATCAAATGTACAAGACAAGAAAACAAAAATAACATCTGAAATCAGTACTTTGTGTGTCCGCCACGCTGAGTCATGAGAGACTGTACACGTCGTGGCATTGAATCCTACAGGTTCTGAATGTAATCCTGGGGAATGGCATTCCAGACAGCTTCTACTTGACGCCAAAGTTCAATCTTACTGTGCGCCCCACCAGTTGTACGAGCGAGTCACCGACCAATAAAATCCCAGACAGGCTCGAGGGGCGACATATCAGGGAAATAAGCAGGCCATAGGAGAAGCGAAACCTGTTGTGCACGGAAGAAGGCTTGTGCAGTCTGAGAAACACGTGCACGGGCATTATTCTGCTTAAATACAGCACCCGGAATGCGTCAAACAATGGGAAGGACCTCGGGCTCCAAAATTTTCCTTATTCAGCATTCACTGTTGGGGTTACACGCAATTTGCACTAGATGGGATCGATAATTATACCCAATAGCTTTCCACACCATGATGCTAGGCGTTTGTGCAGTATGATGTTGGATCAGAGCAGTGGGAGCAGTCACTGTGGGAGCAGACGTTCCCCCTGTAACGCCTGACGCGTACTCTTCCATCATTGTACTCCAGATTGTAGCAAGATTCATCGAAAAAAACAATTTGTTGCCACTGGACACGCCATATCTGTGTTGCTGAATCCACTGAAGTCGGAGGATTCTGTGATTCAGAAGGCAGTTCACGCTGCAGCAAACGGCGACGAACCGTGGAGCTAGAAAACATAATAACCTGTTGCGTAGCCGTGCTCCAACGTGCTAACTTATGAGAGGACGCGGCACGGTCCGTCACAGCCATGCGAATGAGGTCTCTGTCGGCTCGTGCCCTTGTTCTCTTGAGTTTCCCACTGTCAGGTTTTCGGCTTGTTTGGTTCTCCTCTGTCCATTTCCTCCAAACACGCATCATTGTTGTGGCATTACACTGCGTGCGTGCTGTGATTTCTCGATACGAAAATTCATCCTCTCGCATACCAACGATGAGGTCTCGTACGTTAATTGTTACGAACGTGCCATACCAACAACTAACTCCGTTAGTTATTGGTATGGCACCCACTGATTTTGACGAGGCATATTGACCACCAATGAAACTTTTACCGCTGACAGAGGACTATAAACAGATTTCAACGTACCTTTACAGTCTTTTATATACCTGGAACAAGCGACTGATAAGGAGCCGGTTCTCGTTCCCCACATGCGCAGTCGCTTTGTAACTTTTAAATTTACGGTCAATGCTACTTTTTTTGCAGGTTGGTTGTATGTTTCATCACAACGTAAAATTACTGGTGATACATCATTCATCGTCTAAATGTTTTTTTACGGGCTTTGTCTGGAATCTCTGCTGCCGGGCTTTGTCCGTAATTTTACTGCAGCAATTTTTACAGTGTAAGACATGTGAAAACCCCTTTAAGAAATTTCAACTCTTGGAAAATATCTAAAATCTAGCTCGTTCTTTTTCGGATAATTTCTTGAAATTTTACTCTATTCATATGTACATTTGACAAAAGTTGCTCAATATATTTAGCTTTCAACCTCTGCAATATTTTTTTTTTTTTTTTTTTTTTTTTTTTTTTTTTTTTTTTTACCTTTCGCACGTTCGCAGTGAAAACATTTTTCATAAAAATACTCACATTTCACGAAATATTACGATATTTGTATTCCGATTGCAGTATGTTATATTAAAAGTGTTTTCTGAACTAATCTGAAAGTGGGAATAAATTTAGTTAAAAACTCTGTATATTATAAATAAGAAAAATGTTGATTTTTTTTGGAGTTTTAAATTTGTATCTCCGTTATGTAATATGTTATCGTCACACAAATTCATCCACAAATTGAACTGTGTCTATGTGAACATATCCTAAAGTTACAGTTCATTTCGTTCACGTAACGATACAGGGTGATCACTAATAATTTTGATTTTGCTCAATTTGTTTCCGGCCCCATAAATGTTATTTTAAACCAATCTGCATTGTAAAACATGAGAAAGACCCAGTTCTTTAATTACCCAATGTTTGAAAACATTTCCTCGAGAGAGTTTTTAAATTAAAAAAAAAAAACTGATCGTTTGCAAATCTTGCTAAACTTTTGAGCAGGTGTGTAAATGCACATAACTTTATAAGTCAAATGGCGATTGATGAAAAGTGTTGACTCATTTGGTTGTATCGCGTCAGGCAGGTGGCGTTCAAATTACTTATGTTCTGCGATTATCTACATATCTCATCTTCTACAGATTAAACCTGTACAAAACTGAATATTTCATATTTTTTGAGCAAACAGTTGTTATGTTTATAAATTTTGGTCATATTAACTGGTATGTAGAACTGTTTTTTACGCAGAATCACAAAAAAAATGATAATCACAACATACAGAGTATCTAAGGGATTCTCATTGGAATGCGGTAACGATACTCTCTGAAATCAGTATTAGGGGAAGGTCGAGTAGTATAGGACGCTTAAGCTTATCCTCTATTATAAAATATTTTGGCGGCTCAATTGGACCAGATTACATTTCATACAAAACTTTATCGTTTTATAAATATACCTCATAAAATACGTTTATTTATGATAAAAATTTTAATCTTTTTTTTAAACACTTTTTATAGACATTACTTTTTTATCAATTTTATTTATGGAGGGTTGTATCGGACATGTAGGAAATGTGCAAGAAGATAATTACTTTTGGATACACAAACAACTTTTTATTATTAGACAGAGTTACTTCAGAGAAATTTATAAAAGTACGAAGGGCTAAAGTTATACTTCTCCATTAATTCAATTTATTTCTCAAATAAATCTACCCACTTGCTTCTTACTGAAGCCTGCTTTCCTCTGCAAGATAGTAGATTCAGCACTCTTTCATCGCAGGTCATTATGTCTTTTCATAAAATCATAATAAAAGTCTTTTGAGGCCTTTTGTTTTGCTTTATTGAAACAGTGTTTTATTTTCAACTTTTCTGCATATTGATAGACGAGTTTCAAAAATTCTTTCCTATTTATGGTTATGAGATGGCTATCGAAGCTCTTAATATGACTGTATGATAACATCTCCTGTTCATTATTGAATGTTCTTGGAAAAATTTTAACATTTCTCAAACATGGTTTTATTTCTACCTCATTACCTTCTGCATAACTTTTTACTTTATTTCCTAGTGTGCTTTTGGGAACAGAATATTTTCCACACGCTTTTTTAATTGTCATTTTCTTCGTTCTAAATTTTTCTACAGCTTCTTTCATATTATCTTCCTCCCATTTCTGTCGCAGTTTACCCATATTGTCCTGGAAAACAAAAGATTTCCTTGAGAATATAATTCATATCAACCTTAAACTGTGTCCGATACAACCAGAAACACATCTATCCAGTACAACCCGAACGTCATGGAATGAAACATCGGTTACCACGTACGTATTAGTCAGCTTAAGGAGATTTACGGCCAACAACTCAAAGGAAAATTAACGTTGTTTACAACAATATACGAGAAAACAATTTATATTTACTTTTAGACAAGCTATGACAATCCGAAGTTACCTTCGTTCATTCAAACACTAATAAAAAGACCCAAAACGCAGGTGTTTTATTAAGTGCTGCCATTTGCAGCAAATATTAGGAAAGACGCTTGTCCAATACTAGCCATCGTCCGATACTACCCGACCTTCCCCTAATCGCTATTTACTTAAGCAAGAAAAAGTTAGTCTTTCAACAAAGCCGAGACGTACTTTAAACTAGCATACTTGCCAACCATCTCATTAATAACCGTACAATTGTTAACGCCCCCTGAAAAAACGCCCCTTTTCTCACACCACTATATTTTTAGAGTTATTGTTTCTAAATGTTGTTACGATTAAATAAGACTGAAATTACTCTAAAAATTATTAGTGTGAAAAAAAAGGTGGGTACTAAAAATTGTACGGTTCATAATGACATGGTTGGCAAGTATGAACTATGTATGTCTGGGACAAAAAAATTATTCTCTCATTCTGTAGAAAGTTCCATCTTTTGACTCGCTTGACATTTTCTTTCAACTGTTTACTTTGCTTAGTGAAAAACTCAATTATTATAATTTAAATAGTTTATGATATTTTATATTTGTTTTTAGGTAGCATTAAACATATCTCATTCTCAAATATTCAATGTTCAGCTCAAATTTGTTCAAAAACTGTAAGTTATCGTTAGCAGTAGTTTTCGTAATAAGACTAATCAAAAGCCTCTTAAGACTAAATCCTCTTAAGACTAATCAAAATAAACTCGACTAACTTTGTTAAAATATTATCATAATTAGAAGTAATATGTACACGAAAATGTGTTGAAATATAAAAGATTTAAAAAAAAAAAAATCAAACAAACACCACAAATTGCCAAAATGCATATTTCAGTTTCATTTTGCCCCAGTGCCTATTTTTTATAAAGTGATGAAAAGTAGTCAATAATTATATCTTTCTGTATAAACAATGCAACATTTTTCGCGGTATTGAGATTTTAGCTTACAAAGTTTTTGGAATGTATCTATTCATCATTAAATTTATGAAAAATAAAAAAATCAAATTTGAGCTCATTATATAGTTATGAATAAACAGTTAAAATTTTATCGTTGTTTTCTATAGAAGCATTTTCAGTCAGTAAATGCTTCTTATAGATTTTGTGAAAAGTAATATTGCATGAAGAGTTCAAAGCAACCGTTTGATATCTATTGCCTGTAGTTTTAGTACAAGAGCTACAGACATTCACGACAACTCAGTTATTACTTGTCATAACATACCGTGCGTTCTTACAATTTTTTTCTATTTAAAGTCTCTTATTAATTTGTCTGGTATCATTTTTTATTTCTTTTCATAGTTCTAGTATGTCCTTTATTCCATTTTAATAAAATAAAGAGCTGATAAAAAATGAATAAGATAATGCAAGAATTTTTTTTTTTAGTTATTAGAAAAAATAATTTTTCTTGGAATTTTCTTCCTAATTTTTTCTAATTTTTCTAGGTGAAAAAAAAATTTTCACATTTATTTAAATATTAAATTAAATTATACTCCAAATTTGTAGCAATAAAATTATCATAGTTTATGTTATTCTTCTTAAATAATATTTTATTGTGTTATTACTAACTGGTTTCACAAAACGTGTTAAGCCATAAAATAACACGTTTAATCTCTTTTATAAGCTCAATTAAACTCTTATACAGATGCTTAAGATGAAAATATATCGATCCCCAAATCAATTTCAGACAATCTAATATCTTAGCAAAGTAATTTCGCAACTAAGAAAAATTGTTTTATCCTAAGCAGATATAATAATGAACTAATATAGTGTTGCCTATCTTAGTATTAGAAAAGTTGGAGGTAAAAATTATGTTAAGGCATTTTGAATAAAGAATTCATTATTCATTGTAATTAAATGAAAATATATAATGAATGCATGCTCATATATTGGATGTCAGATTAAAAGAAATGATTAAGCAAAGAAAAAAGTGGCTTTTTTTGTTTGATTTTTTTCGTGAATAAAATACTCTTTATATTGCTGTCGAAATAAATAAAAATATTTCTTGAAAATTTAACACGTCTTTTTAAAGGGATAAGGAAATGCCAGACGGAAAAAGTCAGTATTATTTTTAGGATAGTAATTTTGATGAAATTTGAAAATAATTCATATATGACTTTGTTATTCTAGTAATATATATATAAACTTAGACCAAATTCTAACTGACTTATAAGTCTGTAAATATTTAAAAAAAAAATCATAAAAAATGAAGCGATTAGTAGTATTCTTGCGAAGGTACACTGTAAAAGATATCTGTTAAAAGTACAGGAAAAATCTGGCAGCTGTGGTGCCAGTATTTCTCCGTCAAATATACAGAACAAAACTGTATTTTTAACAAAAAACCTGTTTAATTTACAGGATATCTGCGTAAAATATATGTCAGTGATACAATTTTGCGGTTTTAAGCTGTATATTTTACGGAGGAATACTGGCACCCCAGCTGCCAGATTTTTCGTGTACTTTTACAGGTTTATTTTTTGCACTGTAGATTTTGCTTTGATAAAGAAAAAAAAAAGTTAAAAATTCGCCGATAATGGACTCTGCGCATATGCAATAACATGAAATATGCAAATAAGTGGTTTAGGATTAAAAGCTAATTTATGATTTTTTTCTACTTTTTTTCACATAAAGTTTTAATTGTGATACTAACATTGGTAGATGAAGCGCTACTAGTGATAGTGACTTTTAACTCAGCTAAGAAGTGTTGACTTAATTTGCAGTTAGCGGTGATGTATTTTGCATAAAACTGTAATTTGTGGTGACGGTGGGCATATACAATAGAATTTATATAATTGCCTTCTATCGACGAAACCTTTTTCCTTTACTGGAAAAAAAAAGAAAAAGAAAAACTCTTTATGAACATAAAATTTTTGCGAACCGCGTTCAATTCTACCAAAATTTTCAATTTTTATGATTTTTTAAAAATACTTACAGATTTATTGGACACCCGATTTATGATATTTACAATCTATATCATGTTATATTATTAAATCATGTATAAAAATTTATTATTTTCTAATTCTAAATGTATATATTATCTAATCTAACTTTAGTAAACAAAATTTTAGAACTCAGCAATCAGTGTAGAGACTTTCATATACCCTCAATGACACGTGGGACATAAAGTCCATTAATTTGTTTCTCTAAATTATGGAATTTTTTTTAATTTTCTTACGATTACGTGTTCGATTTACTCTTTTAAATAACACAGGTTTGGGAAATCGCAATTTTCAATTTTTTTTTCTGCACTGATTTGTGTGTCTTTAATGTGTTTTAATGTGCTGAATACAGAAATACGTGTGTCATTTCTTCCCATAACGTAAGAGTCTTTCACAAAGTAAGGATGAAGATCAGAATAAAACACACAGAACCAAGAATAAATTCGAAACTCTTTATGCGTAAAACACATTAATAAAGGCTATTATTTACATGTTACCTTTTAAATGTGTTTCTTTACATCGAAGCTCCATTTACAGTTTTTTCTCTTGTGCACTGCTTCCTTGAGGAGGGGGGATTCTCTATGCAGCATCAATAACAAACTGCTAACATGTTAAATCTTCATAGTCCCTGATAACCACTCTACATTTCTTAGATGTCTTAATCAAATAACTCTCCTTGTTCTTCAATCACATAACTTAGATTTTCTAAGACGTAACGTAGATCAGAGTTAAAAAAGTGGAACTTTTAGCTCAAAAAATCCCATTTTTTACCAAAACTGTACGTGATAGAAATTTTTGAAAAGTTTGTTCTTATTCAGCACCTAAAACTACATCAGAAAAAAATATAGATATGCGAATGAGCTTCAAACACAAACTAAAACTTTTAAATGTTTATTACGACTTCCGCTATGATAAACGGTAAACGAAAAAAAGGGAGAATCGAAGCTGTGATTAGAATTCACATTAGGTCCAACGACAAACAAGTAAGTTATAATTGTTTATTTTTGAATTTATTTCTTCTCTTTTTTATTTCTGTCAGTATAAGTTTTATAAGGGTCTACGTTTTATGAATGAAATCTAATCTTAATTAAAAGCTGTCTCTCATGAAACTCCATTTTGAATTATGAGTTGTAAAAGTTACAACACAGTAATTATTTCCTCCCGAAATAAAACTATTAAACAACAACTTTTCCAAACTAATTTATTTTGAAAATGATTTAAATCACTATTACTTACTGGGAGAAAAAAAAATGATGTATTAGTTTTTAACCCTGAAAAGTATTATGTCGTTGAAAATAAGCACATTATTTGATAAATACTTAATATGAAACTTTTGTGCAATTTTTAACATTCCATTACAATATTTTTTTTCTTTCTTTAAATTTCAAGTTTCCTTTATTCTTTGCATTCTTTGCACATTTTTATTTATTTTTTAATTTTGTTCGCTCTTTTAGATAATTTCGATGTAGTTTTTTATGCAGAATGTATTGATAAAGTTTTTTTTTTTTTTTTTTTTTTTTTTTTAAACTTGTTTATTTTGTAAAATTAATATGCTTGCTAAAATTGTATTTCGAAAATAATGTTTAATAAAGCACTGAAAACTGTCATTTTAATTTTCATACGTTCTAAAAAATATTAAAACAGTTATAATTATTTGAAGTACTTATTAAATAATGCTTCTAAATTGACTAATTTAATATTTCTTCAGCGGATTTAAAATTGATACATAATTATTTTTAAAATAGAATCAGCAATGTAAGACTTTATTTATTTATTTATTTAAATGGTTAAATATTTTTACGTTGAAATGAAATCGTTACTCTGTTACAATTCTAATATTCCTTTATAAAACAGAATTTATTGAAAGTTATTATACATATTATATTTCCTATGAAAAATGCATAACATCTGCAAACATATATTGAGAGCATAAAAGAGATGAAATAAATAAAACAAATTAAAACAAATATAACTGTAAAAGAAATAAAAATTAAAACACACATAGCTTAAAATAAATAGATAAAAGAAAAAACAAAAAACAAAAAAAAACTAATATAATCATTTTTTTTTTCGAATGAAAAAAAAAAAAAAAAAAAAAAAAAAAAAAATACAACATAGCGTTTTGTAAAATTACAATACTCTTTTTGAAAATTCAAGCATGTATTTATTTACAACACACTTGAAATTTACCAAACATGGTGCTGGCGATTTTTTTACCTGCACATTGTGATGTAATCTAGCATGTTTATTTTCTACAAAAACACAAAAAATTCTGAAACACAAAAATTAAACACAAATTAAACACAAAAATTTCTGAATATGGTCTTCAAAGTTTTCAAGTGCCAATCAATTAATTCTCTTTAACCCTCCAAAAAACACTGAGTATGTGGTTTCACTGCAATTTTCATCATTAGTCGTTAATTTTTTCAGGAATTTTAGCCCAAACTCCTACTGTTTTTTTTTTTTTTTTAATTCTAGGAAAATGCTGTCAGATGTTCAAAACTTTCGTTGTCAATATGTACGGAACACCAATTCTTTACATTCCGCAATTCAGACCATAGTGCACCGCATCGAGACACATTGTTTATAGACTCTTTACTCAGAACAAAAGGCACATTGTGGAACCTGCATTTGATCGCCAACGCTGTACGACATCGTATTCGTATTAGCGGTGATATTCTCAATAATTGACGTTTTTTTTTTGCATCTCAATTATTCATTCATCTAAAACGATATATTCAATGCTTTAATTCGACCTATATTGGCGATTCACAAAAAACCCTTTTTACTTTCTCTTACCCATAAGGTACTAGAGAAAGTATTGTTTTTGGGTCAAATTTTCGAACGCGAGATTTTGTTATATTTACACGTTTTGAGGTCCCCTGAATACGAAAATCATGTTTTTAGCAAATGGTCTGTGTGTATGTATGTGTGTCTGTGTGTCTGTATGTCTGTGTGTGTGTCTGTGTGTCAGTCTGTTATCAGCATATCTCAAAAACAAATTATGGCAGAAAGTTCAAACTTGGTATTCTGAATGTGTATCATATAGGGATGCTACAGTAAGCTTTTCATTAAGATCAAGCAAATGGTTCGTGTACAGAGACAATCAAGAGAATTCTAATACATTACGTCTATGGGGAAAATTGCAGGTAAGTAGAGTTTAACGTCTATAGACTGCACTAAACCAAATGAAACGAATATATATTTTTTGTAATAGAGATAGTCAACAGGGAAAAAAATTGTGTATGTAGGAGCCTCGCCTCCCCCCCTGGCGGGGGAAGTCCCCCCCTCGAGGGGAGTAAATTTTCATGTTGGGTATCTTTCAAAAGAGCTCGCCAATTCCTTTAAAACGAATGGTTGAACCATCGATCTGCGGTAATTTAAAACAAAGTTATCGATTTTTTTACTTAAAAAAAAAAAAAAAAACTTAGAAAAAAAAAATAGTATTTTTTTTTTTAATATTGAGAAAATGTACTTTTTTTGGATATTTAGTGTTATGCTACTTCTCTAATATGGAAGTCGTCTGCATTATCATAAAATATAATTTTTTAAATAATAATTTTAATAAATTATTTTTTAAAAACAGAATTATTTTTTAATATCCGAATTAAATTCTTTATAAATATAGGTGCATGAATGAAACGGGGGGTTGAGGGGGGCGGTAGCCCCCCTCACACAGAACTAATTATCATATAAAACTCTTCCAAAGCCTAATTTGAATTGTTTAACACAGGTTTACATAACAGTACTCGTTATCTTACTTATTAATCTGCAACCTATATTTATAGTATTAAATTTCAGGGTAAGAGAAAGTTGTGTGAGTGACACACTAGATTACTTTCTCTATAATCATCACCCCTTTTTTTTCATAATAAGTGTTCCAAATTTGCTTTCATTTGGTTATTCAATTAAGCTATACTCAGATCTAAAATAAGAGCAAACATTCAAACCGTGTTTTCTCTATAAACAAGGGGGGGGGGGGCTGAGTTAGAGACTTTTCTTTAAACTTAATTTAAAAATAGTATGTCTAGATATTTTCTTAGTATCTAGTAATGCATCTAAACAAACAATAATTAAGTTTTAAGTTTACTTATTTTTTAATTTATTAGTTTTTATGTTGTCGAAAAAATTGTATCGGATGGAGAAAGCGCAGTTTGTATGTTCTCTCCTCAAATAAAGTTACCAATTTTATAGGTAAATAATTTTTTTTCTGTTATCTACTTTTTTTTTTTTTTTTTTTTTTTTGTTAATTTTTTACATATCTAATAAATTTTTTACGTAATTTTACAGCATATATACAGACGGGTATCAAAATAGTGTCACATAAAGACGTTCCGTTAAATTTGTAAAGAAATATTTGATAGAACATTTTTTTTCTTTTCATAGGTGTAAAGAAAATATTATACGCATATAATTAACATATAATTCAAGGAAACTTTTTTCGGAAGGTAAAAAGAAGGCTGGTAACAAATTTAAAGAAATGTTACAATATTTGGGAGTACCCTGTAAAACATAGTGATTGAAATCCGTTGTAGATGAAGCATGTGATTACATTATCTGCATTTATTTTTATATCTATAGGAAGCATAGTCATGTTAATATAAAAGTGTTTTTAACAAAATTAAGGGGGAGAAAAACCTGAAGGTTTTTTAAAAATTTATGTAATTAGCTGCTATAGTACATAACTTATACTTTATCCTATAGTGTGAAGTAGCAGTTATGCGCTACAACAGCGATTCTCAACCTGGGAGGACGTTAACCTGGGGATGTGACTATCTTATAAATATGCCGCTGGAGCATATCGGAAAAAAATATTATTAAACAATGTTTAATTTACTGAAAGAAAAGAAGTAAACTCATTCTGGGAAAAAAAAAAAAAAAAAAAAAAAAAAAAAAAAGAAAAGAAAAGAAAAGTACATATTTGCACTGATAAAATACATTTATTAACATGATTGTATCAGTATTTCACAAAATATTTAAAAAGGAAGAGGCATGTGCGCAAATGCTATAAAATCTTCCCCAACGTAGGATCTACTCTAAGAGCATATGTAGCAGTAATATTGCACTGTACAAATAACAAGAAAAACGCTTCAACAATCTACTTCAATAATATTCAAGCAGGCAGATTTCTTTCTTTAACTAATAGTATAGATTTTCTTGTAATATTAGTAAAAAAATAATTATAATTTTTAGTTTTTATAAGTTAAAATTAAAACATTTTGAATTAAAAAACATGTAACCGATGCATTAAGAAGCTAGAAAAAAAAAAAAAAAAAAAAAAAAAACTAAAATTCTGCCACACAAAGTACAAAAATGAAAAGGCTTTGTCATGATAAATGAAAACTTTAATCTTAATATAATCTAATAAACTTTGTAAATAAAAGTCATTGTACGTATGCGTGTGGGTATGTCTTACATCTCCTTCTAAACCGCTGAACTAACATGAACCAAAACTGACATAGTTACTGCTTATTATATTGTTGAAATACTGCTGGGAATCAACATTTTCTAGTCCATGCGCAATGGGAGAGGGTGAGGAGAAACCCTCTCGAAAATCACATTTTTATATAATTTCTACAGTAATAATGCAGCTATAGAAACTTTAAATTATATATGTAGGATACTTCTAATATGTATATTATCCCTATGTAAAGATTTTTAAAAATTCGAAAATAAAAAGTGTTAAAATGATTAAAAAAAAAAAAAAAATCTAAAATTATTTTTTCCTCAAATTTTCTTGAATGTGATTAGAATATTTTACTGTGAATATGTCAAAATCACGCAGATATTTAAATAGATTAAAAACTGAAATAATTTTTATAACATGCTAGAATGACGTCACATTAAGAAAATCTCCCAAACGAAGTATTATCATCCTTAAAAACGACCCCAGTTCTTAGAAATCATCCTATGAGAAACTTGCTACGCTTTTCTATGATTGTGTGGAGGTTTTACAAGGCGGATAAAAAGTCCGTAAAAACTTTAAAAATTCCTAAAACACAAAAAAAAATAACCGAAATAAAAACGGTTTGTAGGTAAGGGCATGGAATTTTTTTTAAGATTAAAAAAAAAAAAAAAAAAAAAAAGCCGACAGATGGCGCTGGTACGAACGACTTAGTTAGAAATATGCAAATGACGATTATAAATAGTTACGCTCCTTATCCAGAACCAGTTCTCCGTTACATCCCATGTAAGTGAATAAGGATCCCGTCCATCGAATCTGTCGGAATAAAAAGATGCAATCCGCCAAGAGCTGTCATGTATATAGAACCGGACATGCTGCACTCTGCCGTTGCTGGATTTATGACACTCATGCAATGCGTTATCACCTGTGATAGCGGATAGGACAGGACACAGCCAAGGCGGGCAACTCACCTTTCGGTTTAGAGTTATAAACATAAAGTTTACCCGCCCAGCAAAACCAAAATCTAGCTCTCCAGCGACCCCGTGGACAGGGGCACGGGCCCTGAGGAGCCCACGGGAAGGGAAGACCACAAAAATCGCGAGCAAACTAGCTGCTCTCCGGCGGGTGTGCTAGGCCGGGTGCTGGAACTCAGTTGAGCCTATTAGAGGAACAAGGCCAGCGGTGAAGAGTAGGTGACTATTACAAGTAGGACCATCCCGGCGCCTCGTGCCACCGACACAGCCCGCAACATAACACATCACCTATTACTATACGAGCGACGAGTGGTTTTAGCCTCCAGGCCACAAAGGCATAGAGCACAGTGGATGCGGAGGAACTACATGTCCACCTTCAAGCTTCTCGGCCATGCCACCTCGTTAGTTCACCGCCAATCTGGCGACAATCCAGGGGCACCAACTTGGAGGTGAGGCGGCTGCCGCAAGTAGAACCGCTACCTGAGTGGTAGAGCTTCCCACGGCCCCCTGTGATAGCGGACAAGTGGAACACATATTGCTATAATAAATGAATAGGTAACATTATTTTTGTTATTTACGTGTTTTTTCTTTCACTTATATACAAAACGCCACCTATCGGCTGCTTTTTGAATTATTATTTTTTTCTTATTTAAAAAAATAATCCCGTGACTTATCATCGATGCTAAATCTGCAAACCGTTTTTCATTTCGGTTATTTTTTCGGGTTTTATGAATTTCTAAAGTTTTTACGGACTTTTTGCCCACCCTGTATTTACTAGCGATAGAATGAATAACAAGACATATAAATCTTAAATCCAATTCAAAATACAATATCAGAAAACTTTTCATATTAAAGATAAATATTTCATTCATCTGCATAACAAATACTCTTTTCTTAGAACAACAGATTTTTTAAACTTTTTTTTTTTTTTTTAAGTATTGCTGCTGGATGATTATGTTTCACAAATTAATTATTGAAAAAGTAATTCATTTGTAGCAAACCATAACTGTTCATATTTTCTAAACATATTAATAAATACTAGCAGGCTACGCCCGCTTCGCTGGTCACTATTTTTAAATGAATCACTATAGTTAATGAATTCTCAAAAATGCATTAATTTTTATCATGCGGTAAAAAAAGAGTGAGAGATAGAGAGAATTCTCATTAGAAAAATATGTCGCACTGGGTCTGCGTTGCCATCGGCAGCGCAGACCATTGTGCTCTGCGCATGCGCATTTATGTCCGACAGTCTTAATGAATCACTATATTATCTTAGGGGAAAAACATAAATATAAAATTAAAAAAAAAAAAAAAAATTCCTTCATAGGTGGAATAATTGGTCCGTGGCCCCACTGCCTGCGGCAGAGTATACAGGCACACATGTTCCTTCACCTACCTTTCCTGCCCCTACTAATTATTTTAAGTTTTAAAAAGTACTCGCAATCGTTCTCTTGGACTTTTAAACCTAATAATAATAATTTCCAACATTCTATCTGAATTTCTTTATTTTTAACCCTGCGCCTGCCCCTCGTAATAATTCTGTACTTTAGAAAATATCCGTAATCGATTTATTGGGCCCCAAAACATAACAACACTAATTTTCAGTTCTCTAACTCTTATTTATATATTTTTGACCCTTTATGCCCCCTTCTAATCTATCCTAATAATTTTATAAATTCGAAAATATTCGCAATCGATTTGTGGGTAACAAAAACCTCCATGTACCAATTTTGAGTGACTTAACTCAATTATTATTTTTTCTGCCCCTCCGACACCCCTTCCCATTCCTCTTAATAACTTCACAAAATCGAAAATATTCGCAATCGATTTGTTGGTATCGAAAACCTCTATGTACCAATTTTTAAATGCATAACTCTTATTTTTATTTTTTTACCCCTACGCCCCCCCCCTTTCTGACCCTTCTAATAACTTTACACTTTCGAAAATATCCTCATTCGAATTGCAGGCCTCTAAAATCTATCTGAACCAATTTTGAACGGTCTAACTGTATTTTTAATTTTTTGCCCCTTTCCAACCCCACCTGGGACGAATTTCTAAAATTAAAGAAATTAGTTTATATGTATTTGTGGGAGCTATATTTT
The DNA here is from genome assembly GCA_963930645.1 of Salticus scenicus. Lineage (NCBI taxonomy): Eukaryota > Metazoa > Arthropoda > Arachnida > Araneae > Salticidae > Salticus > Salticus scenicus. The sequence continues at coordinate 215,313,164 of OZ005649.1, forward strand.
AGAGCAAAAATCTCACATATATCTTTTTTCTGTTTGCGATATAAAGGATTATTTCAAATCATTTTGCCCCCTCTCCCTCCTCTTGGGGATTGAATTTTTAAAAGTCCAGAAATTGGTTTTTAGGTATTTGTATTAGCTATATATCAGAGCAAAAATTTCCCGAATATCTGTTTTTTGGTTTGAGATATATAGGAGTATGTGAAACCACGTTTTGCACATGTGAAATCACGTTTTGCCCCCTTTCGCCCCTTGGGAACCGAATTTCTAAAATTCCAGAAATCAGTTTTTAGATATTTGTGTTAGCTATATTTTAAAGCAAAAATTTTACGGATATTTGTTTTTTTCTTTGAGATATGAAGGTTTATGTGAAATCACATTTTGCCCCCTACTCCCCCTTCGGGGGCGAATTTCGGAAAATCGCTTCTTAGGGGGTGCTTACACTATATGTTCTATAATCTGACCCAGTTTCGAGTCAGTGGCTCCAGTTGATTGTGCTGTGCGTTGATGAGTCAGTGAGTGAGTGGAAGTACTCTTTTATATATATAGATAGGAATTAAAACATGAGACATATAATTATATAAAAATGATTTATTTGAATAGTGACCACCGAAGTGGACAAAACCAGCTACTGTCCATTCTCCAATTTAAGTCCAAACAAAGGAAATTCCACTCGAAAAGGGGTTTACACTATCACTGAGATAAGCATTTAACAGAATTTTATTTCTGACTGTTTCCTTCCAACCTTATTTTGATAAAATCGCAGTAGAATTTACTTACCCGTAATAGCGTTCATTGGGCTCTTATCGGAAAACTATCAGTAAGTAAAAAATAAAACATGACTCCGATAAGTCACTGTTAACACCGATGCTTTCACTTCTTCAAATCGTCATTGTTTATAATTCACAACCATTATTCCACCATATTAATTTATAAAAAAGCTCAATACAGTTAATTTATTCTCTATTTAAAAAATGTATGCTCGTTTTTTAATATAGTTAATGTAGTCATAAAACTACTTTTTTGTAATATAATTCCGATGCGTGCTACATAAATAACTGCCATTAAAACAAAAATTCAGCTATTTCCATACATATGTTATTTTTTAATAGAATTTTTTTAATGCTAAAAAATGTGCTACAAAAATTCTGTGCAAAAAAACTCTGTTTCATAAAGGAAAAACTAATTAGAAGAACAAGATTTTAAAACAAAGTATTAGTTGAAGCGTGAAAAGAAAAAAAAAATGTATGAAAAAAATCACATGCACAAAAAATAAATGAAAACTCAAAAGTTAAGGGAAAAAAAATAGCCATATAAAGTACCTGTAAAAAATAATAAAAATAAAAATAAAAATAATAAATAATAAATAAATAAAAATAGAAAATGGAGAAAACAAAAGTAGTGGGAACTTTATTTTGGTAAATTTACCGCATAAATTAAAATATTAAAAATGTTTAATCTTAAAGAAGACAATTAATTCATTTATTAACAATTAAATATATATTCTTTAGTTAATAAGAAATACAATAACATTTCAGAAGAATTATTTTAGGTTTACACTTAATGAATAATTACATTAATAATTTTAATATGAGAATTCGTAAGAAAATTGATTTTTTTCTACTTGTTTAAAAGAATAAATCCTTGAGTTTTAAAGAAAACTAAACAACACATTGACCTAAACTGATAGAAGATTAAAAATATTTTGTTTCATACTGTTAATTTAGAAATATCTTTTGACAGAAAACAGAATTTTTTAAATTTTAGTTTTCTTCTTTTTCTAAATTGAGTTTTTGTTATATGTACATATTTAACACAAAAAATCATTATATTAGCTGTTGGTCTGTGTGTCTGTATATCTGTGTGACTGTTATTAGCATATGTCAAAAGAAAATAGCAAGAAGTTCAAATTATGTATTCGAAATCAGTATCATATAGGGATGCTACACCAAACCTTTCGTTCAGATCAAGCGAATGGTTCATGTACGGAGACATCCAAGGGAATTCGAATCATTATATATCTATGAGGGAAATTTCTCGTAGGTATAGTTTAACATCAAAAAGCTACATTAAAAAATTATATGAGCATATATTTTTTATATACATAATAAGTGTTTTGTATCGAATATTAAAGGAAAATCATTGACCATTCATTTACAGGGCTACGATTATTATTATTTATTTATTTATTTATTTATTTATTATTATTTTTGTATATATTGGATTTATATTTCGAAATTGCTTTAAATTCATTAATTCATTTCAGTTTGTATTAAGTATTTTTCATATAAGATTAAATTTACGTACACAATGTGGTGCGTATATAATTTATGGACATTATAAAGGGTCATTCAAAATTAACCTAAAGATTTCTTTCCTATTGAATGTAAGTAATAAAAATTACTTATTACATTTTACCATGTTATTGAAAAGTGCTCACAAATAAAAATTAATTTCTTGTAACAATACGGTAGACAAAGAATTTTTTGAACTTCCATTTTAACCCTGACCTTTTGTATAATATCGCGTATGGTTGATGTGTATGTATGCGTGTTATGAACATAACTTAATATATATATATATATATTTGAAATTGAAATTTGCATATTTAAGTTCACATGAGTTCGCTGCTTAAACAGTTTGATCAAGATCGGTAAGTTTCAATGAGTGTTGCGGATAAAAGTTGTGCAAATACAGAGACTCCAACATCCTAATTAATATTCCGTAGTGTTGTTAGTCACGCCTTTTTTTACACACCAGTAAATTTTTAGAGCAATAGCCTCCAAATTCAATTGCGATTAAATAAAAGGAAAAATACTCTGAAATGATACTGGTGCGAAAATGAAGGCGGGGCTAACAATACTACGGAATATTAATGAGTATGTCTCTGCAAATAATTTGGAATAAGCTTTAAAATTAAGTATCAGCCTTGGATTTCCTATAATTGCAAGCATTAGATTTAAACGCTATTTGAGTTGCAGGCAGTCACCTTCACACACAATTATATGCCAAATAAAAATGTTCCGGTAATTTATTTTAAATTATTTTTAAATTAAGTTAATATACAGTACTTGTTATATTATCCCTTAATCTACAAACTGTCTTTATAGTACTCAAATGCTGGTTAAGAGAAAGTCCTGTAAGTGACATACCAGACTTTTGTACTCTAAAGTCTGAAATTCCTGATCTTTATATAGACTCACTCACTCACTCACAGACTCAACACAACCGTGGTGATTCTGTGTGAAATAGATATAAATGTTAGGGTGCAGGTTGTTTTTAGGACCGTGAATCTCACGAAGACGGAATTTTGAAAAACTCCTCCCGTTCTATCCTGGAGCAGGGAGCAAAAACACGTTTAGGATGCAAAAACACGATATTAATTAGGATGTTGGCAAGTATGTGTGTATCCAACACCCATTGTAATAGAATTTGTCAAAATTCCTCACTTTCCTCACTTGTGGGCGGGGGAGGGGCAATGGACTCATTTTCAAGCGTAACCTTGCTCCAAATTATCCCAGTAATATTCATTTTTATGTATGGGTTGGTTATCTGTAACCTACACACACTATGTATGGATTATGTTAAATTTCCGCTTTTCTCCTCGAAAATATTTTGAGGGAGTTATAGATGTCCTCGTATACATTCTTAACAAAGAGAAAATAAATGCTAGTGACTATTAAGGGCTCTTTTAAACTGTGAAGGGGAAATCCTTTAAGAATTTAATGTATATCCGTATTGTAAGTTATTCCTATTCGAACCCGATCTACTTTCAGTAGATGTTAAGTAATGCTTTACGTTGTATGATTTCGTTAGTAATTTAACCGTGTGTCAACAATTTTTCTTCCAAATAATGTTTAAAGGAGTTATGGAGTTCTGTTCTTAATTATGTCTGTAGCTAACTGAAAAATGAATACTCGGAGTTTGAAAATGCTGTATGTTCTGTAAAACTTCATTTACAAAGTTATAAATTCGCATAAGTGAGGCGTGAATTTTATGTCAAATGTCAAATTATTAAAAACGGTCTAAGTAAACCTTCATTTCGTAACATATATTCACTGAAACCAAATATTTTAGAATGTTTGAAGCTTGTATAAGCAAAAATTTTGCCCATAACTTTTTGTTATTATATAACCAGTTTATATAGTTTCGGTAAGGAAACGTTCCACATGATCATCCAGTAATTGCATTACTGGATGATCATGTATATTTTGAACAACTGAGATAAAGATGTAAGGAATGCCTTTTCTTCAAAATAATTAAATGTAACAGCTTTACATTTATTTCTCTAGAACTAATGTAAAGAAAAAGAATCCCGTATCATACTTTTAGGATAAAATATGTTACATTTCATTAAGTGTATTTTTATACATCCAAATACTTTTATTATCACAAATGTATTTTATTATGTATACCAATACAGGTTGATTCAAAATTAGTGTGACCAATTTCAGAGCATCAGAATTTTTTATTGAATTAAGTTATTTACATGAAATTTTCAATGTGGTTTCTTTTGCATAGTAGACTTTACGTAAACGTTTAGGCCAAGTCAAAAGAAATTTTTCGACCATTTTTGGGGGTATTTTTCCAACTTCCTCTTTGATTGTTTTTTGAAGCACTTGAAGTGCTCTTACTTTACGTCTACTTAATTGTTTTTTAAGTATCCTCATAAAAAATAATAGCAAGGAGCACAGTCAGGGGACCATTTCTCAGGAGGAAGAAAATTTAATTTTTTATCTTTCAGTCTTTTTATCTTTAATTTTTTATCTTTCATTTTATAGTTGGTTTTGCAGTATAACTTAGTGCAGAATCTTCGTGGAAAAAAATATCCTTGAGGGTAAGTATGTTTACTTTCTTTTATCATGTGCTTCAAAACTTTATTCTGATAGTATTTAGCATCAATTGTAGCCTTTGGTTTTACAAAAATTGGTTTTGTTAAGCCTTGAGAAGACATTCCCATCCATACCATAACACCTGACGGCCAACTTGCCTTTTGCAAAAAAGCTGCGTTTTTGCGATGCTTTTCGCGTGTAATATATTGTACCTTCATTTTGCCAGTTGTGGATGGTAGATGAAACAGTGCTTCATCTAAAGTTATCCATTTTTTGTATCTACCTTTGCGTAACATTAAATACACAGGCCAAGAACGTTTTCTTCGTTTTTCTACGGTCTTTGCAGATATTTGATGACAGACTGGTTTATTCACTTTTTTATAGCCAATTTTCTTTATCGGGCGACAAATTGTTGATTGCGACACTTATAGCTTATTTGCTAAAGTTCTTCGAGGGAGAGGATTTTCTACAGCAGTAAGTCTTTTCAGCTTCTTTTCTTTCTTTTTTCTAAGGTCTTCCTTTCGTCCACATTTTTTCCTGGAGCTTTTGATTGAAAGCCAAATTGTATCTCTTTTTGAAGTTTAGATAGTAATCCATTAGAAAAATGTCTTTTCTGATTTTTCAATGCTTTATTAAATTTTTAAATTCATTATCCTTCAATAGCTTTAAAAAAAAATTTCGGGTTTGAGGATCTAATTTCGGAGCCATAATTTATTCCCACAAATGAAAATAGCTAGATTGGTAATTTAAACGTCTCACTTTAAAAATAAAACTTGTTGTAAAGCGATTGAAATTTACCATAAATAGTTACATGCTTTTAAAATTTGTCACACTAATTTTGAATCAACCTGTAAAGCATTATCTTTTAATCTGTAATTTTCCTAATAATTTCTGAAGGATCTTTAAAGCGTATTTACTATAAAATCATGCATACAGGATGGAGTCATCCCTTACATTTGAAAGGATAATAAAATAAAAAGGAGTGCAGAAAGAAACTTATTTATGTAAAAATACATAATAGTTATAACAATTTTTAACATATCTGAAAATTTAAATTTAAAGTAACTTCTCACTCATGATATTTTCAAAACTGATTTTAAAAATAAATCACTGATTGATAACATATTAATAATAAAAATGTTTGCTTTTTTTGTGTCCAATTTCCAAATTTGTGACTGTATTTTTGCAGACGAATTTTGAAGTATTTTGCCGATCAATTCACATACCTTTTAATTACTTTACGTTTTAATTGGCGAAAAATGCAATTCTGATTAATGCAATTTATGCATATGGATGTGATGAGAGGAAAAAAAAGTTACAAAGTGTTCAATAATTTTAAATCACCTCTATGTTCTGTTTAGTCACTATGTGCAGAGATACACACATTTTAATTTATTTCGGAACATTTTTAGCCCCACCTTTATTTTATATCACTTTTTTCTTAAGAGTAAATATTTTATATTTTATCGCAGTTATATATAGGAAAAAAGTATTCTATAAATAAAGTGGTGTGGATCAAAGATGGGGTTAGAAATACTACGGAATAAATTAAAATGTTGGCAACTATGCTATGTGGCTAATTGCCAATTGCGTGTTAGACTTTTCAGATGCTGTTTGTAGTGACTATGTTTTCAAAATAACTGCTGGTGAGTGTTGTTCCACCGCATGAGTATGCGTGCTGTATTCGATTGAAACGTGGGAGGCTTTATTGGCAATATCAGTTCTGTCAGATGTGTCACTATCGCACATTAACTCAGATTTATTCAACACACAGGGTCTCAGCGTTCCTATATTTTTACGATCATTTTATTATGCTCTCACCATAATTTTCAAAAAAAAAAAAAAAAAAAAAAAAAAAAAAATCATGAAGGTTTTCATAACAAAATAGCATCAAAAGCTACAAGAAAATTTTCTTTTTGAAAATTGTGGTGCGTGTATAATAAAATGATCATAAATATATAGGAACGCTGGGACTCCTGAACACATAACACAGTACTTAGTTCACAAACCGTTTTTAATACCATCATACAGTTTGTAATAAACTAATTGTAGTCTGCATTACTTTTTGTTTTATTCGCCTTTCGTAGTTTTCCCGGGTCGCCTTATATTATCATTTATTTTTATAATATTACTACTCTCTAAAAAAATATTAATTATTTCAAACTAAAAATTGTTTTATAAAAAGGAATAAAATGCAGTTTTTATGCTATTTTTGATGTACATTAAATCATTTAGATGAAATCGTTTGAAAATATTATTTTTGAGCTGAAATAAATCAAAAATGTTTTAGTAATAAAATAAGTCTGTCACAATCATCAATCATGCATTTCATGCTTCCTGAGTAAAAGTATGACGTTCAAATTTTGATTTGCGCCGTTTGTTACGTCTGTCTAAAAAAAATGCTTATTCGCTTACTTCCACAATTATGAATAAATAATTATTTAAAATGTGGCAGACGTTGCATTTTCAAATCTAATTCTCAATCCATAAGACATTTATCGCAAAAAATATTGACCTGTTTTTAAACCTTTTGAATGATTTTAATATATTTTTTGCCGAAATAAATATATCTGAGACTGCTATTTTTAATAAAATGATATTTATAAATTTTCAGGCTTATGATATTTATTTGTGTTATTATATGACATATTAATATTATTATTATTGATTCTATTACGGTTTTCTTAAGTTGATTTAATTTACGGCGATATTGTTACGGAATTGTAAATAATTGTATTTATTTTTGTATAAATTCTTTTAAAGAGGCTCAGTAAGTTGATAAAATGTTAATTTTGTGCGTTTCTAGTTCGTTTTAGAGTTAAAATAGCCCAATTTTCCCTTAAAAACGCATTTGAAGTTCCAATAAGGCAGGTAATGGCGACTTTTTATCGACCTTGGCGAGAAAATCCTTATTAACGATATACCAAATATGGAAGATGAAATCTCATTGGTTGACCACTTTCTGGATTTTTCTCGAAAAATACGGGTTCGATAGAGAAGTATAAAAGGAGCGTTTTTTTTTTTTGCCAATGCAGTTCACTCTCAGATTTGTCTTAGTGAGTTCCGTGAAATGTTTGCATTGCTTTGAGCCTCTTCGATTGAGACTTGATTTATTGTTATACAGTTTGTACTGTGGCGTTGCTGTTATTGTGTTTGCTGGTGAATTGAAGCTGATACTTGGTTTATAGCCCTGTAATTTTCTGTAACTTTCTGTGAATAAATTATTGAATTTTTGCAAGTTTCGCCTCTCATTCTTGGACAACTTACGAACCCCCAAGTAACAACAATATTTAATTTATTGGTATATATATATATACTAGCAGACCCGGCCACGCGTTGCTGTGACTAAGTTATACGTTGAATTATACGGCTGTAAACTATTTAGTACAGTTAAATTATTATTTACGAACAAAGACGAAAACGTTGTAGCCGATGTAAAAACCCACAGGGTTGAGATTTGAAACTTAGGTCAAAATTTGGAAGCGATTGATAAAAATTTTCGTAGTGTTGATATTAAGCACAAATTAATTTTATTGTAGGGTCCTATAAATTTTAATGGAGAAGTGATATATATTATTTCTAATGCTACTTTGGATAAAATTCCTAAAATGACTAATATATAAATTAAATTCTATTAAAATTCTATTAAAATAAAAGTATAAAAGAAACAGACGATTTTAAAATCATTTTTTATGGAGGAGTGAAATATAATATATGCTATAATGGATAATTTTACTATAAAATGACCTCATCATTTTAAATATTTTTAAAGAGGGCAACAGCTGTAGTTATAAAAAGGAAAACAATAAGGCTAAACCAGAAAAATAAGTAAATTTGATAAATATTTTAAAACTTTAAAATTGGAAATCTTATGCAATATTGGACATTTAAAGTAAATACATGTATCATTTTAAATAGAAAAAGATTTTGGAAAAGTTTAGTGTATTTTAACGAAGTGATGTGAAGTTTTTGAGTATGTTAAAATTTTAATAGTAAATTCAAGTTAATAAAGATGGGAAACATCGAGGATTAAGATAAGAATAATTATAAGATAAAAAAAAAAAAAAAAAAAAAAAAAAAAAAACTTTTTATATACCATGCTTTTAAATTTTAATATACTAATAATATACTAATTAAAAGGAAAATGATAAATATTCTATCATAGTTTGAAGTCAAATTTGTTTTCAAATGTCTAAATAAAATATCTGATGTAAGATACTAATATTTTGCAGCGGAATAGATTTCATTTCTGTCATCCGTGGCGAAAAAAAAAGAATATCGCCAAATTATCTGGCGAAAATATTTAATTCCTTTCAAAAATCATGGTTATTTTAACAACTTATATTAAAAGAGTAATGAATAATATGAAACAATATTTCGTACAATACATATTACATGTCATACATACGTACAATGAATAATACATATTACATTTCGTACAATGAATAATACATATTACATTTCGTACAATGCATACATCTGGCATGTATATTTTCGTGTTACGCTTTTGATCGCCAAATAATAATAATAATAATAATAATAAAAGCCAAGGGCGACAGAGTTTTGAAATTTAAAATTAAAATTTTGTCAATTTGACAGCAAAATAATTCAATCTAACACCCGCGATAACTAATACATATCTATACCCAAATATAAGGATTAAAATCGGGAAATAAATTTCCTCGATTTTTAATAATTTCTTACAAAAAATCCAGTGGGCAATTAACATAGGAAATCTTTTTCTTGGCTGCACAGACGGTCAGTGAGTCACACTTCGCTTGCGTATAGAACTCATAGATATAGTATAGCATATATAGAATAGAGTGATCATTGGGGAGAAAAAAGTTATTCCTTTTCATTTGGGAAAAGACGACGTTTTTACCAAAATATGGCCGTCTTTCCCCGAGTGAATACACACGGGAATACATACTAATATTTTAGCAAATAAAATTTATGAATAACTTATTTGCTAAAGGGGAATGGAAGACTCCAGATACAGTTTCAAATTCATATTTCTTTCTTTCTTTTCTTTTCTTTTTTTTTTTTCAATACCACTTAATGGCTGTTTCCAAAGCTTTTATTTATTTATTTTTTTTTTTTTTCGGCATCAAAAATCTTTGTACGATAACATGGGGATGAGAGATCTATATATATTACTATATCTATGATAGAACTACATTAGCACTTTATCAATGTGTATAAAATCTTTAAATTGATTATGACGTCAATTTTCGTGAGATGTATAATTTAACTTTTTATAATTTTTTAACGTTCACGTTTGATTAAATGTATTTATTTTTATGTCGAAAGAAAATGAACTCGTATTTTTTTTTTTTTTTTTTTTTTTTTTGCAACAATTAAATTAATGGAACTCACAGATATTTTGGAGCAACTTTAATAAAGGTCTATAATTAACAAATAATTGCAATAAAACAATATTGTGACAATAAATTGAGATAAAAACTATCCTATCTCTCAAGTTGGACCAAACTGCACAAAGTGTGCAAAATTTCATTAAAATCGGTTCCTTAGTTTAGGAGTTTACCCCGGACAAACATCGTGACACGTAATTTATATATATATACAGATATATATATATATATATATATATATATATATATATATATATATAAGTGATTTAAATAAAAAAAAATAATAACAGCCTTGGTATATTTGGGTTTTTATTTAATAAAATTTCCTCTCTGAACTACAATAATGTAGATTTCTCAATCACTTACTGATAGTTATAATATTAAAATTTTATTGTTGTGTTATAACTTAAAATATAATACTAATTATTATAATTCACAGTATAATGGTAAATTTTCTATAATTATTACGTTTTTGTTATATGAAATCCTATAATTTCTATAAAATTAAAAATGTTTACTTGATTGCAATAATAAAATTCTGATTGCATATTTATATCTTTACTTAAAAATAGTAGATGCGTGATAGATTATAGATTTTTAAAAGAAATGCTTGCTCATATTTCAGTGTTAAACGTAGATTAGATTGAATTCTTTCAGACATAAAATTTTCCGTTGAGAATTTCTGTCTGTATCTGAATCTAGTTATCAAATATTTTCTCGAATTACCAAGAGAAAATTTTAGTTATATTATTAAATTTGATTATTTAATTATTTTTATTTAGACTTTAAATTGTTGAATCGGAATTCTTTTCTATTTCTGCATAATACACATATATTAAAAAATATTTTCACATATTTTTTTTTAAGATACACATACACCTTTTATACGCGATTTCCCTCAAAAAATGTATTTTTCAAATTTTCAACTTGGAGTAATATTCAAACCTTTATCTTTAATTATCTGTTTAAGTTTTGTTTCCAGAATAAACAGAACCCAAGTTATGAGGTTTTAAAATACATGACATCTTAAAACAGAAATTTTTCTATGTATGCGACATTCTGCTAAATATGACATCTCCAACACTCTTACTTTAAAAATTATAAAAATTGTTATGCATATTTTAAGAGTTATTATCTAGGTTTTGAACTACTTTTATAAAGATATCTTGAAATTTATTCATTTTCTTGGGTTAAGAAATTAGAAATGTTTCGAAAATTTCGGAAAATTTTCTATACAATTAGTTTGATAGCACTTAACCCTTAAACTATAATATAGAAATTTACAATAATATTTAAAATCCTAAAACATATCTTTCTAAGTAAAAAGCTTTTAATTTTTTTTAAATATTAATTATTAATTATTATTTTACATTTTGAATAGCTGCCATTTTTACTTTCCGAATACTATCATGAGGATAGTAATGTAATCATGCCAAAAATCCAAATTTGAGATTTTGATGTTTCTATACGTTACGAGGTCCCCTGAGTCCGTTTTCACAATTTTTACGATGATGTATGTATGTGTGTATGTATGTGTGTATGTATGTATGTGTGTATGTATGTGTGTCTGTATGTCTGTAAATGAACACGCTAGCGTCCAAACGCTTTGTTCGAATAAGCTGAAAGTTGGTACGTATATTGTAAGTCACCATACTACGAACCCTATTGATTTTGATGAATCTAGCACTTAGAGGTTTTTTACAGGGACACCAGGAAAAATCCTTTATCATTATGGCCTATGGGACCAAATTTTTAAAAGTGCGATAGCGTCTAAACGCATTATTAATCTGAGCAAAATATACACACTGTACACATGATATAGGTCACGGTTGCACGAACTGTATAGATTTTGGTGAATTTAGCACTTACAGGTTTTTTACAGGGACACAAAGAAAAATTCTTTATCATTATTTGGCCTATGGGATAAAATTTTTAAAAGTGCCATAGCATCTAAACGCCGTATTCAATTGAGCTGAAAATTTATATGAATATTATAAATCACTGTTGCACTACCTATAAGCATTTATAGGATTTTACAGGGACAGAACGAAAAATTCTTTACATTATAATCTATTGGCTCAAAGTTCAGTAACGTTAAATAAAACATTTATGGAGAAAATATGGAAATCCATAAAACATTTATGGAGTAATATATGGAGAAAAATACTCAAACACTCTATTATGTTTTTCTCTCTTTCGTTTGTTTAACAGTTTCTCTTTCTTTACTTTATCTACAAAACTGTTAATTACTCAATGCTCGGAAAATCTAGTGGAGTCACTCCAGATTTTTTAGACAGATTATAGGTGTTTTTATTATTATTATTATTTTTTTTCTTTCGAGGCTTTATATATATATATATATATACTAGAAGGCTTTGCCCGCATCATAACTTTTATACCGATTTACAAATAGAAAGGAAAAATAAAATACATTGAAATAGCTCAGAAACTTCGCTTAGGTTCCTCTTTGCTTTCGGCAGAGACTTCCTCACCGCAACATCTCGTGTCGTTGTCTCTGGTGCCTACAACAACGCCCTACCCGTGAACTTCAGTTTGGGGGCTTACTGGATGACAGAATTGAAACGAAGATTATCGAAAATTATCGAAGTAAACTTTTGTATTCAAATCGCAACTATACATAAACAACGCTTTACGCACTATACATAGAATTTATCGTCACGTTATTTACTATATATATATTATGTATCCTGTCGACCATAATATGACATCAGTTTCACGCCAATATGCCCGGTGCTACAATATGCTTTGAGCAATATTTCAGCCAAATTTTAGAACACTAATATTTCCTATTATACATATTTTTATTTTTATTTACTTAAGTATTAATTCGAATTAATCAAATATTTGTGCCCGACAGCTTGCAAGTGCAGTCACGTATAGCAGCTCATTTATTTGTATGTTAAATTAGCGCTGTGACTGATTTATAAATAAATAAATAAATAAAGCTCATGATATACAATTGTGCAATATCTCTTCCTTGGTAGATTTTGAATTTTCGGGGCCATATTGGTGATTTTTTTTTTCCATACTTGTAAAAAGGGGAGGAAGGATTTTTTCAGTACTGCTAATACTTTTATTGGTTGCACCTTTTCATTAATTTATATGAATCTTTCATATTCTGGATTTTTTTTTTCTTTGAGATAAAGGTTTTTGTGAAGTCACGTTTTACCCCCTGTTCTCTTTTAGGGGCCGAATTTCTAAAATTCCAGAAATTGGTTTTAAGTTTTTTTTGTTAGCTATATTTCCAACAAAATTTTTACTGGTATTTGTTTTTTTCATTGATATATGAAGATTTTTTAAGAGATCACTTTTTGCGCATGTAGAATCACATTTTGCCACGCACCCCCTCTTGTGGACCGAATTTCCAAAATTCCAGAAATTGGCTTTAGTTTTTTTTTTTTTTTTCTTTTGTTAGCTATGTTTTAAAGCAAAATTTTTACTGATATCTGTTATTTTGTATGAGATACGAAGGATTTTGTGAAATCACGTTTTGCCCTCCCTTCCCCCCTTAAGGTTTGAATTTTGTAAAATCGCTTCTTAGTGGATGTCTACGTAACAGAAGGAACATTTTCAAAAAAATTTCATGCTTCTAGGTCCAGGGGTGTGGGCTGGGCGATAATGAATCACTCATTCAGGACAAATGAATATATATATATATATATATATAATAATAATTTTTGATACAAATGAAGAAACTCAAAAGAATTAAGCTTAAAATAAAATGTAAGTATAAAACAAAAATGACCTTTAAAGGTGGAAGCTCACCCTAAATGCCATTTTTACGTTTTCAGGCGTAAAATTCATATAAAGTTATAGATATCCGTATGCAAAGTGTTGCGAAATATATATTTATTACACAGAAAAACTGCTTTGTTGGAACAACGAAATTTTTGTTCAAACTACCAAATTTCTTTTGAGACTACATCAATCTAAGAAAAACGAAAAATAAAATGTTTATTTCACAAAATGTCTTGGTGTTTCAACAAAATTTTTGTTGTTTTAATGAAACGTTTTGTTAAAGTAATAAAAAATTGCTAAATCAACCAAATCATTTTGTTGATATAGCCTTAAAAATCTTTTTTTTGTTTTACAAAAATAATTTCATCATGTGTTGTGTATATCTTTTACAAAATATGTACACAGCACATTCGCTACTTAAATATAGTTTTATTCTTATAACACAGAGTACAACCTGAAAAGCACGTCCGCCAATTTCAATGTATTGTCCCAAAACATTTTTGTTTATATGGATTGGCCTGTACACGAATGGTAAATTGTTTTCATACGATAATCTATACGAATAATGCTTTTATGCATACAAAAATAGTTCATTAGATTTTGTTTAGTGCAGCGTATACATGCTAAACTGTACATACCAAACATTTCAGCCATTGACGTTATGCATGTGAATTTTCTTGGATTTCCCTGTACACGAACTATTTGCTTGTTCTCAACGCAATGTTTAGTGTAGCATTCTTGTGTGATACTGATTTGGAATTCAAAGTTTGAACTTCCTGCTATTATTTTTTGAGATATGCTTATAAAAGGCCCACACACAAAGGAACAGACATATTGAACAATCGCTGAAATTTTAATTTTTGGATTGATGGAATCTCATAACTTATAAATACGTATAACAAAAACTAAATTTGAAAATTTGATTCTAAACAATACCTTTTCTACAATACATATGTGTAAGAGAAAATAAAAATATTTTAACTTTCTTTTTCAAACAATTAATTATGAGAAATTTTATGCATGCTTATTAAAAAAAAAAAAAAAGTGTAAATTCTAATGAAGTTGCCAAATACTAATTAAAAAATGATATTTATCCGGTTATGATAATTTCCAAATACTAAATTTCCATTAACCTGTGTTTTAATAATTAAAAATATACATTTTCTGGTTAATTATAGTATCATCAGTATATCTAATCTAATATCTTATCCCTGGTGATTTTAATATTATGAAAAAATAGTTAATTAAATTGTTTGATATAATGTTGAAATTAATTACAAAATTTATATCTTAGTTTTTGATTAATAAAGCTTTTTTTTAGCGGAAACAGGTGTTATAAAATTATTCCTTTTATCACCAATTAACTTTAAATTATTATTTTGTTTGTATATATAGCATTTTCTTTCAAAGCTGGAAGCCAATATGTTTGAATTATTATATTTGGTATTTGTAAAATTAAACTACGAGCAATATAATTTAAAATAATAATATTGTGTCTATTTTCTATTAAACTGCTAGTTTAATAAACACTGTACAGCGTTCTCTCGTGTGTTAGCACTACGTTGGAGCACGGCTACAGGTGTTTTGTTGTCTAGCTCCACGGTTCGTCGACGTTTGCTGCAGCATAAACTGCGTGCAAGGTTTTCTCTTCATGATTTCTCTCTCGCTGAATCACAGGCGCCTCTCACATCAATGGGCTCAGAAACACAGCACGTGGCATACCAAGTGGCAAGAAATTGTGTTCTTTGATGAATCTCATTACAGTTTGGAGTACACTGATGGAAAAGTACTCGTCAGACGCTACAGGGAGAACGTATGCTCCCACAGTGTGTTATCCAGTGTCATACTACACAAACGCCTAGCATCATGGTGTGCGGAGCTATTGGGTATAATTGTCGATCCCACCTAGCGCACATTGCAGGCAATCTCATCAGTGATCGTTGCATAAAGGAATTTTGGAGCCAGATGTTCTTCCCATTCTTCGACGCATTCCGGGTGCTGTATTGCAGCAGAGTAATGGCCGTGCACATGTTTGTCAGACTGCACAAGCCTTTTTCAGTGCACAACAGGTTTCGCGTCTTCCATGGCCTGTTTATTCTCCGGATATTTTCCCCATCGAGCATGTCTGGGATTTCATTGGTTGGCGACTCGCTCGTACAACTGGTGGAGCGCACACTAAGATTGAACTTTGGCGTCAAGTCGAAGCCATCTGGAATGACACTCCCCAGGATTACATCCAGAACCTCTATGATTCAATGTCACGACGTGTACAGGTTCTCATCGCTCAGCGTGGCGGACACAAAAAGTACTGATTTCAGACGTTCTTTTTTTTTTTTTTTTTTTTGTCTTGTACATTTGGTCGTTTATTTGTACCACTATGAGCAATATGAGGAATAAATTTCCGACAGTTCTTTCATGGTGTTGCAATTTTCACAAACGTGAGTGTATATTATGATTCAGCTTGAGAGAGCTAACTTCGTTCAGTTATATCTCCTACATTCATAAAATATTTAAATGGCTTTTTAAAATTATTATTATTTTTTTTTTAATTATTCAGAGCACACATAGAAGTGTACTGCATTTATTCAAAATTTACAAGTAGAATCCCCATACAATCTTTAAAATATAAATTGAACTTAGAGTTTATTTATTTGTTTTTAAGTTTTGCTGATAAAAAACGTTTCATTCAAATCTTCATTTCCGTGTTCAAGGGACTCAAAATACGTATAGTAAAAAATCAATGCCACAAATTGGACATCAAACGATATTATAGCAAACATATCATTAAGTGAAAGTAATTCTTATTCTTGAACAATTTTCTTGGATAATACATAATTATTTCAAATAGAAAACTATGTATTCGCTTAATTTAGGATACAATTGTTTATTGTCCGTAAAATTTATATGAACCATTTGGACACTAAAATTTAGCATAGTAAAAGAAATATATAATTAAATAAATAAATAAATAAAATAAAAAAGTGTATTAGATCATTGTTATTGGAATCAAAGTGTTGTTTTGTTAACCTTTACAAATCTATTTTTACATGCAACAAATAAGTAATAATTGGATTTTATTTTTATATTATAGCTAATGAACTAGAAAGCATTAAATAATATAGTAATGAATCTTGATTGCATATTGAATATTAGAAACTTTATGCAGTCTTAGATCATCTATACATAAATACTTTTATTAGCTACAGACGCAAAATTTACTTTACATTTCATAGCAGAATACATAATTAAAGACTGAAAAATGCATGACTTTGAATAAAATACATAATTCCTGTTTTCTGCTTTTTAATAGGATATTGATTTTCCAAAGAAAATAAGAGCGAGATGCAAATTGTCTTGGCTTAAAATTTTGAATACTTTAAAGCTAACCAAATCTGAATATATTAACGGTAAAAAGAAAATATAATTCTAAAGCTACATTTATAATATATAGTTCGATTATTATTTTTTTTTTTTTTTTAACCTTCTTTCACTTTATTTAAGAAAAATGCTATGTCTCTGATGGGACGAAATTTTTAATTTTATCTTTTGATTTTTAAAAGTTTTAAAATATTTTATTCTTTATGTTAATTAGAAGAAATATGTCAGAATAATTTATTTAAGTCATTTGTTACTGTTTAGTATATAGTAAATTTCTTATTAAATAAATTAAAATTCATGTTTCATTAAAAACCATCCATGCTTGCGTTGAATATTATTATGCTCTTTATTATTTAGGGAATTAAAATATGTTTGAAGATGAATGAAATATATTAAAATATGATAAATCATTATCTTGTACAATTATATATAAATGCACTCACATGAATCAGTCGCCGAGTATTAAAATTTTGATTTTATCAATCAAACTAGATCCAAAATAGAAATTACTAAATCAATGTATAATATTTATGTAATTAGGTAAACTTTATTACGATCCCGTACATTTACCACACTTGCATAAAAAGTCATGCACGTAGAGTAGAGAGAAAGTGATAAATATATACCCTATAGCAGAAAATAAATTTCATTCAGGTTTTCTCTCATTATTTATTGTATACAGAAACATACACATAATTACTAAAGCCCGTAAAAGGATAAAAATAGCGCAAGCCTTACAACTTTCTTTATTAGTTTTACATTTTTATTTTCCGTACCCATATATCTGTACTGATAAGTTTAAAGGATTTTAAGTCCAAAAATGTCGAATTTGAGTTAAATAAATACATAGTCAGACCCAGAAAAACATTCTCTATCGATTGGTATAAAGGATTTAAATCCATGTCATTTAGTCTTTGAGAAAATCCATTGTAAAAAAAGATTGAAATCAGAAATTTAGCATTAATTTTTAGTATAAAATATTTAATTCATTTTTTTCCCTTTATTAAATGAAGATTGACAATCACTGAATGGTATAAAGGGTATAAATCAACCTAACCCCCTTTTCCTAATCGATTCTTTTGATTAGTTTTTAGTTAGTTTAAATTTACGTTTCGTCTCCTGAAAAATCAAGAATATGGACTTAAATCCTTTATACTTATCACTACAGATATATGGCAGAGAAAGTTTTGTTGGTATATGTGTGTTTCTGTGTCTATGTTATCAACATATTTCAAGAACAAATAGTAGCAGGATGTCCAAACTCGGTACTCTTAATCTGTATCATATAGGAATTCTACGCTAAATTTCCGTTGTGATCAAGCAAATAGTTCATGTACAGGGTCATTCAAGAGAATTCAAATACATTACTCTAAAAAAAAAAGAGTTAATTTTTAATATCAAGTAAGAGTTATTTTAAAAAAAAATCGACTTGAGTAAAAAATTCAATTCTTTGAGCAAATTAATAGCTTTTACTTAAACAAACTTAAGTTTTCTATATTTATTTACACTTGAGTTATTTCTGCTCATTCATCCACTTGTAAGTGGCAACATCGCTCTCACTGCAACGTATTTCTTCAGTAGCACGTAAGTGTGACGGGCAACGCCATTGTAAAGGGATCCAGTTTATTAAAATCATTTGTATTAAAATCATCAATAAAATAAATAAATTACTCAAATAAAATAAATAACTCAAGTTTAAGTGCATTATGTTAACTGATTCTATTTATTAAATTTAACTCGCTATGAGAAAGCGTATATCTTCTAGTCAAATGAGTGAAAATTCATTTAAGTTTAGTTATTTTCATTTTTTCATTTTAACAGAGTAAGTCTTTCGGCGAATTTTCTGGTAAGTGCAGTGTAACATCTATAGACTGTCCTAAACAAAATATATTGAGTTTTTTTTATATGCATGAAATCATGTTTTGTGAATGAAAATCATTCATCTTTTTTTACAGGGCTACCCAAAATATATGGATATATTGGGACTACACACGGAAACTGCTGAAAGTGCATTACGTTTTGTGTTTTATTTTATTTTTTTTCATCTAGGACCAAACTGAAGTACTCAATGTGATGTTTATATAGATCATACACAGTATCTTGGGCTGCACAAAAGTAAGCTGAAATGATTTTCTATTGAATGTAATTGACGGAAGTACTTTGTTAGATTTTACTATCTCGGTGAACACTGCCCAGGGAGGAAATTTAATTTCTCGTACCCATACTGTAAATAAAATATTTTTTAAGGTTCTATTTTCAACACTGTTTTTTGTATAATATCACGTTTTGTGGTGCCCTGAATGCGAAAGTCAAGTTTTAGATATTGGTATGTATGCACATCTCTTATCAGCATAACTTCGAAGAAAATAATTGCAGAAAATTCTAATTTAATATTTTAAAGTTCTTATGAGATTGACACTTAAAATGCGTGATCAAGATTAGCACTTTCAAAGAAAATTAAAATTAATAGCGTGAATTATTTTATTTTATTTGATTTTTTCTATATGTTGGCACTATAAATGAACGGGGTTAAGGAAGGTAGCCACCCCCTCATACGGAATTATATGCCAAATAAAACTTTTCGTTTACCTATTTCGAATTATTCTCAAAGTAGACTGAACTTCATTATCTTACCTTATTAAACTTATATCTGAATCTGCAATCAACCTTTATAATATTGAAATGCAGGATAAGATAAATTTGTGTGAGTGACAAATTAGAATATTTATATAGGACAGAATTTAAGTACACAATATGGTGTTTATATAGTTTACAGACAATATACAGAGCTATCGTAAATTAAGCGAACATATTCTTTTATATCGGATGTAATTGATTAAAGTGATTTATTACAATTTAATATGTCGAAGAAAGCCTTTCAGAAACGAAAATTAATTTCTCATACTCATGCGTTAAACAGCGTATTGTTTAAAGTTAAATTTTCCTCTGTGTTTTTGCATAATTTCGCGGTTTGAAGTATCCTGAATACGAAAGTTAAGCTTTTAGTGGTTAATCTTTATGTACGTCTGTTATCAGTGTAACTTGTTCTAGAAAATTCAAATTTGAAGTTTATTTGAGAATGCCACATGAAAAATTTGATGAAGACTGGTAAGTTTTAAGAAGTGCTAAAGGTTAAAATTATATGAATATTTTTGAATAAACTTTTGAATTACACATCAGTCTTTATATATATATATATGTATATAAATATATATATATACACACACACAATATATAGATGCATAAATCAAATCTATGTGGTATATTTAAATGCGGGTTTCAGGGGGAGGGCGGTAGCCCCTTCATATAAATTGTTTTTAAGTAGGTTCTCATTCAGTAGGGGAATGTGGCCTAAAATGATCGTCTTAAGGGGAAAATTTGTGTAAAACAACATAACTGTTTATATAAAACTTTCACCCTTTGGTAGTGTGTTTTGACTATGTTTTGCATTATAAAGATACTTTAATAATATTTTAAACTTAAACTGAGGAATGAAAAAACAGATTTTTGAAAAAGTGTCCAAAGGATCATTTTACCATCACAAAAAGGCAAAATAATCCTTCATTTAAAAATATTTATAAATTGTTTTTTGTCTGCAAAATAAAGGTAATTATGACAATCTATATAATATTTCTCTAACGTGGACCAGTTACGATTATATTTTGTCGAAACGATACATTATGGATGTAATTAATAAAATACGCGAGGAGAGGACAAAAAGTAATATTTATAAATGGATATATTTAAGCACGCGGACTTATCTCAATGATCTAATAAGGTAAAAGTGACATTTTCCAGGCGAGATTATTTTATGCAAAAATGTATTTTTTAAAGTTGTGTTTTGAGAATCTCTGCAAGAGTCATTTTAAACATAGGAATACTTTAATGATATACAGAATATGAATTATCATAAATTGATTAATAAACGCAAGTATAGAAAGTATGATAAAAATAGGAATTGGGTGTTTTTTTTTAACTTTTTAATTATGACAAAATAAATAAACAAAACGCCATTGGCAAAATGGAAACAAAAAATTAAAACTTGTCATAATTGTTCTATGCTAAAACTGGTACTGCATGCGGAAGTATGAAAAGTGGGTCGTCAACTATAAATTCTATTTTGAAACCTTTGAATGATTTTAGTTTCACTGGTGCACAATATTAATTTGGTCCTAATAATAATTTGGCTTCCGATAAATTAAAATTTTAATTAGGTGATGGAACTGGTGTAATATATATGTGTTTCATATTTTAAAGGTAGATAAAAAAACAAATAAAGTGCGAATATTTTGCACGGGGTTGCCTGCTAGTACATAATAAAATAAAATAAGTTTTGCAATCAAATAGCATACAAAATTTATTTTAAGAAACGAAAAAAAAAAAACGCGTTTCAAATAATTAAAAAATAAAAAGGGACTATTTAAAAATTGTCATTCAAAAATAATATAAAATATTAGACCCACAATAAAGTCAGAAATAAATTAAACAGTGCTTATTTTCGTCGCATGCGATCCAAATAATGGATTAATAACGAGCCACATGATGAATCCAAAACTATTCAGATAATGGATCATTATACCACTTAAGTCATATTACTTTACGACGACGAGAGACATAACGAAATTAGCAACTGTAATATACATCTAAAAACGTATTTTATTAAATAAACCAAGTCATATTTCTGTACATGAAAGACTGTGTAGCAAAATAAATAGGAAAGTTAGTGGTTAAGTTATAATAGATTTAATAAAACTCACTTCTTCAAAGAATTCTGTACAGACGCGTAACACTGGAATCGCTTGAATGCCGCCATTTCTTCTTCTTGACATGGTACAGTTTATTTATATGTTAACCGGTATATAGCATTACCTGTTTCGAAGAAAACATATATGGATTGTTTTGCCCGCTAGGATC
The DNA here is from genome assembly GCA_963930645.1 of Salticus scenicus. Taxonomy (NCBI): domain Eukaryota; kingdom Metazoa; phylum Arthropoda; class Arachnida; order Araneae; family Salticidae; genus Salticus; species Salticus scenicus. Next base: position 215,335,416 of record OZ005649.1, read on the forward strand.
ATTTTAAGCTACCTTTCCCTACTTGTTATATTACCTCTTAATCTTCAACCTTCTTTTGTAGTATTTATATGCAGGATAAGAGGGAGTCGTGTGAGTGACACACCGGGTAACTTTTTAATCACTTTGCAATGAAATTATCTGAAGTGTTTGCATCAATGCGACGGGAATCACGTATCTAAAAAATAAGAAAATTTGGACAATTTTTGTTTTCACATTTCTAATAATATAAAATTGGATTTTTATTTGTCATATATTGCACAAAAAAAAAAAAAAAAATGCTATATGTGCATCGAATTTCAAAAGCTACAAAATTAATTAAATGACATTTTTTTTTTTTTTTTAAATAGCCGAAAAAAAAAATAAATAAGTAGATAAATAAGTTACCTGCGCTAAGATGTTTCAATTAACTAGCCTCATTTTAGCAAAATTTTCAGCTGTGATTAAAAATAAACTACATTCATGTTCGACTTCTCTAAAAAAGTCTCTTTGTTTAAATCAACCAGGTTCTATAACTCGAAGCACTTCTAGAGAAATTAAAAAAAAAAAAAAAAAAAAAAAAAAAAAAAAAAATCCTAAGCTTTAATTTACCTTCGAAACTGAAACTAACAAGATATTGAACATTATAGACATAGCTGTAATTATAATACAAGACAATGAAATCTAAGAATAAAAACAAAATATTTAATATTATACTTCCCCCAGTATAAATTAAATACAAGTTAAATGCAGTCCAATACAATAAAAACCACCCGATTAACGCTTACTCCAAAGAACATTTTCTAAAAGAATATATAAAATATCAGGAATCAAACAAAAAGCCGGTTATAATAAAAATCTCGTAAATAAATTTTTCAACTGAATAAAAAACTAAATTATCTTGAAAGCGGACAAATTTCATAATTGTTTTGGAAATCAATAGTTTTTTGGGTTTGTTATTTTCCTATTTATGTTACTTATTTAATATGCAGTATTTATTTTTAAAACCCATTTTATGGAACGAATTAAGTAGGGGGTAGTGTACTGTAGTATCAGCGAGATTTTATCACGAACTGACTATTACTTACTACAACTACAATAACAAACTAATTCCAACATCTTTGGGTCGCAGATAAGTTTCGGTTCTCTAAAGAGTTATATAGATGCTTTTGGACATGTCAAGTACATGTAACGTTAATTTTATCCCAAGTCTTCATTTTTAAATTGATGTAGGGTGTCTATACAGCGTATTTTTCCATAACTTTTTCAACACTATATCCATACAGTAATCTTTTGTAGAATGTTTTCATGATTGATTAAGAGAAAGGTTACTATGTCAATATAGTGGTTAAAAAGTCAAAAAATATAGCAGGTCAGTAGAAGCCCTGTGATGATGTTTGACAAAACTTTACTGACATGAACATCTTTAGCGAATTCTCCAATCCTGTTCAAGACATTTTTAAGATAATTTTTATTTTCATAGCCATTTGTAACTGAGAAATTAGTTCAACAATTAAAAAATAATAATAATAAAATTATGACTTTTAAATAACCATGAAACATATTTAAAAATTAAATAAAAATAAAAATAAGTACCTATTCTAAAACTCTAGCACAAAAATTACTAAAACTTAAAATAAAGTTTTATGTCATATTGGATTAAACTATAAAATCACAAAAATTATTTACGAGAAATTATCGGAAGATATAATTAAAGGAATCTTGCAGTTCTATAAAAACATTTACGACGGAAAGATACGAAAACAAAATTATACGTGACAATAAGCTTCATATCACCGGTGTAATATGAAGATAATTTCTTTGAGAAAGATCTTTCTGGACAAACTTAAATGCTAAAACTTGTGTGTAAAATTAATTTTATACATTTTTTCTTTTTATTACTAAAGTTTCTGGGACACTTAAGTGTCCTTAAACATTTATTAAAAGTTTCAAGACTATTAACTTTTATATCATATTTTTCGATCAAGAGTAATTAAAGTTTTTCAAGTATGGTTTATGATTATAGTTTTATAATAAAAATATTCTTTCATTAGAGTTTCGAGTATGAAAATTCAACTCGATATTTTATAGCATTAGTAAAAGAAGCATATCAATTACAAAAATAATAAGAATGATCTTTTTTTTTTTTTTTTTTAAGGGGTTAGGGGTAGTCAGGATTTTCAAAAAATCATTTTTTTTTTTTTTTTTTTTTTTTTTGCATTTTCTTAAAGTGTAATATCTTATAAATATTCTCTGAAAATTTGAAGTTGATCCGATAATTACTTTTCGAGTGGGTCTAATTCCCATCAGTATGCAAAAAAAAAAAGAATGCTGCACGTGTGAAAGTGGCAGATCAGCGCGCCAACGACAACACTCGGGAAGGCAGAATGCTTCGTAGGCAACGGCAAATTGATGTTTTGGAAACTTCCACAATGGCTGAAGAACTATTATATGGCCCAGGAATAGATGACTCAGTGTAAGTGATTAAATAATTCGTATTTCTGTACGTAAATCTAGTGCGAAACTTTAAATGCGTTTTTCTCAAAACTATGTTTTTTGAACTGGTGACAACTGTAACTTGAAAACCGCTCAGTAGATTTTAATGAAATTTATACAGCTTTTAGAATACATAATAAACTCGGGCCTGATCGAAGGATTTTTTTTTTTTTTTTTTTTCAAAAATTTCGATTTTTTAAGACCAATTAACTGTTGACTTTTTCCCAAAAATTTAGAAAAAAATTTCCTGAGTCCGCCATTTTTTTAATTTTTGAAAAAAAAAAAAAAAAAAAAGCTTCGATCAGGCCCAGGATTATCTATTTATAAAACTAATTTTTCTTATCCGATTGATTTTAGATGAATCTCCAAGGACTTATCATTGTCACCGCAAGGACCTTTTTTTTTGGACTGGGTCAACAGAAACAGCTATAACTTTGGAAATTATAATTTTTTTTTTTCAAATTTTCGTGACTTCAAGTCAAAACATTGTATAATAATGCCATATTATTACTTTTGTAAAATAAAATGATTTAATAGCGAAAAAAAATTACTGAAAATTATCATTTTTTCGTGTCTCTGACTACCCCTAACCCCTTAACTTCTTAAAATTTTCTAAAGGAAACGTTATGTGTATTTTTCTAATCCATAATGTGCAACTAATTTTAATTTATTTCTTTCAAAATATGGTCAACATTTTCTTATATATCCATATAAGATTATTTTTATTATTTTTATTTATTTGTTTATTTATTTTTTTGGAAATAACTCGCATAATTCAAGTAAATATATAAAAGAAAAACTGGTTATCCTTGATATTTATAAGATTGTCATATCAAGGGTTATTAAAATACAAATTAAGACTCATTTAAAATAAAATAATGTGTTACAAAAGATGTAAAGTTTTTGTGATAATTTCGTGTCAATTTATGATAAAAATTTAGAAATTTTTCGTATTTCAACGTATTCATAAAACAGGAAATAACTTTTGCTAACTAAATTTACATTTTCAGTGAGTTCACATTTTCTTTCGTTTACTTAATATATAATAATAATAATAATAATAATAATAAAATGTGTCTACTATGGAACATAAATGATGATTTTGAAGTGCCTACTAATGGTTCAAAATTAATTGTCTCAAAAATATATCTCAAAATAATTTTTATACGTCTCAAAAATAAGTCTCTATGTCTCAATAATAATTTTTATAATAAAATTGGCTGTTTTTGCTATACCGCCATGCAGATAAATAATTGTTTGAGTCAGCGAACGTTTGTTATGGCAGACATGCCGACATAATAATTTATTCCGGAGCATTCCTTGTAAACGCACTTTTTCGCACCCCTTCCTTTGTAGTGAAATTTTCTCCAATATTTAATTACGAATAAGCAAGAAGAAAAATGCTTTTCAAGAAATGTGGTGTTTAAAAAAAAAAAAAAAAAAAAAAACAGGCGTGTGTGAGTGTTCACACATATGTTCTTTAAAAGTTTTTTTTTATTCAAATTTAATATATAACAAAAAGGAGGGATTAATAGAGATTATATAAAAAAAATCTTTTTAAATTTATGTAATTCAATTAATTAATTATATAGAATTTCCCGTTTTATTTACAGATCAAAATCTTTCATTTATAGCGTTTCTTTGTCCTTTTATAGTTACAAACACATTGCTCTCGGAATAATATAAAGCAATTTTTATATCGGGGTTTTTGAAAAATAATTCCGTTTATACTTATTCCCCGAAAGGATTAAATCAATTTAGCTAAAATTATTTATTTTGAGAAGATAATTCAAAAGTCGTTATCAGCGTATTTCTAGCATAAGTAGCTGTTAATAAAATAAAAAACAATAATTTCAGTTCATATTTATTACCCTTATGTTTACATTAAAAGCTATTATTATTTCAAGCAGGTCATTATAGTTCTAAAAATAGATTTATAATCGTTTTTCTCCGTCTAAGTGGCGTCGGTTTTGTACGTTGAAAATTGATTGACAGCTGGCGATTCGTTTAAATGCCAAATCGATCTAACGTTTGTAACGACATTTTTTATATTCAAAATTTTGTATTAAAATGTTAAGAGGACAAAGAAACAGCTTGGCACTCTTTTGGCTGAATTTTAACGATGGTAACCTTTGGGGTTGCACTTTAAGTTCTCTGAGACTGGAAGATCTAGGGTAACTTTTTGATTTTGATTGCGTTCGTGTAAGACGTGATTTTTTGTGCTCCTCCTCTCCTCCCGTCCCATTTACCGTACAAGATTCTTCTTTTTATCAGTAATTGTCAAAATGTAATAGATTTTTGAAGATAACTGTTTTCATGAAACTGATAATTAAACACCAGTTTAGCTAATTGTTTCTTCTTATTTTATCTGCAAAGGATTGTTTCATTCAACAGATTTTATAAACTTCGACTCGGCCATTCGAAATATGCATCTGGGTAAATATCTTCACCACAAGGCGTGTACTAACAATGTTCAGGAATAAATTAGCACTTTCGGACCGCATGCATGATTTTGACTTTTTAACAGTAAGGTCCGCCTATGGGCGTTATTCTTCCAAGATAAATATTTCAGAACAACATTTTCTGTATTCATATTTATGTTACAAATGGATATACATTATAATTATATTCTTTCTAATCAAAGTATTTGTATTCAAAGTATATTTCATTGCAAAATTGTGAATATTGGTTATGTACGTAAGGAATAAGTAACATACAATTTGCGAAAGAAACGCCCACTTGTGGAGTTGCGGATTTTCAAATGACGTTAATCTACGTCGGCGCCGCCGACGTAGTGAAACTGACGCTGACCTAAGAAAGTGTTAAAATGATGACACGTTTGTTGGTGTATTGTTAGTTCCCACCCTTTTTTCCAACCCTTTTTCTTGAAGAAATTTTTTCTTCGTTTTTAATCCTAATTACATATTCGAGAAAATTTCACTGCAAATGAAGTGGCGTGGGAAAAAAAAAAAGATGAGAAACGACAATGCTCCAGAATATATTATAATGTGGGTATATCTGCAGTTACAACCTAAAATTAAGAAAAAAAAAAAAATAGGCAGGAATGTCCTCATGGTGACACCTATTTGTTCAGTTACTCTAATCACAACATTATCATAGCTGCCAACATTACTAATTTTTAAATCAGATTTATACACCAATATTTTTAAGAAGAAATGTGTCACATATATTTTTCACGCATATATAAAATTAATTAAACTAAAATCTTTTATAAAAATTTTCGGTATGAAGTCTCCGTTGAAAATGATGGAGACTTGGATCTTATGACATTACCTTTTGAACCATTTAAAATTTTAAAACATAGTCTTATTTATTAGATATGATTACTTTTTGGTTAAAATTGCTTCCTTGGATGTTCCACCATTACCTTTTTAAAGACACTTTTAATCTTAAAAGATGTCTGTACAATTAATAACAACTCTCTTAAGTGTAGCTACTACTACAAGACGCGGGAAAACAACGCAGGAAAACTTTTATTTTCCATTAAGTTTGACACAAAATAAAATGCATAAAAAATGATGATTATTGTTAAGCAACTAAACACCTCACCTCCTATTTTACTCATTTCAGTGATCCCACGCTGATGTGAGCGGTGGAAGGTGATATTTTGGTAGCCAAGTTTCGGCTCACAGTAAGGAAGAGTGCATAGGCCGAATGAATCCGAGAACATAGGATTTAATTTACTTTTTACTAATAAAAATTGTTACATGTATACAGTTTATCTGTACTTAACTATACCTTGTGTAAATGTAGCAATAAGAGTTATATTTAAGAGTGATAATAGAGTGATTTGAGTGATTGAGCAATAAGAGTGATTTGATTAATGTTCCAAGATTTAGCCGTCACTCATTTCAATTATTAAATTAACTAGGTTTTTTTCTTTGTTTTAGTTAAACGTAATGCAATTATTGCCAGACACATTTTTATAAACAAACTGCATAATTACATGACGATTCATATTCCTATGAAATAATCTGTGTATTTATCTCTCAACCCAACCAACCAATCTCTTGGATATTTCAACAGAAAAAATATAATAGAATATATATATATATATATATATATATATATATATATATATATATATATTCGGGTATTATTATCAGAAGAATTCCCTGAAATTTCAATTATCTCTTTTAGAAATAAATATTAAAATACTAATTTCAAACCTTATTTTTCATTTGTTCATTTATTTAAGAAAATAAAGCAATGCAAGTGTACAATAAAAATAACAATAATTATAACATATTTCTTAGATATTTTATTGGTTTATAATGTAATTTGAATAGTTTTATAACGTAGTCTCAGATGGTATTTATGAGGTATGTGCAACGCTAACATAGGCGACATTTTTACATTCGTTTAGTACCACTATTTCTAAGAAAGGAGATATAATATATTTTCGAAGGAAAATCTGTACTTTACCTGAATACGTTTATTATAAATTTTATGTTATGCAAATAATGGTACGAAAATAATAATAATAAAAAAAAATAATAAAAATGTCGTCTGTAGCAGCTCTGGCTGTATGTAATCATAACAACAATCATAATTTTGATATATAGCATTATTTAATTTTATTGAAGCTAAGAATATTAAAAAATTATGTGGAATAATAATAATAGAAACTGAGTTCTGGATATACAAAACAAGCAAAAGTTTTATTTGCAAGCGAAATTAAATGAGATGAGATTCCGTCTGAAATTTTAATGTATATTAAAATATCAATGTATGTGCAATATAAAACAAAGTTATCGAAATTAATCAAACGTTTAAAACACACTTAATTTTTGTATGTGTCATATTTGACATACATGTTTTATTAATCCAAGTATTATTATTTCTAAACGCAGCACATACACCAAATCTGTTTAATTTTCAAACAAAGCACGTATTGTCATCTTGCATGACACGAGTATCTAAACAGATAGTACACCATTCTCTCTCTTTGTGGATTTTAATAATTTATGAATGGTTAACATGAAACATATTTTTTTTTTTTTTTTTTTTTTTTAGAGAATATCGAAAGACCTATATTAAATTAACAATTTTATATAGCTCGACATTAGCTGAACTTAATAGTTTAAAATTGTTTCTAGGAAGTATTTTTTAATTTATTTGTGGATTTTAAGAAACAGTTTTTTTTCGTATAGGTTACACCCACATCCATACTCGCAAATGAAATTATAAATTCTAATTTAAGATATGTGATAGAATTTTATTTAACAAATTTTAAGAAATGAATGTAATGACCGTTGCTAAGGTACGCAATACAGTTACTGCACGCCTTTATATGGAAGAAGAGACTAAAACATCCAGTCGTCCTAAATTAAATTCCAGATTTTTATATCTATTATTTAGAAAATAAACTTCATTTTTTTTTTTATATATATATATACACTTTTTACTTCCATAAACGTAATCTTTCGTATTTAAAATTCTAATAGAAAAAGTTGTTAGATCTGCATGCTTTTTTTTTCTTTTTCTTTTAAAGAAACAGAGCGGCTTATGATTTGTTTACTTTTTTGTATTAATTTTCTATTCCCTTATTACTTGTCTGGCAACAAAAGTTAGAATAATTTTATTTTTTTACACTATTGATTTATTGTTTAGATGTATACAGTACTCTTTTAGTATTTTTTTTATAGCCAGAAAGTTGTTTGGTCGGATTGAGAGGTAAACAGATAGAGAAGTTCATAAGTATGTGCATCGTCATGTAAATAAAAATGCTAAAAGTGTCATCTTTATATATATATATATATATATATTACCAATATTATTACTGTATTACCGAAAAAATAAATAAATAAAATAAATAAATAAATTGTATCAATAAATAAATAAATACATAATAATATTAATAAACATCATTTAATACACAATTAGTATAACGTAAACTAAAAATAAAAAGTTACTGTTTTGCGGGTACACTCATACATACTCTAATGTAATATAACTATATTTTAATATCGTTGCACATGCACACAATTTTGTGCGTAAAAAATTAACTATTATTTTTTTAATTACTTTGTAGAAGCTATTTAAATTACAGATGAATCGTAGAAATGCTTAGGGTTTAAGGGAAATAACCATTCAGCATTTAGCTTAAGAATTAAACATGTAATTTTAATAGGATTAAAATGAAAATAGGCAAAGTAATTTGCAACGCCAAGGAATAATTAAAATATTTAAATTTTTAATCTTCCAGCTTAGCATTAGAAGATGAAATTTTTTAATATTTACACTTATATAATTTTTTGTTTCAAAGATTTACCATATTGTCCATAAAATTATGTTTAGCCTTAAAAATAAAAATGCTTAATTAAAAGGTGATGTTCTGATGATGAGATGGTGAAGAAAGAGAAATGAAATTATTTTGTTGCTAAATTTAATTTAAGTTTTTCTATATTTTTTTTTTCATATATGTTGATAATAGAATTTTATAAGAAGTCAAAAAGTACCTTTTTCTTTACATGAAAGGATATAAGGCATAAAATAATAATGTCTCTTTTATTTTCCGTAATTAATGCCGATTAAGGAATTAAAAAAAAAAAAAAAAAAAAAAAAAAAAATACGTATTTTTGCCTTACTTTAATGTAAATAGACGTTTTAACAATGTAAGTTTTGATTGAAATAAATTCTAAATTTATTTTTATTTCTCTTTTATAGAGAAAGGTCTTTCGAAATTTTACTAGTGCACTCGTTAAATTAAACTTTTACTAAATCTGAGTACACACATAAATGATTTGAAATAAAATAAATCGGCATTAATTTTTATATTGAATACAAAATGCATGTGCTTAAGTCTTATAATAAAAATGATCATTATATCTATATAAATCTATATCTATATCTATGTATTGCTTTAGTGACAAATATAAATTTTCTTCGTCAACTTTTTAATTATTTTGTTGCGATCTTAAATCGTTTATTTTTTAAAAAGTCAAACTTGAATTGCTGCTTTCATTTCTCAGTTTTTACAATCAGGTATGAGAATTTTCCAACTTTCTGCTACGTGATATCTATAGAGAAATATTTAAGCACTTTTTTACGATTAAAAAATGTATATTATTATATAAAAATAGTACCGGAAAAAATGTGGAAATTTCTCATCACTCTACAATAGTTCAGATTTTAACTTTACATGAAGGTAAACCATATTATAATGATTTACGAATTTTATAATTCTAAATGAAGCTAAAATTTAATAATAATTTAATTTTGAATAAAATTATACTGTTGAAGAGACATTTTGAGGAACTGATATAACCGTCAGCGATAGTCGGATAGTTTTAATATTTCGTTCACATATTTTAATATTTTATAAACAATATAATACGTAAACATACACCCCTTCTCATAATTATAAGGACACCCGTTTTTCTATATTAACTAAACACTGAACACTATTATTTAAACAAATATATTTTTAATTAATTTGAATTTCATTAATAGACTATATTTAAAAAGTTTTATCGTTTTCCTATCTTAAAAAACTTTAAATATGGTAAAAAGATGATTTCTCAGGTGTTAACAATTATAAGGACAGCTCGAATTTTAGTAATTATTTTCAGTTATTCTTAAAATTAATATTTTATGGGGTCTCTTTTTAGGGTTAAACAGTCAGACATTCTCTCTGGTATATATATATATATACATTTCTTTTTAATATTCAGTTTCAATACCATTTCATATAGCATATATGATATTCTTAATACATTTAAACTATTTAAAATTGCTTTCCACTTGCATGCACGGTTTTTTCAACTTTTAGGCCATGGGAAAGGCAATAATACAGAAGTTTCTTTATTCAAACAATTTCCTATTGCTCTAAAAGCAGATCAAAAATGTAAGTCTCGTTGAAAAAAATATTATTACCCCCCAAAATCTAACAAAAATCTTAGAATTCCAAGTTTAAAATTTGCGGATATTCTCTTGATGTCCATAATAATAGAAAAAATTACTAAATTCATTCTGCCTGTAGTAGAAACAGCTCTCCAGAGCACCATAGATCCACCTTTCAAATGCCCGATTCATATCTGCCTTTAAAAAAATTTGCTCTGTCTTTCGCTATCTTCAGATCGTGCCAATAACTGTTAAAACCATTTGATTAATCAAGAATAAAATGTTTTTCATCCGAAAATGCAACATTTTACCATTTAACATTGTCTTTATTCAACTTTAACGCAGACGTTCTTTCCCCCATTAAATGTTGATTGATTATTACAGGTATTTTATTCATTTTAACATATTATTAATTATTTTAAACATGCATAAACGTGGACCTTAACCTTTCGTTAAAAATTACGAGCAAATTCAACAGCAGTCATTATGAGTAAAACAGTTAGAGGAATTATGAGTCTTCAATCTCTGTAAAACAACTCTGCTTTTGCATCAGATCTCTCTCTAATCGAACCAGCAGTTCAACGTTTGATCACATTTCCTTCAGCAATTTTAGACCTTCGAATTTCTTTAGAAATTCGGCGGATTGAAATTATCTTTCCACTTAAAAAACACATTTATCATACTTCCCTACTTGAACGTTATTTTTTTTCGAGGAATTATCAGTAATGCCCGTCCAAGAAAAATTGAGGGCTTATATATGAATTAATCTAGCCCAGTAGTTAACAAATTCGCATGTCAACTGTAATTTATCCGCTAGTAAGTTAAAAAAAACCGAAAAAATCTGGATTGTCTCTATAATTATGAACATCTAAAAACATGGAGAAAAACACATTTTGCATTATTTTTTATTAATTTTGTTTTATATAAAAAAAATTATAACAGTTTTGGTTTTTAGAATACTAGATATATTAAGTGCTCTTAGTATAATCTTGTTTACAATTATTTTTACGTTAGTTATTTCAAAATATAAAGTGTCCTTATAAATTTGAGAAGGAGTGTACATATGCATTATACTTAGTCATACAAATATTTCAATATATTATAAACTGATTTTAATATTAATTTAAAACACTTTTGCTCCTAAACAAGTTTTATATTATTATTTTCAATATTTTTTAAAGCAATTCGAATTACAAAACAAACATAAAATTCTCCAGCTTTTAATCAAAATAAACATGCATTATCTAGCTCTAAAAGGAATTAAACAAGTAAATTTGCGGAGAATAAAATTAAGAATATGCATGAGAATGTACCATATGACTAGGTAGGATTTAAATATTTTAACTTTTAACATTCTTTCTTAATATTAGAAGATGGAAGTTTTAAATATTTATGTTTCTGTAACTTCAAAATATTTATAGTCCAAGTGTGTGTTATATAGTGTTTATATTGTCTAAGAAAAAAATATTAGTCTTCAATTAAAAATGTGCTTAGAAGTAGTTTTATTTTGCCATTAACTTAAGTACAATTTGGTTTCTATAACTTTCGTACGCGCATAATGATAAAAGAATTTTTTAGCCGTTACAAATTACCATTTTCAATTTCCACGCATTTTAACTACCGGAAAATTTTACAGAAGTTTTTAGTTTACTTAATCAGAAAAAACTGTTACAAAAATAAAATATATCTATATTAATAAAATCAGATTTTGGTCAGTAAATTTGCAGAATAAAAAAAAAATTTTGCGATATCTTCACGTTTCACTTACCATGAAAGCCAAAAAATACTTCAAAAAATTTTGTTTGTGTGTGTGTGTGTGCCATTGCGTCTGTAAGTCTGTAACATTATATTTGTTCGGGTATCACGTGAGAACGGCTGAAAGAAATTCAACGGCGCTGATCTTTACCTAACTTAAAATTATATCTATCAAATTTTTCAAAATTACACTCCGTTTTTTACACTACACATTATTACACTACACAAAATTACACACCCCCCTCCCCAAGGGGAGGGGGTGCAAAAGTCCAAAACACGTTTGTAAGCATAATTCGGCTCCAAATTACTTCACAGTAAAGAAATTGCACATGGGGAGGCTAGACATAAATACAAATAAAACATTATCTGCAATTTAGGAATTTTCCATATTTAATGGGAGGGAAGGGGAGAAACGAGTTTTGGCGGAAAATTTTACTAATTCCGGATTTTTGAGTATAACTCTACCAAATATGGAATAAAAATGTTGAAAACAACTATTTGACTTCCTTAGGATATTTCCAAAAACGCATTTTTTTTTTTCCCATTTGTGATTTGTGATCTTTTTTTTAGGGGGGGGGGAGGGGGTTAAAAGAGCAAAATCTGGACGCTAAATTTGTCCTGAGAAATCTATGGGAGCTGCAGTCACTGAATTTTGGTGCTTGGATTGTTTATATGTATCCGACACCTAAAGTAACGGGATTTATCGAAATTACCCCCGCTCCCCCCTTGGGGGGGACAGAAAGTAAAAACATCTTTGGAAGCATAACTCGGCTCTAAATTACTTCACAGTGAAGAAATTGCACATGAGGAGACTAAACATAAGTAGAAATAAACTTTATCTACGATTTAGGAAATTTTGATTTTAAGGAGAGATAGAGAGGAAATCGATTTCTGGCTTGAAATTTTGGAAATTCTGGATTTTTGAGTAAAATTCTACTAAAAATGAAACAAAGATGTTGGAAACAGCCATGTGTCTCCTTTATGATATTTCAAAAACACGTTTTTTGATTTTTTGCGATCTGCTATTTTTTTTTTTTTTGTTAGGAGGGAGGGTATGTGTTACGAAGGGTAAATTTGATACACGCCATTCAGCGCTAAAATTTTCCTGGGAAATTTATGAGAGCTGCGGTTACAAAGTTTGGTGCTTGGGTTGTTTATAAGTATCCGATCCCTAAACTAAAGAGATTTATTGGATTTCTCCCTGGGAGGCAGGATGCAAAAATAAATTTGTAATTATAACTCGGCCCCGAAGTACTTCACGGGGAAGAAATTGCATATGAGAAGACTAGAATTGAGTATAAATAAAATATTATGTACGATTTTGGAATTTAATTCTTACAGGAGGGAAGGGGAAAATCGTTTTTCGGGGGAAAATTTCAGAAATTCCGGAATTTGGAGTAGAGCTCTACTAAAAATGGTACAATGATATTGAAAACAGCTATGTGTCTTCTTTAGGATATTTCCAAAAACACATTTTTTTTTTTTTTTGTGCGATTTACTGTTTGTTTTGTCGGGGGGGGGGACGTTACGAAGATCAAATTCGAGACCTCCCTTTTAGCACAAAATTTGTCTTGGGAAATCTATGGGATCTGCAGGATTTCACAAAATTTCGAACTTACTTGCTGGGGGAAAGGGGAAGTAAGATGGTGGTAAATTGCTGCCGAAGGCAGTGGGAACCCAAACTCCTCACGTTGGGAACGGGAAAATCCCTTACCTAACACAGCGGGAACTTTGACTTAGTTTATTAATAATGATATGAGATTTTGACAACTCATTTAAATAGTGCCCAGCGAAGCAGGCAAAGATATATTCATATATATACTATAGAAATTCTATTAATTTTTACCCTAGCCAAAAAGAGTAAAAATTGGTAGCCACGCATTTCCTTAACCTTAAATTATATACGACATAAAGCACATACTTCATTCTTACATTCCGTTATTGAATATCCATAATTATTATTATTATTACTATTTTCTAAAAGCAAAAATAAATGTCTTTCTACTTTTCTATTGTTTTATGCAAATTGACGTTTAGGCAACATGTGTCTTATTTATATGCAGAATTTTGTTAAGAAATTTCAGAATTTATACAAAATTTGAATTCATAAAGAAATGTCTTACTAATGGAACTAATATCGATTCATTTCACTCAAAAATAGATCGGAATGCTTCAATAAATTCCAATAAATTCATACTAGGTAAGATTTTTTTTTTTTTTTTTTTTAAGAGGACATTTGCTTTTTTTTTAGAAAACACATGCAGAAAAAAAAAAAAAAATCACGATTACTCGACTTGATGAAATATTCTCAAAACAGGGTGATATAGTACGACAACTTTTCTTGCAACTGCAGGAGCCTCTTTTCCTGTGCAGACTCAACGGCTCTACCATTAAAATAGGGTTGGCAGTCCTTGTGGCTGATGAGGAAAAAGTGATTAACGAATGCAGAATGAATATATTTCGAAATTACAGCTGTCAGTCCAAACATGATACTTTCCCAAGCGTTTAGGTTGACCCACCAGACTAGGCGAGGGAAATGTAGTCGCATTCTACAGTTAAGATTCATTTTAAATAAAACAATGCGAAATAAAAGCCGTTAAGTTTTTCAAAGATAATTAAAAAAAAAATAATAATAAATTACATATTTTTTTAACGGACCAATGAAACAGAAAATAAATAACTTCTGTTAATTAAATATATATATTCAACTACGTATTTTCTTTCTCTTTTTCTGAAAATCGTTCCAAGGTGTCTACGACTGGAACAGAGAAAGCTTTCATTAGTGGATTTTGAAATTTCCACTAGAAGCACATTTTAAGCTCTCTGGGAAATTAAATTTTTAAGTATAAATATATTAGCATTTTTTTTTTCAGTACAACCATGTACAGAAAGATTTAATTAAAGCATCAAACACTAGTTACAGTTACACCTTCTAAAATTAAAAACATTATAAAAAAAAAAAAAAAAAAAAAAAAGGCCAGAAATATCTTTAAAGTGACAACTCTTTGTGCAGTTAGTCTAATTGCAACATATATTTTTAATAATTAAAATTTTAAACCGTAGTTTTATTAATTATAAATGATTGTTAGGCTTTAGCATTTTATAAAGTTTAATATTATTTTTTCATTTTGTACAGCTCCTGTTGTTTTCCAGTATGTTTCATAACTATATTGAAATAAAAAAATTGTCATAACAAATGCTTATAAACTATAAAAAAGTAAATTGATTGTAAATAGTAGTAGAAGTCCCAGAAAAACAAGATAAAGAAATGTTGCTTTAATCTCCACTACTTTCTACACAAAAGAAAACAATATTTAAAGAATTGTAATTACTGTTTTATCTTTATTTTTTTCTATAATGTTGTTAAAATGAGTATTATTGAGTATTATTCCCATAAGAAAAAAAAAAAAAAAAAAAAGACAACTGAATATTCAGTTTACCGTTTGAGAAATAATATGTAAAATTTATTTTTTTATACTAAATTTTTCATGTATTAATTTAATCTATAAAGAAAATATAAACAATGCAGATGCAAAATAAAAAACATACAATTTTTATTACAAATGGTTCATCAGGTAGTTAGAATATATTGTTAATTATAATATTTTCACGAATCGTACAATATGTTAGATATTAATAATAACAATAATATTACTGATACACATACCTTATTAATATTACTGAAGCTAATATTAAATATATTAATAATTATACAATATTATATATTTATTATTATATGTTTATAATTATTATGTCCAAATAATTATCAATATTATATATTTATATTTATACAATATAAGTATTAAATATATTAATAATTATACAAATGCTCACTTTAAAGTTCTTTATCACAAGCAAAATTATATGAGATGAATTTTAATTATGAATCTCATTGCATATTAAAATATCGATCTTCTATAAAAATCTAAGTTATCAAAATAAAACAGAACCTCAAGACCACATTTAATTTTTGAATGTGTCAGATTTTACATGTATGGTTCAATAATCCAAGAATTACTATTTCTAGAAACACCAGATACAATAAATTCATTTAATTTTTAAGCAGAGCACGTATCAGAATCCTCCATGATACGAGAAATTGAACAGATAGTACACCATTCTCTCTTTGTGAATTTTAATAAGTTATCGATTTGGAACGCAATAAAATGGAACATTACTTATCTTTTCCGAGAATTGCGAAAGACGATCTAATAACAACAGTTATATATAACTCGATATTAACAGAACTTTGTACTTTAAATTTGTTCTGAAGTGCATTATTTAACTTAGTTGTTGATTTTAAGTATCGGTATGATTCCGTGTACGTTACGCCCACATCGATACAAATAATTGATATTACAATTTTTCATTTAATGTACATGACATGAATATTAACAAAGATATTGTAATAAGCGCTCGATAAAAGTAATATTTTAAACAGATTTCATGATATCTAACTTTTTTTTTTTTTTTTTTTAAACATACACACCTTTACAAAGTATATATTTTTAGGAGTAAAACATATTATTTATTATATTCCTAAAAAATTCTAATAATTTATATTATATGTAGAGAGAAATGAATGACGTAATAACTCGTGTAGCATAAAACATAAACATACCTTTCATTTACGTTATATTATAACAACTTTTGTTTCACTCATATATACGTTATTTAAATTACAGACAATTCGTTTAAATAAATGTTGAACAGAGACCATAAATACTTCGTATCCATTTCTCTGCACGCCCATACAGGAAAGCCTCATAAGACTAGGATATAAGGCAACAAAAGACATGATCGCCAACGCGCTCACCAAAGCTCTTCCAAAAACTAATTTTAACGAACCGATTGTTATTGATGAACACTTGAATATTTCAGAGCGTGGGGGTGTTAGATTATTTAATCTCAGAAAAAAACTTTAATTTAACTTTCCAAGTTCCAGAACTCCTCTCTTCAACTGACGATTCAAATGCACCTGTTTTGAAGTAGATGTATTGCCCATCACATGACAGATTAATGTAGCGGTAGTCCGTGGTTCTGAATTTTTCTGCTTTGTGTTTAAGAATGTAATTCATCTGTGTAGGACATTTTGTTTTCTTTTTCTTTCTGGTCCTATTTTTAATTTCAACATATCTAATAAGGAAACATTCAAAAGTTGCTGTCTTCAAAAAATATTCAAAAAAAAAAAAAAAATGTGATTCTATTCTTCCTAAAACACCAGAAAGTGTAAAAATATCGGCTGAAATGAATTACAGCGACCATAAAAAAAAAAAAAAAAAAAAATCAAAATTAAGCATATTTGGCGATTTCACATTGTTAGGCGATTGGTTTTGAGTATTTGGCGGAGAAACAAAACACGTTTCTGTTCGTACACGGCAACCTCGGTGCTAGCGAACTGAACGTCTAACAACGCTAAATCGTCAAATATGCCTAATTTTGATAATTTTTTGCGGTTGCTTTAATTCATTTCAGCCGATATATATATATTTTTTTTTACTTCCTGGTGTTTTATGAAGAGTAGGGTCACATATAATTTTTTTTCAATATTGTTTGAAGACGACACCTTTTGAATGTTTCCTTGTAAGATAAATCTCTTCAAAGTTAAATATCTAGACATTCATTTATGGTTGAGGCTGTGTATTATTCATTTTTAATACAAAAATATTTCTTTATTAATCAGCTGTACTTTACAGAAAAGTCAGAGATGTAATTACGTATTCCGTTCTAAAAACCGAAATCATCTCTGATTCAATTAACTATTATGTAGATTTGTACTGTTGAATTGTGGAATAGCCTGTGAAAAGTAGGACATTTTATTGTGTGACAAATTAAAGTAACTGTTGGTGAAGAAAATAAATTTTCCCATTATTTAATATAGATAAAAAATAATATTTGTGGAACAAAACGTTCTCATAGCCTCTCAGATTATTTTTTATTCTGAACATTTAATACAACTGCTTTTTCTTCTGGTTTATTTATTTATTAGGACTGCAGACTATTAGCCTCAATCTGCGGATTTTTACGATACTGGTCTTACGATAGATGGACATTTGTCGAAATCTAAAATTTATCAAAAATATAATTGAATTATTTGAAACAATGTTATAATAATAATAATAATAGTAATAATAATAATAATAAAAACAATAGTCCTCCGTCCTAAACTAAATTCTGCTTTTGTCAGAATTTCATCAAAATCATTTTTTTTTTTTTTTTTTTTTTTTTGAAAGAAAAAGAAAAGAAAAGAAAATTAATAATAATCAGTATCGAAACAAAATTTCGCGAAAAAGTGTTTTGCAATAATTTTTAATTAGGAAATAAAAAGCGCGCGTGCAAAATAGGGAAAAAAAAAAAAAAAGAAATAGAAAAAAGGTAATTAAGTTTGAATTTCAGTTGGTAATTTAAGGATGCCATTGATATAGGAACTCTTTTGTTGTAAATTGTTTTTAATAAATTAAAATGCGGATATCATAATTGAACTAGTAAAGACCTTTGCGAGGAACGGCCGAGTTACTTCAGTGCCAAATTTCAAATTTCTCCAAAGAAGTCCTATACTAAAGTTTTTTTATTTATTTTTATTTATTTTTATTTATTTATTTTTTATATAAAAAAAGTGTCATTAAAAATAAAATAGTTTAAAGAATAACGAGGCTTTATTTATTTATTTTTCACATTTATTGGCTCTACCTGTGAAATGAAAAATATTCTATTATTTTTGTTTAATAGAAATGAAACAGAAATATGAAACGTGTATATTTTAATATAATCAGTATAATGCATAGAAACATTCTACATTTGTTAATTTAATTCAAGAAAAAAAATCTAGCATGATTAAAATTTAAATGTACGGTCATTTGGTGGTAACGAAAAGTTTAAAAAAGAATTTATTTAGTAAACAGAGAAAGGTCAAAAATAGAATTGAGTGTTTGAAAAGCAGTCAAATTTTCAGATAAAAGCAAACTTTAATTAATATTTGGCTGCAAAGATGCTAATTGTTGGGTTTTTATTATTACCTGTATTGTTTTATGAAAATTAGGCATGGGTAATTAGGGTAATTAGGCTATATTTAATTGGTTCATTTGTTTTGAGTACATTTTACGTTGCACTAGAGCTACATTACAGGAAATTAGGCGATATTTGATTGGTTCATTTGTTTTCAGCGTATTTTACGTTGCACTAGAGCTACATTATGGGAAATTAGGCAATATTTGATTGGTTCATTTGTTTCGAGCGCATTTTACGTTGCACTAGAGCTACATTATAGGAAATTGTGGTCTTAACATGCGCGATAGTGATTGCCGCGGAGCCGAGTTACGTGCGATTTCAAATTCATGCACGGCGTGGTAGGGGTGTCCAGTGATGTTTTTTTTTTGGTTTTAACATGCGCGACAGTGATTGCCGCGGAGCCGAGTTACGTGCGTTTTCAGATTCATAGCTTTATACAGCCATGTTTCTTTGTTGGTTCATATACCTTAGGGGTATGTCCCAATTCATCCTCCGTCATTACAGTGGCCGGATCCGTGAACTTTTAAAATAGAGAAGATTAAATTGCTACAATTAACTAATTATGCATGTATTTTTTTTTTTCATTTTTAATTAATAAGCACTAAAAATAAAATTTGAATATTAAATAGTTTACTTTCTATAATTTTTTTCAAAATGATAATAATGCGAATAAAGTAAACGTTGTCTGTAGAAAATGGGGATATTTGGTTGCCGTACTCATTGCCCACAACGTAGCACTATTTCGACGTAAAACTCACTCACTCAATCACCCAGGGATGAGAATTTTCAGACTTTGGTAGGAATTTCAGGCTTTTCTTAATTTAAAAAAAAAAAAAAAAAAAAAGGTTTTTGCTTCTAAATATTCTTATTTTTGTTCAATTTTCTTTCTTTTGACTGTTTCTAAACAACTTATTTTCCTATATTCTCCAATTTTGCTTATAGAAAGTATGATTTTGTGTATCTGTTTCTTCTTTTATTACTAAAATTAAATTACCTTTGAGTTTTGCTGATACTTTCAGATTTTTTGTCTATTTCCCACTCTCATCTCTGATCACTTCTTGGTCAAGTTTATGAAAACTAGGGAATTTTCACCTCCGCTGAAATGTAAGTGTTAATGAAAAATTCGAAATGATATGTGTCTGGAGAAATGAAAGCGTATCATTTGATAACTTGAAAATATGTTTTTTATTTTATTTGTATATTCTCATAATTTTTATACCGATGTGTTTGGATTCATTTGAATGCGGTTTTAGGGAGGCATACTATTGTAACAATCGCAGCTATCTTAGATCACAAGTCCGATCTTACACTCCGCAGCAAAAGTGTCCGAGCACTAGCAATAATTCCTGTCTAAAAATAGCACACTTAATACTGCTTTGTTAAATAAATCCTTGTCGAATCATGTTCTTAGACAGACTAAGAACATGACTCAACAAGGATTTATTTAACAAAACCATATGAAGTGTACTTTTTTTACATAGGAATTTTTGCTAGTGTTCGGACACTTTTGTTACCGACTGTACTTATAGCTGTTAAATTATTAGAAATAAAAACCGGTGAATGCGGTTTTAGAATCTCGAATGTTACGAATTAACTGAGCGCGAAGTGAAATATTTGATATGTGATTTACGTATTATAGAGTCAGCAGAAATTTCAAAATGAAAAAAAAAATAAATAAATAAAATTCATGTTGCATATATTGTAAGTTTTCATGCTTTTTTAATTACTTTTAAAGTTTATTTTTATTCTGAATTTTCATTTATTTAATTACATTTATTGTGGTGTTGAATTAATTTGCTCTTAAAACTTTGATGACAAAACGTGCATTTTGTTAAGTATTTGCTTATTTATTAAAATATTGTAGTTAAAAAGTTAATTTACCATCGCCATTTTATGAAATTTCTTCGATAATTTTATTTAATTACGTTAAATAGTCGTCTGCATTAATATTTCTTTCATTTCGAACGTAAACAAACGTTTTGTAAGGTTGCCATAAGATAAATCCATTTCCTTGGCTCGTTGGCGCACGGATAATATCGCCAAAATGTAAACAAACACCAGTGAACCTCTGTTCTACAGATCTGCCGCGGATTTTTGTTGGAGAATACCGATTTTTGTATGATCTAGCGATTACCGCTGATCCGAGGTTTAACCCGAGTGTTAAGAAGTTGGTGAATACGGCCCTTAATATATCTAGTATTCTAAAAACCAAATTTGCTATATATATATATATATATATTTATATATGAAACAAAGTTACTAAAAAATATGCAAAATATTTTTTCTCCACGTTTTTAGATGTTCATAATTATAGGGACAATCAAGATTTTTTCGTTTTATTAACTTACTAGCGGATAAATTACAGTTGACATGCGAATTTGTTAATTACTGGGCTAGATTAATTCATATATAAGCCTTCAATTTTTCTTGGACGGACATTACTGATAATTCCTCGAAAAAAAGAACTTTCATATAGTGAAGTATGATAAATGTGTTTTTAAAGTGGAAGGATAATTTTAATCCGCCGAATTTCTAATGAAATTCGAAGATATAAAATTGCTGAAGGAAATGTGATCAAACGTTGAACTGCTGGTTCGATAGGAGAGAAATCCGATGCAAAAGCAGAGTTGTTTTATAGAGATCGAAGACTCATAATTCCTCTTACTGTTCTACTCATAATGAAAGCTGCAGAATTTGCTCGTAATTTTTAACGAATGGTTGGGGTCTACATTTATGCATGTTTAAAATAATTAATAATATGTTAAAATGAATAAAAAACCTGTAATAATCAGTAAGCATTTAATGGGAGAAATAATGTCTGTGTTAAAGTTGAATAAAGACAATATCAAATGGTAAAATGTTGCATTTTCGGATGAAAAACATATTATTCTTGATTAACCAAATGGTTTTAATAGTTACTGGCACGATCTGAAGATAGCGAAAGACAGAGCAGATTTTTTAAAGGTAGAGATGAATCGGGCATTTTATAGGTGGATCTATGATGCTCTGGGGAACTGTTTCTACTGAAGGCAGAATGAATTTAGTATTTTTTTTCTATTCTTATGAACATTAAGAGAACATCCGCAAATTTTAAAAATGGAATTCTCAGATTTTTATTAGATTTTGGAGGGTAATAATATTTTTTTCAACAAGACTTACATTTTTGCTCTACTTCTAGAGCAATAGGAAGTAGTTTGAAGAAATAAACTTCTGTATTATTGCCTTTCCCCTGGCCTAAAAGTTGAAAAAACCTTAACTTTTCGTATTAGAAAAGTGCATGCAAGTGGAAAGCAATTTTAAATAGTTTAAATGTATTCAAAATATCATCTATGTTTTATGAAATTGTATTGAAACTGAATATTTAAAAAAAATATATATATATATATACCAGACAAAATGTCTGACTGTTTCACCCTAGAAAGAGACCCCATAAAATATTAATTTAAAGAATAACTGAAAAAAAAATTTCTAAGATTCGAGCTGTCCTTATAATTCTGAACACCTGAAAAATCATCTTTTTGACCGTATTTAAAGTTTTTTAAGATAGAAAAACGATAAAACTTTTTAAATATAATCTATTAATGAAATTCAAATTAATAAAAAATATATTTGTTTAAAATAATAGTGTTCAGTGTTTAGTTAATATAGAAAAACGGGTGTCCTTATAATTATGAGAACTTGTGTAGCATACCTGCCAACATACTAAATAATATTCTGTAGTATTGTTAGTTCCACCTTTTCTTTCACAGATTAAAAAAGAGTGACTATCAGTACTACGGAATATTAATTAGCGGATCTGATGATCAGGAGCCTCAACGTCCTATTTGTATTACTCATTACCCAGCTGATCATTTTTATTTATTCCATATTATTTAAAATAATTTTATATACATATATACATATGTATGATTAACTCGCTACATAAACAAATAGGTTTCTGAGGGGAGCTACCACCCCTTAATCACCCTGTTGTATCTGTCTATATCTGTTTGTATATATATGTATATACATCTTTGTAATTCATAAATACTTCTACCAAATTTCATAAAAAATGATTACACATACATGTTAATTATTTTGTGTTGCCCTGTAAACAAATTACGACCAGTTTTGTGTCTATCATTTTTTTTTTTTTTTTTACAGAAACCATTCTTTAAACATTCTAATAACGCATGTTTATTTCATTGAGTGTAATGGAGTGTAGCCTTGTTAAAATGCACTCATAAGAAATACCGTCTATAGTAATGGTACGAAATTCTGTTATGTGATTCTGTACACTGGACATGGTAATTATATACATTAATAAAAATTATATAACTAATTTATTATGAGTCATTAATATTTAAACAAAATTTAACACTATTTGGATGATTACAGTGATGAAAACGTAATCAGTATATAATTCAGTGGATAACAGTGGATAATTCAAAAGCCACTTCAAAATCCAGTAGAATTTTGAAGGGGGCCACTAATAGCACATTTTAAGATCTTTGGAAAATTAAATTTTCAAGCACAAAAACTTTTAGATTAGCAATATTTTGCAGTACAATAATGCACAGAAAGAGTTAATTATAGATATAGTTACAATCCGCTAAAATTAGAATATTATACAAAAATATAGCTAGAAATTCCTTCAAAGTGACAAATATTTGTGTAATTAGTCTAAATGCGGCATTAGGCTTTTAATAATTTAACTTTTTAAGACGTAGTTTTATAAAATAAAAAAAAAAAAAGATTATTTTATTTTGGCATTTTATAAATTTTAATACTATTTTCCGAATTCGTGCAGCTCACATTGTTTCTCTGTGTGTTTCGTCACCAAATTAAAATAACAGTATTTGCTCTAAAGTATGCTTAAGCACTTGAAAAATGCTTATATTTTTTTTGTAAAAAGAGGTAGAAGTCTCAGGAAAGCAAGGTAAGACAACATTGCTGTAGCGTTGAAATCCGTCTCTTTAAAAATAAGTTTGTCGTTTGGCCATGATTTTCCGTACACTGCTGTGGGGAAGAAATGAAGATAATCAAAGTCTTGAGAATCTAAACATTGTCTTTATTAAAGATGTTATTAAAAATCACATGATAATAAAAAAAATAAGTTCGCACTTAAAAATTTTATCGCAGAGCAATAATCCCAGAATTTTCTCGGGGAGCAAGGGAGAGAGAGAGGGCTAAAAATTTAAACATCTTAACTGCTTTAGAAAAAGAGCGAAAACTGTGGGTCTGCTTTTTCGGTGGCACGGGGAGAACAGCCCGGAAGAGAAGTCATATATTTTTATTATCTTATTTTCGCCAAAATGAATGCCAACTTCAGTTCTTTGTTTTAGATAATAAACTAATGTTAATTTTTTGAATTTGTAATGACGGTTTATAATTGTATTAACCCTGTATTCGCCAACTTTATGCCAAGCGACAGTTTGACGAGAGAAAAGACCGTTATGAACTGAAATCATTAATATTGCGTAATTTGAAATAAATTACATCCGATGTTGAAATAATATTAATTCTGACAATGAGTTTTCTTGTTTCGTAATATCTGAGAACAGTTTTTTTTTATAATTATGTTTAATGTCAGAATTTCGTTAGATATTATTTTTTTATTTTCTTTTTATCCTATAAAAAAAGTACTTTTCTATTTAAAAGAATACACATTCTATTTACGATCTAGATATAAAACCATATAAATTTAGATCACTGAATGATGTCTGTCATCATTTTATGTTAATATATATAGTGTAGGTCGTATGTATAATTAAAATTGTGTAATTTTTATTGACATTTAAAAACAATTCTTTCTTCAAATGCCTGAGAACAAATTACATGAATATAATATCTCACTTGAAATTTAATTATTTTTTTTATTGTAATAATGCTTTAATTTATCATTAGATTTTATTTTATTTAAAAATTCAATTAAAATTTAACCAAATATATGTGAACACCTTCACATATTTCTCCCGGCGACCCAGAAAAAAAAAATAAAACATAAAAATCTCTCTCACTCCCTGGTATGTCATGTAAACATAATGAAAAATGTAATTTTTTTTTTATAAAAATAAGAAACCAGCATAAGCAAAAAAACAATTGTACATCAATGCAACTTTCAATTATAACTATACGTATGCACATTACAAATCTGTTTCACCATGAAACACATTGGTATATGACGAATTTTTATCATTCCAAATATCATTGTGGGCACCACATTTCAATAGAGTTCACAGTCTGGATCCAGATTTCTCCTACATATATCTCGTCAAGAAAGCTTTCAAAGTGATAACTATTCACTTTTTTTGTAAAAATAGTTTTTCTCTACAATGTTCTTATATATCCATGGAATGATGATGTTATGCTTTGAAGTTATTACATACTACTTTCTACATTGTAAAGAACATTGAACATGCCATATTTAGCACTGCAACATGTCAAATAACATCAATGTTAAACAAAGAAAAAAAAAAAAAAACACATGAGTACAAGTAAATTAAAAAAATGAACACAAAATGAAAAAAAAAATTGTATATACAAATAATAGAAAATATCACAAAAGTGAAAAAAAAAATTTGTTCGTGCAATTCCACACAGGAGAGATTGAAAAACGACGCCCATTGGACAGTCAAAAAAATATCTCCCCTAAATCTTGTATGAAGCAACAAGTATAACGACTTTGGCTTATGGCCATTGTCCTAGTGGGCGTGTATAAAGACCTGACCTGTTAGGGACAGGCCTCCGTCCCCTATCAAAGTCAAAGACTTCTGTAGGGACACCTCGCAAAACTGGGTACATATATATCTAATTTAATTGTATTAAACAATTTTCAAAAGAAGTGTGGGGGTCTCATCACAATGAAATGCTACTCTCCCGGGTAAATTTTGAACGAGTTAGCATTATCATAGAGGGTAAAATTAAAAAAATGAAAAAAATATATTTAATTAAAATTCTTAGACTATCAAAATTTAGTGTGATGAGATAAAGATCACCAAAACAACTCACTAAACTCAATGAAGCATTTTAAAAATAACATAGCATAATAATAATAATAATAAGGTAATTGCCATATATTAAAATTTTGAGTTTTAACTTTAAGTCATTGCACTATTGAAAAGTTTTGTATATAGTATGTAAACAAACAGTATTGTAATCATCTGTTAAACTTATGATATATTAATATCTATCAAAACGTAAATATTATTAAACAAGATTTTTTTTTTTTTTTTTTTTTTTTAACTGAATTATAATAAATTTTGTTAAATTTGATGTTAAAAAAACCTGTAATAATACGAAGTAAAAAGAGAAAATTATGTAATATTTCACATAGTGTTGTGTCATCCATTGTTATTAAAAAAATAAGAAAGAGAAAAAGGAAAAATGCAGAGTATATATTGGTCCAGCCAATTGCCTGCATATAATGAATGACAGAACAAAAAAAAATAAACATAAAAAAAGAACCCATACATCGAGATCCCTTCATATAATGCACAAGTTTTGTAAAACATTACATAATATGATATTAAAAATTAATTCCTGTTTCTTAAATTGTAATTGTGGCTTTGTCTTGAATAATAATTAACATTTCTATTAGGACTTGCTTCATCAAGTAAGTGGCTGTATCTAGGTGGTGCAATAATAAGTCTGTCAATATGGACTCGAAATGACAATCTATCAGGTGCTTGTACGAGGGTTGCTATTTATATTTCTGGCCTTGGCAACAGTAAGTGTTGCTAGGCGACCGCAGACGATTTTAATCGAAAGTTTGATATTTTTAAACGTCAATTCAGCAGACGATTTACCATTATAGCTTTATTTGTGTTGTTGACAGTAAATTGAAAAGTTCTTCTCTTTCAAAAAATGGAATTGAATCGTGAAAATTTTCGTGCGATTATTTTTCATAACTTTCGACGTGGATTGTCAAGACAAGAGTGCTTCGATGAACTTAATTCTTTATACAGCGATAAAACGCCATCCTACAGCACTGTAAAAAATTGGTATAACGAATTTAATCGTGGTCGATGTTCGATCCAGGACGAATCCCGTGCAGGTCGTCCAAAATCCGTTGTTGTGCCAGAAAAGATCGATGCTGTGCGTGAACTGATAAAGCAAGATCGTCATGTGACATACCGTGAGATTGAGGCATCTTTGGACATTAGTATGACTAGCATCAATAAAATATTGCATGAACATTTGAGCGTAAAAAAAATTTGTTCGCGTTGGATCCCGCATAATCTGACAAACGCTCAAAAAAAGGTTCGTGTCGATTGGTGCAAGGAAATGTTGGAAAAATACGTTCAAGGTACATCAAAGGCTGTGTATAACATCTACACAGGTGACGAATCATGGATCTATGCATTTGAGCCGGAAACAAAACAGCAATCAACTGTATGGGTCTTCCAAGGCAATGCAAAACCAACAAAAGTTGTTCGAGGAAGAAGCACATCGAAACAAATGATTGCCTGTTTCGTCGGCATTAACGGTCATGTGGCAACAGTGGCGTTAGAGCAACGCAGGACGGTCAATTCTGAATGGTACACGACCATTTGTTTGCCAGAAGTCATCGGAGAAATTCGAAAAAAGCAGAAGAACAGGCGAATCATTCTTCATCATGACAATGCGAGCTCTCACACATCGACTCAAACAAATGCATTTCTGACTGAGCGAAAGATCGAACTGATGGGTCATCCGCCGTACAGCCCTGATTTGGCACCCAATGACTTCTTCTTATTCCCACACATCAAAAATAAATTACGTGGACAACGATTTTCGACCCCCGAAGAAGCGGTTGATGCATTCAAAACGCATGTTTTGGAGTTACCTCAATCGGACTGGAAAAGTGCTTTGAAAATTGGTTCAAACGCATGCAAAAGTGTATTGATTATCATGGAGAATATTTTGAAAAACAATAAAACCAATTTAGATCCTACATATTTGTTTTTTTCATTATTAGGCCAGAAATATAAATAGCAACCCTCGTAGTCTTTTAATTGTAAATGAAACCGGTGAATGCTTTTGTAGAACTATAAAAGGTCCTGTGTATTTTGGTTTAAACTTATCAACAGATTTTAAATAAACTATGTCATGTACAGCAACTGGTCTTAATTTAGCATGTCTGTGAAAGTATTGATATCTCTTATTTTGATTATTTTTTATGTTAGAGTAAGCTTAAAGGTAAATCTTATTTAAATCTTCTAATAATTTATATGTATCAACATTCTTGTCGAGAAAAGGTTGATAAATCTGTTGCTCAAATGTGCCAAAAATTAATGAAATTTCTCTTCCAAAGTGTAATAAATTAGGTGAGTACAAAGTAGATGAATGTTTAGACCCATTATACAATGATTTATGTATAAACAAAATGTTTTCAAATGTATGGCCTTCAGACATTAAAGTGTTTACTGAATATTTAATGGATTTATTGATCCTTTCGGACAATGCGTTTGATTGTGGATGTGCTACAGAAGAATGTGTAATTTTTATACCAAGAGTACTATTAAAAGTGTTGTAAACACTGGATGTAAATTGAGGACCAAGATCCGAGAGGATAACTGAAGGTCTACCAAAGGTGGTAATATAACTAAACAAACATTTAACTATTTTTTCTGCTGATCTATCCTTTAATGGATAAAGTTCCAGATGGCGTGAGAAAATGTCCAACACTGTGAGTACTGAGTGACCATTATTAAATGGTCCTACTAAATCAACACTAATAGTATGTCCAGGATGTGTGGGTGTGTATGTAGGTTGTAATGGAGCTGGAAGAGTGTTATGATGTTTAGCCTGTAGGCATCGTGTACATGAAGCGACAAAGTTTAAGGTATCTGTGTATATTCCTTTCCAAAAGTATTTGTTTGACAGGAAATTATATGTTTTATTTAATCCAAAATGAGACAAATGTGAAATTGTTAATGTCTTAGCTTTTAGCGAATTAGGAACAATAATAAGATATGAGAATGTTGAGCTATTGGGACATTGCTTTTTATACATTAGTACTTTTGTGTCTGGATGAATAAAATAGTTTGAATATTTTCTTGAAAAAACTTTCTTTAGAATTTCTGTGTAAATTTTTGACAATACCGGATCTTTTATTTGTTCATTTACAAAAGTATTATTAGAGATTTCTAACAGTGGGTCTTTATTATTCGAATCTCCAGAAATTAAGCAATTAGTGTATTGTTGTTTGATTTTATTACAATTTTTATCAGCAAAGTGATTAACAACATTACTATTATCATGTACTATAGGTAGAGGTTGTTTATCAAAAATTAATTCAGGGTTAGAGTTCAAATCTTATTGATATTAATTTTTGCACAACATAATCATCATTAAATAAATGGTAATTAATTTTCTTTGATTCTTTATTTTAATTAAAATAAAATATATTGACAAAAAAAAAAAGTATAACACATTTTTATAAGCATTTAAATATGTTTCTTTAACTTACAATTAAGTATTACTTTTAAAAGGGTAAAAAAAATAAAATAAAATAATAAATAAATAAATAAAACCTAAAATTTCAGTTACCTATTTGGAAAAAAGTATATATGTATTCTTTTTTAGATTTAATTTTTCATTTATAAATTTATTTTACAAAGAAAATAAAAACAATGCTGGCTAAAAATGAAAAACATGCAATATCCTTTACAAATGGCCTAACTGGTAATTAGATTATCTTGTTAATGTTAACATAGTTACGAATGTAATTAACATAGTTACGAATTAACATAGAACGAAACATAAACATTTACATTAATATTAATGTAATTAACATAGTTACGAATGTAATAATTCAGATATTCATAATAACAAACAATAATACTATTATTGATATACAAGCTTTTTGAAATATATGAAGGTAATAATATATAAATATTAAAAATAATAATATTCGTACGAAATCTCTCTTTAAAATTTAAAAAGAACAAAATTCATAATCACAAGCAAAATTAAATGAGATGAATTTTAATCATGAATTTCACTGAATATTAAAATATCAATCCGCTATGAAATTTAAGATATTCAAATTAAACAAAACCTCAAGACCATATTTGATTTTTGAATGTGTCAGATTTTACACGTATCGTTGAATAATCCAAACATTACTATTTCTAGAAACACTAAACACAATAAATCCACTTCATTTTTAAACAGAGCACGTATTTGAGTCTTCCATGATACGAGAAATTGAACAGGTAGTACATCTTCTCTCTTTTTGAATTTTAATAAGTTATCGATTTGGAACGCAATAAAATGGAACATTACTTACCTTTTCCAAGAATTGCGAAAGACGATCTAATATTAACAAATTTCTATGGCACGATATTAACAGAAATTTTTAGTTTAAATTTGTTCCATGCTGCATTATTTAACTTAATTGTCGGTTTTAAGTATTGGCATCTTTCCTTATAGTTTACTCCCACATCGACACGTGCAACAGAAATTGCAATTTCTCGAAGTTTATCATAAATTTGTTGTTTGTTAAAATATAAGTATTAACAAATATATTTTAAATGTTTGTTAAAAATATTATTTTAAATATATAAATTTCAAAAAAGTACATTTTAAAAAACATATGCACTTTTCAAGTACACATGTTCAGGAACTGAATTTATTGCGTATTATCCTCCTACAAATTTCTAAACACTTATACTGCATCTTATATATAACATAAATGCCAACAGATACGATTTTGTTACCAATGTTTTTTAATGAAATTTATATAAGCTTCTGAAGCCGTTTTCTATGACTAAATAGAGTGACAATTTTTCTTAAAAAATAAATAAATAAATAAAGATACTTAAAAATTGAACGAATTACAGATATCTATGTTATAAATTTCAACAAAAAACTACTGGTAATTATTTATCTTATATATTATGGAAAACTATAGAGTAAAAGAAATGGGGATGTTTAAATATTATTTTATAAATGCATTTTATTGAATTAATTTAATTAATTATTAGCGAGAATATATCTGTGCTTATAATGTCTTTCTCAAGTAAAACAGTTACTTTTAATTTTCATTGAGAAATTAAATAATAAAAATAGATTAAATTTACAGAACAAAGATTAAAAATCTCTCTCTTTTTTTTTTTTTTTTTTTTTTTACATTTAACTAAGAATTATTTTAAACTTGCTGAGTGTCTAGATAAACATTGCAGTAAATTTATATATTTTTTTTTTACATTTAACTAAGAATTATTTTAAATTTACAGAGTGTCTAGATAAACACTACAGTATATTTACAGATTTTTTTTTTATACTGTAGACAGATTGTTTGCTTTATATTTACTGGCGTAACATTGACATGTACATGTGTCTTTCATTTACGTTACATTATAACCACATTGTTTCATTCTTATCAACTGTTCTGCCGAAAGGATGCATCAAAAATAAATTTCCTTTAGCAATAAGTAATTATTTATGCATTTAGAAAGTTTTTCCTGGCAATTTTAAAACATGTTTCGGTCTGATAACGATTGCGAATAAAAGTAAACAAATAAATAAATAAGAATTCATTTAATTAATTAATTGAATACATTTAATTAAACATAAAAAAAATTATCGTTTCATAAATATATTATGAAGAAATATAAAAGTGAATGGTGGTTTTATAGATTTTTCAAATTCAAGCCTTCTTAATCAAATTATGCATTATAAGTAGTTATGAAATTGCTTTTCATATGACACAGCGAATTGTTAAAATCTTTATTTCTTCTGTTTATTAAATTTTATGATTTGGAATACCCAGTGGATTTTGCTGATTAATGTGGGCGGAAATTTTGATTATATTTATATCATTTAGATTAAAAGATTATTTTTTTCCTGACATTAATTGAATTATGCGACAAGGTTTATAATACAAAATTACTTAAAAATTATACTCCAAAATGAAGAAAACAAAACTGTGAATCTGACATTTATTAATGTTAAATATTTAGAAGTCTATAACAACTAAATCAATTAAATTGAATTCCAAAACAATGTTTACGGAATAAAATTAACCAAATATGATATTTTTTTAATGTAAAATGTATATTATTAATAGTAACAAAAATAAAAATTTGGAAATAAATAACATAATATTTTTAGTAGTAATATAATATAAAACTTAAAATCGTTTTTCAATGTTATACGTTGTTTAGTTGCTTATTTAATTAAGTTGTATGTTTATGATGAAAAAGGTTATAGAAGTCAGATTATTTTTATTTAAAAAGTATCAAGCCAAGGTGTAATGTATACTTTCTAAAAATAACATATAAAATGTTGTAGTAAAAAATTTTAATGCTTTATTCTTTTATTAGTTCACTGAAAAATTCGTGCCTGATATACGACTCTAGAGCGTACTTTATAGGGACATGCCAATGCCTTTTCTTTAGATTTTTATTACTTACACTTAAAAAATAAAATGTCTTCTATTTCCTTGCAGCGTTTAAACTTATACAATAGTTTGATGACTTTTTTTTTTTTTTTTTTTTTTTTCAAACTGGAAATGAAAAGGACCATTTTCGACATATAATGCCTCATGACTGTCGGAAAAGCATAAGTATTAGAACTGTTCAGAAAACATTTCAACCGTTTAATTACATCGAGAATTTGCTCATAGGATGAAAAAAAAAATACTTGGTAGATTTCGATACAGCGAATCTATACTGTAAAATCAATCAAGACTGAAACAACTTTCTAAAGTTAATAACGAAATTGTGAGTTCTTAGTAGATGAAAAACCTAAAATAATAACTCATTAAATTACGGAGAAGATGGCCATTTATTATTCGACCACATTTTGCTAGTTAGGAAAACTTAGATACGTTTCAAATCTCACCAACTAGATATTGCAACTTTTCTGGTAAAAATAAATAAATAAATAAAATAAATCTGAATCGCGCCCATTTTTAAACATTAAAAAAAAAAGAGCTTCTTTTGAGATAGTGTGGTAACAGGAAACGAGAAATGAATGAAAAAGAACATTGAAAACAACAACAGATAAAACTGCAGAGTTTATTGTAAAAATGGACTCTACCGTTTAAAACCGTTTTATAAGTTTAGTTATACCCCATCGAAATGTTTTATTTTAAGTTTTTTCCAAAATAGAGAAACAATAGCTTCGGCCAAGTACTAAGTACAACTCACTAGATTCGATACAGCTAGTCTGGGAAAACACCTGTTTTTGACAAATTGAAAAGGTGTAATTTTCTTTCATGACTCTACCAAACCACATGCTCCACAACAAATGCTGAGGAAACTGCAACGGTTGAAATGGGAATACTTCAACACTCATCATATTCTCCCATTCTGCTTTTTGATTGTCTTCTGTTTTGTCTTTGTAGAATATTGTTAGTGGCACATATTTAAAATCTTAAGTGAATGCGCATAAACACCTTCTATTCAAAGGAAGCCAAGAATTTTAATTAAAATGAAATGGTAAACTTAAAAACTTCCAGATTGATGGAAGATTGTAATACAAAATAATAGAGAAACTTGTAGATTGATGGAAGACTGCAATACAGAATAATGGAGATTGAATTTTTAACATTAGATAGGACACAAACGCAATAACTTAATATATTGGATTTTAAAAGAAGTTAACGTAATTGTTGTTGTTAACACTTTCCAACAAGGTTGAAAAGTGTTTATGACTTCGGTTTGTCTGTCTGTCTGTCTGTCCGCGCTCTAACTCCCGTAAATATTTATGGAATTTTTTGAAACTGATATATGTTATTCAAGTTCACTATCGGACGTTCCCTATTTAAAATAGAGTTTATACCTCTACTGGTTTGTGTACAGGGACATCCGAAAGTATTTCAAAGCATTGTGTTCTATGAGAGGTATTTGTATAAACCATATTTTCATACCTTTACTGTAGATATATCTTAATGAATTTGAAATATGTTATTCAAGTTCACTATCGGACGTTCCCTATTGAAAATGGAGTTAATACTTCTACTGGTTTGTGTACAGGGACACCCGAAAGTATTTCAAAGCATTGTGTTCTATGAGAGATATTTCTATAAACCATATTTTCATACCTCTACTGTAGACATATCTTAATGAAATTGAAATATATTATTCAAGATCACTATCGGAAGTTCCCTATTGAAAATGGAGTTTATACTTCTACTGGTTTGTGTACAGGGACACTCGAAAATATTTCAAAGCATTGTGTTCTATGAGAGGTATTTCTATAAACCATATTTTCATACCTTTACTGTAGACATATCTGAATGAAATTGAAATATGCTATTCAGGTTCACTATTGGATGTTTCCTGTATAAAATGGAGGAAAAACCACCATCGGTTGATATACTGGGACACTCAAAAGTATTCCAAAGCATTGCGTTCTATGAGAGATATTTCTATAAATCAAATTTTAATAACTTTAATTTCCACGAAGTTTTAGGAAATTAAAATATGTTATTTGTATGCTGAAAAGAACGCTTTGCATAGAATATAGCATGATTAGCATTAAATTTACAGGGTGGCACAAAAATATCCCGTTATATTAAGAGCTATTAATAAAAAATTGCTAGAATTGTACTTTCATTTCCGTTAAGCGTTTTTAACACTTTATAACATTTTTTAAGTGTGAATATGATTTCAGTTTTGTGTATCTGCCTGTCCGTATGTCTGTCTGCCTGTCTGTCTGTCGGAGCTCTAACTCCCGTAAATATTTATGGAATTTCTTGAAACTGATATATGTTATTCAATTTCACTATCGGATGTTCCCTATTAAAAATGGAGTTTATACCTCAACTGGTTTGTGTACAGGGGCACCCGAAAATATTTCAAAGCACTGTGTTCTACAAGAGGTATTTCTATAAACCATATTTTCATACCTTTACTGTAGACATATCTCAATGAAATTGAAATATGTTATTCAAGTTCACTATTGGTACACTTTCCTGTATAAAATGGAGGAAATACCACCACCGATTTATGTACAGGGACATTTAAAAGTATTCCAAAGCATTGCGTTCTATGAGATATATTTCTATAAATCAAATTTTAATAACTTTACTTTCCACAAAGTTTTAGGAAATTGAAATATGTTATTTATATGCGCAAAAAAATGCTTTGCATAGAATATAGCATGATTAGCATTAAAAATAGAGGGTGGCACAAAAATATCCAGTTACATTAAGAGCTATTAATAAAAAATTGCTAGAATTGTACTTTCATTTACGTTAAGCGTTTTTAACACTTTCTAACATTTTTTAAGTGTGAATATGATTTCAGTTTTGTGTATCTGCCTGTCCGTCTGCCTGTCTGCCTGTCTGTCTATCCGAGCTCTAACTCCCGTAAATATCTATGGAATTTCTTGAAACTGATATATGTTATTCAATTTCACTATCGAATGTTCCCTATTGAAAATGAAGTTTATACCTCAACTGTTTTGTGTACAGGGGCATTTGAAAGTATTTCAAAGCAATGTGTTCTGCGAGAGGTATTTCTATAAACCATATTTTCATACCTTTACTGTAGACATACCTCAATGAAATTGAAATATGTTATTCAAGTTCACTATTGGATGTTTCCTGTATAAAATGGAGGAAATACCACCACCGATTTATGTACAGGGACATTTAAAAGTATTCCAAAGCATTGCGTTCTATAAGATATATTTCTATAAATCAAATTTTAATAACTTTACTTTCCACAAAGTTTTAGGAAATTAAAATATGTTATTTATGTGCGCAAAAAAATGCTTTGCATAGAATATAGCATGATTAGCATTAGATTTACAGGGTAACACAAAAAT
Source organism: Salticus scenicus (assembly GCA_963930645.1). Classification (NCBI taxonomy): domain Eukaryota; kingdom Metazoa; phylum Arthropoda; class Arachnida; order Araneae; family Salticidae; genus Salticus; species Salticus scenicus. The sequence continues at coordinate 215,371,263 of OZ005649.1, forward strand.
ATCCATTTATATTAAGAGCTATTAATAAAAAATTGCTAGAATTGTACTTTCGTTTACATTAAGCGTTTTTAACACTTTCTAACATTTTTAAGTGTGAATATGATTTCAGTTTGTGTATCTGTCAATCTGTCTGTCTGTCTGTCTGCCCGCGCTCTAACTCCTGTAAATATTTATGGAATTTCTCGAAACTGATATATTTTATTGAAGCTCACTATCGGATGTTCCATGTTGAAAATGGAGTGAATATCTCTTCTGGTTTGTGTACAGGGACACCCAAAAGCATTCGAAAGCATTGTGGTCTATGAGTTTTTTTTTTTATAAATTTTTTCCCTATAGAATGTTCTCCATTTAAAATGACATTAATTGATCCTGTATAACTAATTTGTTTACAGGGACAAAAAAAAAAAAAAAAAAGCCAATGTATTACGTTTTAGGACAGAATTTTTAGAAAAGTATATTTAAAAATCTTTCTGCTGTAAAAATCATAAAAATATTGAAACGTATTGCTAATATTCCAAAATAATGCTTTGTATAGAATATGATACGATTAACTTTCTGATTTACAGGGCTACACTAAAATATTCGGAGAGATCAAAAGCTGTAATTATAATCTAGTAGCTGCGTTTTCTTTTTCGTTAAGCCTTTTTAACACTTTCCAAAATGCCTAAGAGTAATTTAAAATCAATTAGTCTATCTGTATATTTTCAGTCCTTCTTTCTGTTGTGTGATAACGTAGGCAAAGAATATTAAAAGTTATTCGATACAACAATTACGTACAGTTAGAAAGTGTTACTAATCAATGCGTTTTGCATGATTTTTCTTTCTTGTTTTTCTATTGAATGTATGATACGATGGGTTTCATTTCTATTTGTGTCTTAATATCAGATAACAAATTAACCTCACTAAACGAAGAAAAGATGTACACTGCAGAGAAGAATTCCAATTAATTTCACCGTTGGAACTGAATATTTGGAAAAGACACGCTTATGAAATATTTACACACACACACACACGCACACACACACATATATATATATACGAAAGCAAATTAAAAATTTCAAATTGTGAAGAATTTTTGGACGAAGAAAAGATTACATATCACTTAGAACTACTATATATATATACATATATATATATATATATCTAACTTTTAATTTCATTGTTGGTAATTTCATCTTTTTCTCATTTGCTGAGTATTGTAAAGGAATTAAATTATTTATTACATATATATATATATATATACATATATATATATATATATATATATATATATATATATATATACATACATACATGATTATTCCTTCAAAACAAATGATTCTTTTTTACATCATCTGATGCTGTATGATATTAGCCACTCAGTCACTTTTCGCAGTTCAATGTTGAATATCCTAGGATTTTAGATTCTCGGCTAAGAAACTGAGGGATTTTAAAGAACAATTTAAATAACATGTAATTGTTTATTTTATAAGAAATTATAAAATTATATTACTATTATATTATTTTATTTAAAAAAAATCACCATTATTATCTTCATTTTACAATTTTGGTTTCTGTTTCTGCACTTTAACTTTAAAAAAAGACATTTTAAAATAAATTAAATAAGTTAATGTAAGTTATTTTAGATTGTAGAAAATTAGACAGTAACTGAACCGTTTACAAACTAAAAATATACAAAAGTATGCTATTAACCCGATCATATAGAGTTTCAATTTCATTGTATTATTTTATTTCCTTTATTTTTTTATGTCATCTATTTTACAGACATTGACATTGGACTTACCCCCGAACGAAATATTATTGCTAAAAATGTTAGTCAGTCATGTTTACTATATTGCTATTTATCATTTCATTGCTCATTATAACTTTATATGTTTGTAAATATGATTACAAAAGATTCCTTTTTCAAATGTAATTTTCCTGGATATAAGAAGCTATAGTATATTACTATTCACACAATAACTACTGTAGTTTCTACGTGTCTCTAAATAGGACTTATAGACTAAAAATTAATATATATATATATATATATATATATATATATATATATATATATATATATATATAAGGTGAAGCTAGGAAAGATCGCCTGGTAGGAGAGATTGCGCACATAGGGGATCGGCGGTAAAGTGTAGAGTAGGCGAGTTGTGATTTCAGGTAGTTGTACTACATCAATAGGGAAGTGTCAACTTGAATGTGCATTGCTTCAAATTTCTAAGATAAAACGTGGCTATTTTGTCTCATTTTCAAAAATAAATGCTTGAATTTTCACAACCCTTCATGTAATTTCACTTCAATGGTAATAGTACAAAATATTTTTAATTTAAACAATTTCTTATAAACTACTAACCTACGAGCACCACGATTTTCTCTAAATGCGAATAATTATTTAATAAAAGACTGCGCAATCTCTCCTACCAAAATGGAAGAGTTTGCGCTTTTGTTATTTAGGAGAGGCTGCGCATTAATGTTTTATAGAACCCTACACTAATAGAGATTTTCCAGCTTATTGGTAATAAAAAGACAACGAGGATGAGTTTGTTGAATGTCTGGAAAAATGCCGGGAAATAATTTCGACTAGTGACTGGACTAGTTCAACCTATTGGAGACGGCGCATCATTTTAGAGACTATCAAGAAAAGGAAGTTGAACATTATTCAGCAGTGGCATGATCAACAAAAGTCACATCTCTAGGGCAGTGTTCCCAGATCTGGTGGATTTTTTATTCAACAATCCCCAATAATTTAAAGAAAATAATATTCGATATACATAATAGACTATTAATCTTCGAAGTTATTAGGCAAACGTTACAATTAAAATTTATTCGTGATTATTCAATAAAAAATCCACCAGATCTGCTAACACAGCTCTGGTGGGATTTACCTATTGAATTCTAATGTTAACTTATGAGAAATTTATCACAATGTATGTAAATATTAGTGTATATCTGTTTAATTTTGCAATAATTTCAAGTGTGATGCTCAAGTTCTGTACAGCTGTTGGCTTCTTAAATAGAAGCGATAAAACTAAATGCGAAAAAAAAAATTATATCAGCCTACTCAAACCTTTTTTTAAGCACTGTAATCGTCTAATTTTCAATAATATAGAAGTAAATAGAAGTAAACGTAAACGATTTTAAAGTTGAAACGAGAAGGTTTCAAACCAAGTGTAATTTAGGTTTTGTGTTTTGGACATTTTTGTGCAGAAGATTTTAAGAAAAGAAAACCTCTAATAAATAGTAAACGGTGGGATGATTCTTTGCTTAAAAGTGGGCGAGACAAGCCATACATCTTTATATATATATGACATTCCACCTTTTTTTTTGCTCAAAAATGCATGGGTATGTAATCGATCTGGAACAGGTTCCCTTGTGGCAGGTGGTTGAATGATAACTTTACCATGAACATAAGTACAACAATTATGGACAACGAGAGATTTGCCAGAAAACAAGAAAGTATTCAAGCTGAGAAGGAAATGCACTAACTTTAAGTTAAACATATTAATTAGTAACTTTATGTTATTTTGTATACTGTGTCGTCTGGTCTTGTTCTTTTTCTGTTTCTTTAATATCTTTTCTTTAATTAAATTTTTGTAATGCTTTTTAAATTTCTTTTATTTTTCTGATTTTTTTAATTATTGAATTGAAATATCCGATCTCAATACAAAAATATTTGTTTACAAATACCTTACAATAATGTCATTTAAGTGCAATTATTATTATTAACAATGTAACTGTAGTTGTACTTAAGCACAATCTCTCCTACACATGCGTGCAATCAGTCCTATCCTATGAGCAAAATAGCTCTCTTGATTTCATTACAACTGTTGTTTTAAATTATAACAGAATAAAAAAAATAGTAATGACAATGGATAGAAGAAGGATCAAATCAAAATTATGCACCAATACTTTACAAAGAATTAATATTTGGATTTTTTTTTTTATGATGTTCTATTGAATTGTGCGCAAACTCTACTAGCTTTACCTGAATATATTATTTTCTTTCTCATACTACAATATTTACATCACAAATATATTTTATGTTATTTGAATTATTCCCTCTTACAGCAAATGGAACTTTTAAAAGAATCGTAATATGATTTTATGTATAATCACAATAAATTTCTTTATTGAATGTAGACACCTATGTGGACATCTATGATTCCACATAAAATTCATATAGTATGAAATAACATAAGGCAATTATTATTGCAGAGAATAAATGTATGTGTATAATTTTAAAATAAATTTAACATAAATATGTTTCGAAGGTGTAGTAATATATTCCTTCATTTAAAGAAGTGAGAATATAGGTGATGTCTTAACACATGCATTTTAATGCCTCCACACATTTTGGTATTTTATGCACATAGGCATATGTGATATAACATTTACACACATTCATATTTAATATATTATAACTATATTTTAACATTATTGTTTGGGCCTAAACAAAATTAATTATTGTTATGTTCATCACTATGCACAAAGCTATTCGAATTACAAATTAAAGGTAGTTTTGTTTAGACTTTAAACGAAATAGCCATATAATATTTAGTTTTAAAATAAATTAAACAAGTAATTATCTTTGGAATGATATGAAAATATGCTAAAGAAATTTACAGCGCTAGGAAAGAACTAAAATATTTAAATTTTAATATTCCAGAATAACATCAGAAGATGAAAGTTTTAAATATTTACTATTCTGTAGCTTCTTCATAAAGTGATTTATCATACTGTCCACAAAAATATGTTTACTGTTAATTAGAGAAGTTGAATAAAAATATGCCATTGTTAAAAGTATTAAAAACATTCGATTATTAATTTTAATTTAATTTATTTTTTTATTTTTTTTGGCTTTGTCCATGCATATTGATAAGAATTCTTTACCGTAATCAAAAAGTACAATTTCCTTTACGTGAAATTATATGAAGCATTAAAAATGAAGGGCTATCTTTTTATCTGTAATTGAACATCTATTTAGAAATTAATAGAATAGTTTGGGAAAATTATTTGTGTACTTAATTTATTATTATTATTCTTTTTTTTTTTTTTTTTTAACATTGTATGTTCTGATTTAAATAAAACCTAAATTATGTATTATTAAATAAAACCTAAATTATTTTATTTTAATCTACAGCTGGAAAACAATTCAAGCATTACTTTTCACAGGGTGATACCAAGCATTTACATTTATTTTTATTTTTTTACTCGTCCTTCTTATAATTTCGGGTTAAAACTTCTAAAATATATGAAGTATAACATGTTCTTTACACTTCTGAAGTTTTAAGATGATTCGCCCAATATTTTTTGAAATATTTTACAAAACGTCTGAAACCGAACGTGTTATGTCATTTATGTAAAGATAGTGTACATAATGAAATTTCAGATTACAAATATAACTATGCACCTGAAGAAAAATTCTATGACTATAATTTACGAATAATACTTCAAAATCAAGGAAAAAGAGCATATTTATATAAATATTATTTAAAACGTATTGTGTAAAAAAGCAACGTCATAATGAATGGATGTAACCGTCAGAAAATGCCTGATGGTTTTAATATATTTTATACATGTTTTGATATTTTATATACGCATACAGTCGGTAAAAAAACTGTCCGAACACTAGCGAAAATTCCTATATAAAGAAAGTACGCTTAATACAGTTTTTCTAAATAAATCCTTGTCGAATCCTGTTCTTAGACTGACTAAGAACAGGATTCGACAGGGATTTATTGAAAAAAAAAACAGTAATAAGTGTACTTTTTTTTAATAGGAATTTTTGCTAGTATTGGAACACTTTTGTTACCGACTGTACAGCAGCAAAAGTATCCGAACACTAGCAAAAATTCCCATATAAAAATAGTTCTCTTCATACGATTTAGCTAAATAAATCCTTGTTGAATCATGTTCTTAGTCAGTCTAAGAATATAATTCGACAAGGATTTATTTAACAAAACCGTATGAAGTACACTTTTTTACATAGGAATTTTTGCTAGTGTTCGGACAATTTTGTTACCGACTGTACTATATTATTTAAAAAAAAATTGTGTTAGTATTAAATTAAAAATGTTTAATGCAAGTGTAAATAGATATGGAAGTATTTCGTCATTAATTTTAGTAAAATTTTCTTCTAATTTCTATTTATCTATATGGATAGCACAATTTTTTTATCAACCAAAAGTAGAATTTTCTACGTAAAATTTAAAAAAACAGAATACAAAATTGGCCGTTTTTTTCTTTTTCTGTAAAATACTACCAGTTTACAAATTTGAAGGAAAACATCGAGCAAAAATAAATACATATTGTTTTTACGTAAATAAACGTTTTAACAATGTAATTTATTTTTCAGTTCAAGAATGAAATTCTAAGTCTTTTTTTTTAATAAAGTCTTCTTAAATTTCTTAAATGTAGAATAAATTTTTCTCTTTAAATTTCTATCTTATAGTATTTACTAATGGACCTAATAATGTTTTAATGTTTTACTTTTGAAAATTTTAGTACACACAAAAATTAAATAAACGGTTTTGGAAATAGATATTAAATAACGAAATTAATTGAAATTACACATTAAAATTGTGCATGATAATTAATATCTTACACTTTGATATTGTTCATGTAGATATGTTCATCTTCACCTTTAAATGTTTTAGTCGAATAAATTTATTTTTCAAATTTTTTATGTTATAATCGTCACATAAGACGAATTCATTTAAAAGCATTTATTATACTTACTTATGATATTCATATATTTTTGAATTAATTATGTTTCAGTAACTCCATTTATGAAATGTTATTCATATGCATAGCTACCAAGTGTGCCAATATTTAGGTATAGTAGTTTTTTTTTTTTTTTTTTTTAAAGGAATTTAGCCCTTTACGCTCGAGAGGTGACTCTGAGACCCCATTTGATCTGATGCAGTAACCCGAGAGGTGACAAAGAAATACGATTCTATTTGAAGCTATAATTCGAGCTATAACGATGTTTATTTGTTTATTTAGGTTTGTTTGAGCAATATCAATTCATGAGTGTATTCAACAATACATGCATATAAAACAACTGCCATATTTTAGCCATTTCAGGACGAGCACTGTGAAAACGTGTATTAATATTTTCACAATCGGATATTTTTGTCTTTTTATTATGCTCTTTCTAATCAGAATACTTTTATCAATAGTACATTGCTTGTACAAATATATATGTTGCGTACATTCTTAAGAAATACAATAACGCACAAATTGCAAAATAATTGCTCACTGGTGGAGTTACAGATTTCCAAATGATGTGACTGAACAGTCAGTGGTCGCGAAAGTGTAACACGCTTGGTCCAAAAAGGCTTAATATTTATCAAATGTCCTTCTTTGAAGTATAAAGATATATAAAATGTTAAAATATAAAACTTTTAAACGTTAACTTGTGTGTTAAATCATTTTATGTTAATGGTAAGAAATTCATCAAATATGCAGAAAATTGTCTCGAGCTACTGATTCGTTCAAGCGAAAAAGGCCACGAGTGCAATGGGGGTAATTATAGAAAAGTTACAAAAGCTAATAAAATTCATTAAGAAACATAAATAATATTTTATGGAATAAAAATGAAATAACAAGAATAAAGCATGTTCACTTAAATGTAGAGAGGTCCATATAGAACCCGTCCTTTGAAATACAAAGCATGACAAACATAATACAATTACAGTGCGTTTTGTGACTCATTTTTAATATGTGGGGGTAGTTTTATATGAAACACCCTGCATAATAAGGAAAATGATTGTCGCGTTTTATATTTAACTAATTAAAGTTTTTTAAAAGAATCTGAAGTGAGTTACATTCAATAATTTGTACATTTGATACCTACCAGGATCTTACAGTTTTAATCAATTGCTAATTCTCTTATTACGCAAAAAAAAAAAAAAAAAAAAAAAAAAAAAAGAAAGAAAGAAAAAGATAAGAATGGGAGAAAAGTATAATATAATGTTTGATTATCTCTCCATAATTTTGTATGTTTCTACAATACAACGTATTATTTAGAAATTCTTTTGTGCTTCCCTGTGTAAAATTAAAGTAGTTAGCGTCTGATATGCACTAACGACCATGGTACAAAAAATGTCTAGAACTTACAGTCGGTAACAAAAGTGCCCGAACACTAGCAAAAATTCCTATGTAAAAAAAGTACACTTCATGCGGTTTTGTTAAATAAATCCTTGTCGAATCCTGGTCTTAGTCAGTTTAAGAACATAATTCGACAAGGATTTATTCAACAAAACAGTATGTAGTGTACATTTTTTACATAGGAATTTTTGCTAGTGTTCGGACACTTTTGTTACCGACTGTATATCACATTTTCCCCTTGAAAAAATCCAATAAACTTCATATATTTGGTCCCATATTATGTAATCTGCGCAGATTTATTTATCCTCCCAAAGAATTGTAAGTGACCGTACATAATTTCCCACAATAATTATAATGTACTCGTAAGGCAAAGTTCCATATATGATTTATTTATATATTAATCAATTCAACATTATTAAAACAAACAAAAGCATTCAATCCATAGACTGCTATTGATATAAATTCTGCTTTGTATCCCTAAAATGAACTACAAAACATGCTGTTAAAAATATCTATAGTATGGATTTTCTATACTGTTCTAATGACAGAGACCTGTATCGTTCCCCCCCTTTTTATCTTAATAGAATGAATACAACTTTTTTAGCTAAGACGTTAGGGCATTTTACATTAGTAAATGTGGATTTAAATTGTTTGTAATTTAACTCCATAGATTTTAATGTTTAAGACTACTTTTTTCTATCAATGAAAATGATTTATAGTTCTACACTCTTGAAAATTTAAAAAGTTCGTCTAATAAAATCCTTTAAAACATCTTCAAAAATTTTGCTGAATAAAATAAAGCATTTAGACTCTATCGTATCATCTGGCATACACACAAGGATGCATACATACATACATGAATGTATACGGTGATTCTCCAAAAGCTTAATATTTTCGAATCACGAATTCTTAAAAAACAAAAATGTTTTAAAAAATGTATTAACAGATAAAGAGAAAAATAAATAATATATATATATATATATATATATATATATATATATATATGTATATACATATATACAGGGCCCGAAATTTCAACTCAGATTACACTCGCCGAAAAAAAAGTTTTACTCGTCACAAAACAGAGTTGTCTTTTTTTTTTTTTTTTTTGCACATTTTTTTTCTAACTTGTTGAAATGTTTTTACAAATATGCTTAAAATTATATATATTAAAAGTGTGTCGTTTATTATCATGTCTCATAATCATCTATAATTAAAAATCATTATAAGTATAGTATTTGAGATTTGAAAAATGTTAAAATGTCTAATAACATAAATGCAAAGCGTCATTAAAAAAAAAAGAAGGAAAAAAAAAAAAAACTTTGTCAAACAATATCCTGTAAAAATCTTTTTATTTTGAAAGATTAAGCTTCCTTAATTACCTTTTTATTTATTTAACTTTTTACATCAGAAATGTCTTTTTCGTGCATTTTATGCTTGTAATCAGACGGAATGTCGATGTGTATAACTTGTTCATTGTTGTCATTTGAAACAGCCATTTCGGAATAAATTTTTCAGTAAAATCGTTGCTTACATACCTTCAAATCATTACAAGCGCAAATCCTTACAGTTTCAGTAAAAACTGAAAAATGTGAACTGTATTTTGATCAACATTCAACAATATAAACATAGGCAGTATCTTTAAAAGGGCTCGGGTTCATTTTCATCTGCCAATATCGCAAAGGCCTTTCACATTTCTCTTCTCCCGGATAGTGGGCGACGGGCAAAGAGGTTCTCTGCTCGTCTATTCTCACTCTGCTCGGAGAAAACACAGTGGGAGACACGAAACTGCCGAGGAGATTAAAACCTTTATGCATGCACTATGCATTCTTCCTTTCCCATGCTGGGATTAAATATGTGGCTATAAGATGGCAAGATTTTACCATATTTAAATCTACAAAAATAATGTTTTCTGTCACCATATCATGTAAGAATTCTATCTATAACTAGACCAAATTTTTACTCGCCACATTAAAAATTCCACTCGCCAATGGCGAGCTGGTGAGCGGAAATTTCGCGCCCTGCATATAAATATATATATATACTGACGATTTATAAGCACTTAATAAAGACAAAAAGTGGAAGGAGCTCACTTTAACTATAATAGCTGGCCATGCTTATCTATACTAATTATGTCAGGAGAATGATATTTTTTACATATTAGGCCTGCTACTCAGAGTTAGAGCCAAACTTGGGTTTAAGTAGGTTTGTCTATTATTACCATCGTTTATTTACCTAGAATAACAGCTATTATTTTTGAAAAAAAAAAAAAAAAAAAAACTTTATGTTTTATAGAAATGTTGTACAGGAGCGTGACAACATAAAATGTTTAACTCAGCTTTAAACTTCAAAACTATGATAAGAACCTTCAGTGATTCAGATATTCAAATCATTCTATAAATTGAACAAAAGGATGGAAATAAATAGTTCTGTTATACACTAGTCTACAAATTCCTTTTCCTTTCTAAAATTTTTAAAAAATTCCCTGAACCAGGAGAGTGACATGAAAATCTTAGGACGAAATTTAAAATGGTGTACTTTGATAAGTTAAAGGATTAAATGGATTTAAAAAATATTACACTGCATCTTTAACTATATATTATTTACTGCTACAAATTTAATTTGAGAAATGTTGATATGAAATTTTTAAATAAATATATAAAGTTTGAGAAAAAGATTTGGACAGGCCCTGAGAAGGACATTCCAGTTCTTTAATTTTTTATTTATTCATTAAAACTAGGGGCTCTGCCGCTTGCTCGCTCCGATCACCAGCCCTCGAGGGATGGTTCGCTTCCCTTATTAACCCCTGTGAGGAACCACTGAAAAGAAAAAAGTGTATTACAATTATATTTATTTTAATTCGGTAAGATCTCCAATCACTTAAATTCTTAATTATCTCATGCCTGCAACTAAAAAAAAAAAAAAAAAAAAGGGATAAAATGTACTCTGTAAAAGTTTTAGGTGATGAAATTTTTTCTTGCCCTAATTAGAAATATGGAATATATTACAGAAATGTACAATTATATAATGTTAAAAAAAATATCATTGCAAAATTAGAAATTGTCCATTTATAAATGAGTTTGAATTTGATTTTAAAAAATATTTTTATGCCAAAATATATAAAACTTTTTTCAAGGTGGCAAATAGAGTACCTTTATTAACCCGACGTTTTTAATTAAAAACTTCGTTAATTAAGATGATGGAATATTTTAAGAAACTAAAGTGCCTTTTAGAGTATTGGGCAAACATTGATATCTTCCATGACGTGACGGACACTGCCCTCTGCGAGCAGATGTGGTCGCGGGGAAAAGACAAAACAGAGACAGTAACTTTTTTTTTTTTTTTTTAATATATAGAGATAGTAAATGAGTAATCATTTTTATATGAAAAAAAAATCTAGAAAAATGGTGTTTTTAGATACATATATACATACCAATTTTCTTTGTCCAGCAATTTTTGGAATATTTTACTCGGACATGATTGTTAGGTTTTTGAAGATTCACCCATATATATATATGAATATAGGAATGTAAATATGAATGTATATATATATGAACATTAATGTAAATACAGATACTATGAATTCAGAAAACCTCAAAACATTAAAATGCGTGTATCATATCAGAATTATTCATAATTCCAAATCTTTACGTTCATAGTACTGTATGTTCGGACAATGAAAACTGAATATTTTATGTAATACCTTACAAAATTTAATGAAATTTTTTCCTTGATTTTGTCGATATTTAAAAGCAAAATGTAATATTAACACCTTCCATTAAGGTAAGTTAACGTTCAGGTTGTAACGGAGTAAGATACCAAATTAGCTGGGTAAATTTATAGACCTTTAAAAACAACTATTTATCATAATGGTTGGATATATTAAGTAGTGTGATATAATGAAGATTATGTAACATCACAAAGTATTTCATTTACGTATGTCAATTACGTGAAACAGTTTAGTGTAGTCTCATGTTTTGCAATAAAATGCTCAATGCTACTAAAGCTTGTTATAAAACAATCCTCAAAATCTCCCATTTCATCAGATTTGGGCACAAAATCACTGTCTGAATCCAAGTGATCGGAAGTTTTTTTACTGTCTACACAAACGGGGAGAGAAACAAATAAGAAAGGAAAACCCCAAGCAAACCCATTTTCCAGAATATACAAAACAGCTTCTTATTACTAATTTAGATTACAACTAGAGCCTTCTAGTAACAATGCAAAAAACTATATTCCACATAACTAAATGACAGCTATTAAATTCCTATTTTGCTACTCCAATTACACTAATTTGCTTAAGAGTATTTTTTTTCTGATGTATACACACATATCGAATGTATTATTGCCCACGAACACGTACACACTTATATTCTGGCGCAAAATAGTTAAAAAAAAAATACTGACTTTTCATTTAACCCTGTAAAAATGACAGCGTGACTTTTAACATAAAAGTACTTAGAAAATTCTATGAAATTACCTACATACATATATAAAGACATATATATATATATCTTTATATATATATTTCTTTTGTGCGTGTGTATGTCACTGAACTCCTCCTAAACGGCTGGACCGATCTTAATGAAATTTTTTGTGTGTCTTCAGGTGGATTCGAGAATGGTTTAGATTTACAATTCAGTTCAATCGGATAATTGGATCAAAATATATTAAATAAAAACTCCATTTTAACTTTAAAATGATTAAAAAGAAAAATATATTTGATGCCAAAATAAACAAAATTCACGTTTATTTATTTTTTTCCGGAAATAAAATATTTTTAATTTCGCGTGATAAACAATAAAAATTAGAAAAAAAATAATATACTATGAAAATATTCGCGTGTAAATAAATATTTTCATAGAGATACTTGGTATTAGCTTAAAATTTTTACTTAATTTAGTAGCACTTTTCTCTTCTACAGTAAAACAAAATTTTTCGTTTTAATTGATACTTTATATGTAACTTATAAAGGTTCTTTTATGTTTTCACCTTAATTGTAAATAGTAATAATTTCGAATTTTTTAGATTTTTTTATTTTTATTTTGTATATTTCATAAAACAGTTTTTTTTTTTTTTTTTTTTTTTTTTTTTTGTATGGAACAGCTTTAGTTTGGAAAAATTTGAAATTTGGCACCGAAGTAGTACGGACGTTCCTCACCAAGATCGTCAGTTACGCAATTGAGATAGCCATGTTAATTCATCGCAAAAATGGCCAAAAATATTTAAAGTGGACAAAGGGGGGGGGGGGAGGTCTATACTAAAGCTGTGCCTTTGCATTTATCTTTATATATATATTTCTTTTGTGCGTGTGTATGTCACTGCACTCCTCCTAAACGGCTGGACCGAGTTTAATGAAATTTTTTGTGTGTCTTCAGGTGGATTCGAGAATGGTTTAGATTTACAATTCAGTCCAATTTAAATTGTTTATTTAATTAATTTATCACTTATAAATTGTTGTTGATTTTGGAATGTTTCACATTGGATCCGGCAGACTGCGCTACGATCGTAGTATCGAACATTCAATAATATGCAAGCGAAGTGATGACGTCACTGGCCGTCCGTAGATACAAGAAAAATATTTCCTATGTTAATCGCCCATTGGATTTTTTGTAAAAAATTACTAAATATCGAGGAAAATTATTTCCCGATTTTAATCCCCATATTTGGGTTTAGATATGTATTAGTTATCATGCGCATGCGTTAGATTGAGTTGTTTTTGCTGTAAAATTGATAAAATTTGAATTTTTAATCTCAAAACTCTGTCATCCTTGGCGGAAACAAAAATATCGCCATATCATCTGGTGAACATATTTAATTTCTTTCAAAAATAATGGTTATTTCAACAACTTATATCAAGAGAGTAATGAATAATATGAAACAATTTCGTACAATACATATTACGAAAATATACATCTGACATGTATATTTTCGTATTACGTTTTTGATCGCCAAATACAAAAAACACCAAGGAAGACAGAGTTTTGAAATTTAAAATTAAGGGTTACATACAGACGGAACGCTTGTAACTTCGATGACGTAAATTCTGCAAGTTTTTTGCAAATACAGTCGGCAGCAAAAGTATTCGAGCACTAGCAAAAATTCCTATGTAAAAAAAGTACACTGAATGCAGTTTTGATAAATAAATCCTTGTCGAATCCTGTTCTTAGTCAGTCTAAGAACACGATTCAACAAGGATTTATTTAACAAAACAGTGTTAAATGTGCTTTTTTTCATAGGAATTTTTGCTAGTGCTCGGATACTTTTGCTACCGACTGTAGTCATACATTTGGAACGCTTGCAAATGGCTGCAAACGGCTTTGCAAATGGAAGTGTTTCATTTGTATGTACCCCTAAAATTTTGTCAATTTGAGAGCAAAATAAACAATCTAACACATGCATACGATAAATAATACATATCTATACTCAAATACGGGGATTAAAATCGAGAAATAATTTTCCTCGATTTTTAATAATTTTTTATAAAAAATCCAATGGGAGATTAACATAGGAAATCTTTTTCTTGCATCCACTGACGGTCAGTGACGTCACACTTCGCTTGCGTATATTGTATTGCAATTCCAGTTTGTCCCGACAGTTGGTGCTGCGATCAAATCCAGGAAAATATTTTGTAACTTCGTGTTATTATTGTTATACAAAAAATTGTGTCCTAATTGAAATATTACATCAAGATGTAATTAGTGTTTGAAGAGTTTTGAAGTGTGCATAAAAAACTATACATTTTGCAAATTTGGTGCGGAATTGGAGTGAGTATTTTATATAATTTTCTATCAAATTTACACGCGCGTTGATTAACAACCACCCTAACCTACAAATTTATTTGCGTTGCTAATTTATTATATTATATTTATTTATTTTTTGTATGGAACACTTTTAGTATCGGATCCCTTTGGCAAAATTTGAAATTTGGCACCGAAGTAGCTCGGTCGCTTCTCGCCAAGATCTTTAGTTCCACAATTTTGATAGCCATTTCAATTCATCGCAAAAATGGCTTAAAATATTTAAAGTCACCAAAGGGGTCCCATACTTTTGTGCGTGTGTATGTCACTGATATTTTATTTATTTATTTTTTGTATGGAAAATTTGGCACCGAGGTAGCTCGGATGCTTTTCGCCAAGATCTTTAGTTCCACAATTGAGATAACCATTTCAAGTCATCGCAAAAATGGCTTAAAATATTTAAAGTCACCAATGGGGTCCCATACTTTTGTGCGTGTGTATGTCACTGATATTTTATTTATTAATTTTTTGTATGGAACACATTTAATATCGGATCCCTTTGGCAAAATTTGAAATTTGACACTGAAGTAGCTCGAACGCTTCTCGCCAAGATCTTTAGTTCCACAATTGAGATAGCCATTTCAATTCATCGCAAAAATGGCTTAAAATATTTAGTCACCAAACCGGTCCCATACTTTTGTGCGTGTGTATGTCACTGAACTCCTCTTAAACGGCTGGACCGATTTTAATGAAATTTTTTGTGTGTCTTTAGGTGGATTCGAGAATGGTTTAGATTTACAATTCAGTCCAATTTAAATTGTTTATTTAATTGTTAATTATGTCTTTTACGTTATAATCGGAATTCACAGCGCTCCATACCTGTTTCACTTATATTCCACATCCTTACACACTTACAATAAGTTAGTTATTTTTTTCTAGCAAAATATTCTCTAGAAATAATTTATATGACAAAACAACGTTTGTCGGGTCCGCTAGTATATATATATATATATATATACTAGCATATGAAGATTTTTTAAAGAAATAACTACATTACTAGCCATTAAATTTACTACACCAAGAGAGAATGTAAATAACACAAAGATATTTCTTGGACACATACATTATAACAGCACCTATACACCTAGGCCATTGATCGAACAGCGACTGCAGTTGCTGGACAGTGGTGGCGTGCAAGTTGCATAGCAACCAAATGTTTTTAATTCATGTGGAACCAGAAGAATGCTCTGATCAGAGCAACAGTTGAACACATTCCGTATTAATGAAGGTCTGGACAACACATACAATATTCAGGCCTGTTTTTTTCCTGCACTGAGAAAATAATATATATACCGCCTTCATCTAGAATGAATAAGTGATCATTTTCTAATTCCCTAAACTAGAAATATAGATTTCCGAGCTATGCACATAAGGCACGCCAATAAATTGAATAGACGAAATGATCGAGAATTTCTAGTTCACACATTTCTAGATGGAGAAACAATATTCTGAATCTTTTGTATTTCAAGAAATTCTCGCTTGATTATCTAAAATTGAGTTATAAAACAAGATTATATTTGCTGAAACCTGCCTCTTATATTCACATTTATTTACAGAGATTTTTAAATGACTCTGCCTTCGATAATATAGGCAACCGCTCTAGAATTCTTGTAGGAGTATCTAGAACTGGCTTTGAAAGTGGAATATAATTTATAAGGATGACATAGAAGTATTTTTTCTAGAGCCACAATTTAGATTCTAGATGTCAGTTACAGTATTTTTTGTCGGTATGTTAAATGTTGAGTATGTTAAATGTTCAGTATACACTAATATAGGACAGAGCCACGGTCCTTAATCCATCTGAAATGTAAAGGCCACTATTTAGAGAAGAGCTATGGAAACAAAAGATGATTGAGACCTGTAACCAATTTCATTACATACATTACATCAGGTGGTGAGATAAGTTCGGCTTTTCTAGACGAAGCAACATCACAGACGGAAGCGACTTCAATGTGTGATCAACGACTAGCCTTGACACATGAATGGCATGACGTTTTCTTTCTCATACGAATCCCAATTTTATTTGCATCATTAAAATGGACTCATCCATATTTGCAATATCATGGAGAATGAACATTACCAGCTGGCATTCGACGTAGTCATACTGGCTCATCACTTAGAAAGGTGCTATGGAGTGTCATTGGATACATCAAGATCACCTCTTGTTTGTACTTCCGGTGCTATATATAGCGGCGAGTTAAGGTCCGTGGTTCCTCCCTATATCCGAGGTCTCCGTAACACAACATTTAAGTAAGTCAATGTCCAACCGCATATTGTCCGTGTTCTCCGGACCTTCCTTGATACAGAATGTTCTCAGCTATTGCTTTGGCCAGTGCATTTTTCTGATCTTGCTTTAGCATAAAACGCCTGATCTATTGTTGACAAACGACTACAACACACACGTTTTCTCCTATAATTACGCTCGATGAAATGTGGCATCGTGGTGAAATTGCATGGAGTGCTGTACCTATACATGTAATTCAATTGCTGTTTGGTTCAATGCTTAGGCGGTTGTTCATGCTAGAGTTCGGGATTTTATCTACTGATTTCTCTGAATTTAAATCTCCAAATTTTCTGACGATTTTATCAATTGTTCTTCTTCTTATTATAACGTATGTGTCCAATAAAATCATTTAGTAAATTGCATTATTTCCTGGTGTAGAACTTTTAAGGACCAATAGTGTAATTCAAGTTCGAAGCATCTTTAAGTATTATTACTTGTACAAAAGGAAACATAAAAATAACTCCTTCTTCTTCTTTTTTTTTTTTTTTTTTTTTTTTTTTTTTTTTTACACATTTGACATTGTGAGTTTTTTTTTGTTTTTTATCCCATGCTTTTTCGATGGAGTTGTAGCTTTTTTTCCTCGTTTTTTACATTCTAACGTACACTGGAACATTTTAAAATGTTACTGTTTTGCAGGCAGGAAAAATAATAATGCTTTTTAAATCAAGATAATCAATATAGTCACATGTGGCTAGATGCAGCACTTACCGTATAAATTTTCATGTGTCCGTATGGAAGGTACATTTTGTAAATAAAAATTTAATTTTACAGACGATGTTTTTTCAGAAATTTTCTTGATATAATATAAAATATTATGGAGTGACTACACTCGACTTTCCGAACATTAAGAAATTAATGGTTAGATCAATAAATTGATAACTTTATTGATAGATTGTAAGAGTAGTCGTTAAATAAATGAAAGTGAAAATTGCAATAGGGTGTGGTCTGCGACAGAGTCACGCAACTTCCGCTGCCTAAGAGTAGGGACAACCACTTTGCCCACTGCTTGTAAATACTAGCCTCTATTTTGACAATTAACCCCGTCTTTGTAACCCGTAAGATAAAAACGTCCGCCGATGCGAAAGTGTTAAGATTAGTGGACAAATTTGGAGCAATATGAATTAATAACAGCAGGATTATAAGAAGCAAATTTTCCTAGTGAAGTATGTTACGATTTTGTATAACATTTTGATTCATAGATTGTTTTCAGTTGCCACATTTGAAAGTAGTTAAGACATTACCATCTTTTGATATTACATCTTTTCTTTCTTCGTGACTACATGCATTCTCAAGCAAAAGAAAAGCTTTTTAAAGAAGATAAACACAATTATTTTTGGACGATATAAAAAAATACAGTCGAATAATCAAAACATTTTTCATTTACAAGATATTGTATTTATTAATTTCCTTATTATGTAAGTAGTTATAGAAATCCCATCTATATAAGTAAAAGAGTACTTCATTTCGATCATTCACTGATTGAGTGACTGTATAACTAACTAACGGACAGCAAAATTTACAGGAATCAGTGACTCGAAACTCGATCAATTCATAAATGAAGTTGAACGCTAACAAGGGAAGTATGAATGAGTAAAATTGCTATTGAAACCAAACCAAGCCTGAATTAAAGAGCATGGTCTAAAACATTGGGTACAGTACAAATTTTCTGCAACCACTCCCATGGGAGCGATATATGACCCACTAATAGTTTTACTTATGGCTATAAAAGCCAACAAAACACACACCAAACTGAGAACGGATGGCGTAGTGGTAGCGTGCTTGACTTCTAATGCGGAGCGCCCGGGATCGAATCTCCTCAAGGGCGTTTTGTATTTTCATTTTTATTTCATCTGAAATATTTATTTTTTACATTTTTAATTAAATTAAATCATTATTTTAAGAAAAAATATTTATTACATTAAGAAGATTTTTTTTGTGAATATTCCAATTAATAAAGTATTGACCATGAATTGACCGCATGGTA
Organism: Salticus scenicus; assembly: GCA_963930645.1. NCBI lineage: Eukaryota > Metazoa > Arthropoda > Arachnida > Araneae > Salticidae > Salticus > Salticus scenicus. The sequence goes on from OZ005649.1 coordinate 215,390,440, forward strand.
AAAATTACAAAAATATTAACTTGTCCGCACTGGAAAAAAAAATAAAAAACTTTTTTTAATATAATTAATATTTTCTCTTTAAATAATGATTTAATTTAATTAAAAATGTAAAAAAAAAAATAAATATTTCAGTTGAAATAAAAAACTAAAATACAAAACGCCCTTGCGGAGATTCGATCTCGGGACCTACGCATTAGAAGTCAAGCACGCTACCACTACGCCACCCGTCCTCACATTTGTGTGTGTTTTGTTGGCTTTTATAGACATATCTAAAACTATTAGGCGGTCATATCTCGCCCCAATGCGAGTGGTTGCAGCAAATTGTACTGTACCCAATGTTTTCGACCATGCTCTTTAATTAAAGCTTGGTTTGGTTTCAATAGCAATTTTACTGATTCACACTTCCCTTGTAAGACGCCACTATCCCCCCTAGAAGGTAAAAAAGAATGTCATTTGTGGTCACCTAAGTTTTGTAATTAATGTACGTGGATCTTTGACAGATTGACAGGCAAGCTTCTAGCAGCTACACACACACACACACACACACACACACACACACACAAAGTAGGTTTAGCGATTTTTGTAATTTGATTTTTAATCTACTGAAACCGAAACATATCTATTTTATCAGGCGCACCGTCGCTCATTTACTCCAGCATGAGTCGGATGCCCGAAGAATTTTATTGTATTAGATACAACTACTTTTCATTCTTATAGATACATGATTAAATACACTTTATACATAATCTCAAATTAAAAATCTAAGTTTTAAAATACGATGTAAATGCAAATAAATGTAAATTTTAAATTTAAAAATGTAATCGCTTAGATTTTATTGATACCAGTACATTTAGAGTGGGAAAAACTTTCTTGATTTGCTGAAAATAATTTGCTGAGCAATGGAATCATTAGAGTTTTTAATCAAATAAAACGTGATTTTAATAACTTCCATTTAAATTCAACTGTTGAATTTAATTAATTTGTAGAATTTAATTAATTGGATAGCAGATCAAATGGTAATGTAATATTAGAAAAGATTAAACTCATTAAACTTTAAACATAAAGAAAATTTAAAGATAATAAAATTTTTGTATATTTTTTGTATTAGCAATAATCGATTTCAAACAATCTGAGAATAGATTACACAGTAAAAGTATTAACTTATGTGTTGAGCTCTGCTATGTTAGTCTTTGTAACAGATTTCGGTGGAAGCAACATATTTTCACGTCAAGACAGCCGTGTAGTTTATTTACTTTTATTTCTCTCGGTAACTTTCTGTTAGAGAATGCGTGTCTAATTGAGAAAATGTATAATTTATTCTTATGGTGTATACGAGTATACTACCATTGCTGAAGATATTATTGCACCCATTAATTAAATCTTTTGTTTGAAATTTTAATGTTGTTTCAAACAACTAATGTTGTTAATTTCCTTTAACTATTAATATTTTTGTTAAATTTAACATCAAATATTTTTGTATCAATCTTTAGGCTTTCAACAAAATCAGGTATTTGAACAAAAAGTAAAAGCAAAACAAACTCCACAAAATTTTTTAACGATAATTTTTGTTTAGTTTGAACCTAGTAAACAATGAATGCACAATATTGTCAATTATAAAAAAAATAAAAATAATGTTACAAATTTTTTTCATGATTATTATTTATGCCGAAAAATAGGCTCAAGTTTCAAGGTGAAGATTTTTAGTGATTCTTGTACATCTTCCGGAGCGTACATTCGTACTTACGCAAAATGCAAAACAAACAGGTAAAAAAAAAGTAACACAAAATTATTGCTGTACAATAAATTTACAATTCGATCGATTTGAACTTTCTTTCTTTCATATTTCAAATATTAGTTGAATCATGTTATGATGTCATATACGAATTATATTGACAAAATGGATTTCTCTAAGTCGATTATTGTAATAAATAATGTGTGTCCTTCACAATCATTGCTATAGAAATGTATTAGTATCGCTGCATTTTCAGAATATTTTAGTCTACAGCGAATGTCAAAAATTTGTCTTTATTAAAATACATCGAAACATGTATCTGTTAATAGTGAATTGAAATGTCACTCAAAGGACGCGCTGTACCATTTTAAATGACACCATTATGTAGTAACTTTATGTGGAGGGAAATTCATGAGATTCAAATAATTAGAATTCACACATTTCTGGATTACACATTTCAGATACTTTAATGGAATTATTTATGACACTCAGTGATACAGAAATGTTTTACAACAGCATATATTGCCTACAACTAAATTAAATGGAACGTTTCTGGATATTAATACATCAGCATTGGTAGGATTTTCATTAGATATGATTTCGCCGCCATCAAAATGTATATTCGTTTAATAATTCATGTAGATCAGATTTGAAATTTGTAAATTTTCAAATAACTTGCAATCAGAACATTCTATACTATAATATTAAACATAATGTACAATATGTAAAATATATATATATATATATATATATATTTACTTTAAGTATAACCATTTAGATTTTTTTCTTAATAGTTCTGCTTAGATGATCAATGTAAATTTCGTAATGCAACACCATCTACATTAAAAACACTCAAGAATAGTTTCAGGTCGGAAAAGACAGTCATCAGTGTATAGTCAAAGAATTATCACAAATAACTTGAGTAAATTCTAATAGAACATAATTATTTTTTTTATTAATGGTGTGACTTTAATATGTATATATTATACTTCCATATTTTTCAATCCACACTTTAAATTCAATTTACAACGGCATATTTAAATAGTACACTTTTTTATATTCAATTATGAAATTGTATATTTTGTATATAAAACATAAAAAAAAAAAAAAAAAAACCTCGTACAAAAACCTTAAATCTATCTTTAAAATTCTTTGATTTTGAATTTAATTAAAGTTTATTTATTTGCAAAATGTATAATTTTCAATTTGAAGTAAGCTAACTCGCAAATTGTAAGCTGTCAACAAAGGACTGGTCTTGAATTTCATGATATATATATAAGTGTGGAAGTGTGTACGTAATTACTAATTTTGAACTAAATTTAGTGGTTTTGGGGTTGCGATATAATAATGACTGTTTAGTTCAAGGATGAAACATTGGCGCAGAACTCGTGCCAGTACTTCTTCTTCTTCTTCAAAAAAAAATATATTTATAATATCGTTGGCTTAAGATGAAGAAAATTTAATGATAAAGAAAATAATGCTAAGAAAATAATGATATGAGCTCAGCGACAATGTTTCATATCTGCTGAATAATTTTCAGTTTTATAGGTTTTATATCAAGGTTTTTTATACTGAAAAGAACATGAATTATCTTCTAATATGTGTTAAAAATTTAAAGACTAACAGCACGAAAACTTTAAAATATGATTGTAAAATGACTTATATAACATATAACACACACACACACACACACACACACACATATATATATATATATATATATATATACAGGGCTCGAAATTTCAACTTGGATTACACTCGCTAAAAAAAAAAAAAAAAAAAAAAAAAGTTACTCGCCACAAAGTACAGTCGGTATCAAAAGTGTCCGAACGCTAGCAAAAATTCATATGTAAAAAAAGTACACTTCATATGGTTTTGTTAAATAAATCCTTATCGAATCATGTTCTTACACTGACTAAGAACAGGATACAAGAATTTATTTAATAAAACAGTATGAAGTGTACTTTTTTTACATAGGAATTTTTGCTAGTGTTCGGACCCTTTTGTTACCGACTGTATGATTAACTTACTCTATTTTTTATGTATAAGGTGACCAGCATTTTTATTGGAAAAAGATAAATTACGCATTGTGTTTTATAAGAAAATAGAAGACATTCAAGTTTGAAAAATAGGTCATTTTAGAGGAAACAAAATTGAATGAAAATAACTATAAAAGTCGATTCAAAAGCTATACACAAGTGGTGGAAACGTTTTTATCTCAAATGATGAATTTGGATCAGCACACCTTAATTTAAATTAATAATATACGGATACGTGAGGAAAAATTCCTAATTTTTATAGGTTCCACTGGACAATATAGATTTTTACTTCCATTACCCTACTACCGTAAGTAATGGAAGTATTATATTCGGTCTGAAAATTCGATATCGGGTTTTCACCTGACTTACACGTTTTAAGGTCCCCTGAGTCCAAAAAAAGTGGTTTTTGGCAATTGGTCAGTCTGTATGTATGTATGTGTATGTGTGTGTGTGTGTGTATGTATGTATGTGGAGAATCTTCTGGCTATTGTAGCTCAGAAACTAATAAAGATAGAGCTACGAAACTTTAGAATTGAAATACGTCTGGTGTACAGATGAAATTTCCATATTTTGGTGAAAATTGAAAAACCGGAAGAGGGACATCGGAAACCCGAAGTGGGACCGTAAGTCCGTATCTCAAAAACGGCTCTAACGATTTTCTTCAAACTTGCTATATAAACACTCTATTAGATGTCCTTTCGAATGATATAGTTGGTTAGTTCAGGAAAATTGATAGGCGTCCTGTATAAATAGCTCAATTTCAGGCCTCGCAAAGGCGTTCCTTTAAAAACGGTTGTACGGATTTTTTTTCAAACTCGCCATTTTAACTCACTTTTAAATATGCTTTTGTATGTAATTATTGTTTTCCTGTCAATAATTGAGTTTAACGGGAAGTGGGACATCGGAAACCGGAAGTGGGACCGTAAGTCAGTGTCTCAAAAACGACTCTAACGATTTTCTTCAAATTTGCTATATAAACACTCTATTAGATGTCCTTTCGAATGATATAGTTGGTTAGTTCAGGAAAATTGATAGGCGTCCTGTATAAATAGCTCAATTTCAGGTCCCCCAAGGGCGTTCCTTTAAAAACAGCTGTACGGATTTTTTGTCTTCTGATCACATTATTTTTCTTGATCACATCTCCAAAAAATGCTTTTAATGCGTATAATTGTGGGTAATGGAAGTTGTGTGGTTGTTTCACACCAGATTTTTTCTTTTCTTTTTTTTATTATTATTTTTTGCTATAGACATTTTTTGCTACAGACATTTTTTTTTTTTTTGGTACTTTCGCAGTTACATTAAAAAAAAAAAAAAAAAAAAAAAAGTTGGTAGACATTTTTTTGATTAAAATCATAATCATAAAAGAAAAAATAAAATTGGCAAATGAAAAAATAAAATTAATATGTGGCAGATGAAACGATTTCTTTTAAAAAACAGTCATTCTTTATCAACATTTTGTAAAAGTCCTTACAAGTATAACCTAAATTAGTCTTAATAGTTAATAAGTTTTTAAAGTAGGTGTATAAAGAGATTTTTTTCACATGTCTACATTTTGTTCATTGAAGAAAATGGGAGCATTTTTGCCAGGAGGACATAAATGAATTCAACTAACTTTTGCATATTTTTATGAGGTTGTGGTAGTGTTATCAATAAGGCCAAATGTCTGCACTAGGACTCTCGGACTTAGTAGAAGAGTCCTCCGTGGGGGGTCTTTCTAAAAGGTCTTGTCTTATTCCATATTTACGCTAGTTTTGGAGAAAACCACGGAAAACTCCTAACGGCTAAGCCAACGAGCGCGACCAGGTATTGAACCCAGCGCCTCACGTAGACCAGCTTTCAGGACAGTACCTCTCGGTCACTGGTGGGCCTATTTTTATGAGGAATATTATTCATGCAAAAGTGATAACACACGTCAACACACCGCATATCAACCGGAGGACCACCACCTTAATGATTTTATGACAATTTCAATAGGGATTTGGATCAAAGAACCATACAAGTATAGGGAATACTTTTATTTCTTTGTGATTCAAATAATCTGAATAGATATAAACCGTAATATGCACAAGTTTATTAGAAAGTTGTTCTTTCTGCGAACCTAACGCAAAGAAAAGTGTTAACCGTTCGATACAGTTAACAGCCAATTGAGCTTCCTAGTTTTACGAAATTTTTGAAAGAAAAAGACTAAATCCATTTCATTTGTAAAAGAGGACAGCGGACGAAAAAAAAAAAAAAAAAAAGGACGTTTTAGTCATGTAACACTTTTTTTTTTTTTCGTTTAAGAGGACAGACTGTACTCTTAAAAAGAGGACTTCTGGTCACCTTACCTAAGATTAGCATGATTTTACGTTTTTAAATCGATATATATATAGAGAGAGATCCTATTAAATTTCGTACTGTTACAGTTGCCTGTAATGCCTATAATTCTAATGCAAATATTATGTTGTTAAATATCCTTAAAAATTACATTGTTATATTGTTTCTAACAACAGTAGTGTTTTTATAAAAAATAGTTTTCAACTCAAAAATATAATTAAAAATCTTACTGATATTACTGGTATAAAAACATTTCGTTCTCCCATTGTTTAATGGTGTTTTCCATTACTTGAGGCTTATTTCTGTCAAGCTATCTACATGATGGACCAGAACGTTTCTGCTTAAAAGTTGTCTGAGTGAGTAATGCTGACCGGTTGTCGTCCTGGATAGCTCAATTGGTAGATTCTTGACCTCGTAAGTCAAAGATCCGGGGTTCGACTCCCGGTCCAGGCATTATTTTCACTCAGTCGGAAAAATAAAAAAAATTCTATTGCATTTACTTTGCATTAAAATATATTCCTTTTTTACCCTTAAAATGTTCAATTTCTTCATTACTGAGTTGCCAGCTATTCTGAAAATTAGTGATCAAACACTAAAACATATGATAATCAATCAATCAATAAATATCCATGTTGTTGTATAGTATCATTATTCTTCATCTTCTATGCACAACTAAACCCTTGAATTATTTTGCTTGTTTTTAATCCTTGTGACTCAATATCCCCGTGAGTAACGATTGTTTTTTATGATTTTTTTTTTTGTTTTGTTTTGTCTGATTCGCTGATTTCTGGAACTAAATAGTTTATTCCACTTTATTTTTCATTTTTAACTTCAGTTAATTTCTTGTTCGATAGGGTGCCAGTTAGCAATTTGCTTTTATAGCTGCTAACGAACGAAATCGTACATTTGTTCTATACGGTGAAAAAGTTCAGCCCTGACGAAATGTTTTCACCGTTCTGAGCTTTTTTTAGTTAAAAAAAATGTTTAAAATACTGTCTTAATTGTTTATTTTCTCATTACTTGTTTGTATATATTTTGATTTGAGTTTTATGTCGTTTTTACACACCGGCAAAATTATTAAAATTGCAACTAACAATCTAGAAATAAATTTAAGGTATGATTCAAGTTAAATTAAAGAAAAAAATAATAAAAAAATAAAAAATAAATGTTTCAATAAATCACAATCAGTCTCCACGGGTTATTTATTGTTGTTATTGCATTCAGGTTGTTATTTCATTCTTATTGGTCTATGTAGTTTCAGTGATCTTACATCTGTTGCTTGGTTTTTACTACGATTAATAGTTCAGGTAATAAAAAGTATCCGAACACTAGCAAAAAATCCTGTATAAAAAAAGTAGAGTTAAAACTGTTTTGTTAAATAAATCCTTGTCGAAACATGTTTTTAGACTGACTAAGAAAATGATTCGACAAGGATTTATTTAACAAAACAGTATTAACTCTACTTTTTTTATATAGGAATTTTTGCTAGTGTTCGGATACTTTTGTTACTGACTGTACTTCATATTATATATTTGTAAGTTCTATGCATCGACTTCAACAGACCCCATTATAATATATGATTAAGATAGAAGTCAGTCATGAAGCTCTACTCTTGATAAAACCAATAAAGTTTATTCTAGCTTAGAATGAGGATGAGGAGGTTAGTTTAAAGGAACTCACAGAATTATTAAACAGGTAAACTAAAACAGATAAATAAAAGTGCTCACCACTTGTAGCTTTAATAAATGACTCCAGAAGCTCATCAGAACTTCTAGGTATTTGAAGAATGCTTACGAATCCAACACAAATTCCAGAGAATAACTTTGCACCACAACTTTACTTCGTGCAACTCTAGCCTTCTAAATTTTCTTGCCACGGCCACTCACTATTCGATCACACTTCATACTATTAATAAATTTAAACCGCTTGTTACTAACTTATTGCTTAAACGCTCCACATACTCCTACACCAATCTGTATGACACAAACATCACACTATTTAAACTCTTCCAAAACAGACAACCTTATTCACTTCGTTTCATCCACTTACTCCTTCAAAACTAACCGTATTCAACCTTCTTTTCCAATCTACGTAGATTCTAATTTCCTTTTAAACTCTTCATGCCTACCCAAAATCACCTCTACTTGACATCTTCAATCTAGTAATTTCACCTCTAACATCGCCAAACCACACTGGATCCATTTCTATTTTCCCGAACTCAATCAACATCTTAATCCTTCACTACTGATTTCCTCCGGCGACCTTTATTTTTTCATCCTGACGCTATGTCTACCTTATAAAATAATTTAAAAAAAAATCTCTACGAAATTTAACCTTCATTCATTCAAAAAAAAAAAAAAAAAAAAAAAGGTAAAAGTATTAATAATTATTTATACTTATTTTTTTACTATTTATTTTTAAAAAGAACCTTCGTTATATTGATATGTATATTTATACATATAAAAACAAAAATAAATATAAATAAATAAATATGCATATATATAAGTGATTTAAAAAAATACATTTTAATTAATTTTAAAAATATATGAAGCAGATTTCTATCAAGTGTATCTTTGGATAACTATTTTGAATTAGCGCATTTACATAGATAAACCGTTAAAAATTTGATTCACTTAATCAAAAGACCGCAAAACGTGTAATTCTAGTAAAAATCAGCGATGAGGCTCGGACTTCAAAGCTAGTACTTTGTTTACCACATGATATGAAAAAATAATTATCGTTTCGCAACAATTTTCTAGAAGTTGGTAAAATTTAGTAGTAAAGACATTAACTACATTTAGTAGTAATGAATATATATACTTAATTCTGTATAATTCTGTATATTGTCTATATTTAGTCATCAAATAGATTCCATACATTTAGCCCAGTATGGAAAATACTTAACACGACTTTAAAATCAATTTCAGTATATAATCTTAATGTATCCGAATTCGTTTGTGTAGCCCTGTAAATGGACGGAAAATGATTTTAATATCATATCCTATACTAGCCTTGATTTTATATATAATACACACACACACACACACGTGTGTGTGTGTGTTCATTTCACTTTATTTATGTAACAGGCAGATAAACCGAAATCATAAATACTTTGCAATTTTTTTAAAAATTATTAAAAGGTGATTACCGTCGTATTTCAGATATTGCTGTTGAAAAATCAAATCTTCAGAATATAGCAGTGAATAACAGAAACTGCTGTTATGACAATATTTGGAGTCTATTTCACTCTCACTATTTCTATGCCTGTATTATGGTTTCACTTAGGAGTACATATGGAATAGTTGGATAAAATGGAATACATTAATCTCACATGTACGGAGCTGCAACCTGTCGAAAGCACTTTAAATATTTTTACTGGGCCTCAAATATGAACTACGCTTCACCGTGCATCAGTTAGAAGACACACGTTCTGTATCATACAATTGTTTGAGTTTTTCAAGATTTGTACTTTTTTGGAGATAAGTATGACAAATTCTGTAATCTGGGGTTCTAGAACGAACGCATCGGAAAGAATTCGACGCGGAAACTTTCAGCTATCGAAAACGCCGGTTTCCGAACAAAATCCTTCCGATAAGCGTTTTATACCCTAGAACCATATACTCAGAAAGGTGAGTCGAAATTTGTTCAAGAGCGACCAAACTGTTTTCGAAATCGGATTAAGTTGACCAATCACAGACAAGGATTATTTCATACTCGCCGAGACATTTCGTTTGGATTTTAGATAAATAAACATGGCTGCTTGCCTGCGAGTGCGATTACCGTGAACGTGTGTTTTTGTTTTATTTAATAAGAGAAGAGTTTTTATCCCCCTTTGTTTGTAAATATGTATTTTCTATATATTAAACCCGCGCTATTACTGAATTTCACTTTTTGCCAGTTACTAGCATTTTAAGGCAGTAAACGTAAATATTTTCTGTCTTGAAGTATTAGCTGCTAGCATCTATTATTTTTTCAACTATGTACGATGGATTACGTACTATGGATTACTTACTATGGATAAACTACTCTTGGATGTAATACAGGTAATAGGTTTTTACTTTGTTTAATATGTTTAAATTTTATAATTAAATTAAAGATTCTTTATTATATATATAAATATTAACAATTTTGTTTAAATTTCCTTAATTAAAATTTGTGAGTGCATACATTAGTATAACTGATTTATTGTATTTACATGCAGTAAAGCAAACCTTATAGTATTTTTTTTTCTTTAATTTGAATTAATGCCTCTTTTCTTTAATTTGAATTAATGATTCAACTTAAATTAAAGAAAAAAATAATAAAAAAATAAAAAATAAATGTTTCAATAAATCACAATCAGTCTCCACGGGTTATTTATTGTTGTTATTTCATTTAGGTTGTTATTTCATTCTTATTGGTCTATGTAGTTTCAGTGATCTTACATCTATTGCTTGGCTTTTACTACGATTAATAGTTCAGGTAATAAAAAGTATCCGAACACTAGCAAAAAATCCTATATAAAAAAAGTAGAGTTAAAACTGTTTTGTTAAATAAATCCTTGTCGAAACATGTTTTTAGACTGACTAAGAAAATGATTCGACAAGGATTTATTTAACAAAACAGTATTAACTCTACTTTTTTTATATAGGAATTTTTGCTAGTGTTCGGATACTTTTGTTACTGACTGTACTTCCTATTATATATTTGTAAGTTCTATGCATCGACTTCAACAGACCCCATTATAATATATGATTAAGATAGAAGTCAATCATGAAGCTCTACTCTTGATAAAACCAATAAAGTTTATTCTAGCTTAGAATGAGGATGAGGAGGTTAGTTTAAAGGAACTCACAGAATTATTAAACAGGTAAACTAAAACAGATAAATAAAAGTGCTCACCACTTGTAGCTTTAATAAATGACTACAGAAGCTCGTCAGAACTTCTAGGTATTTGAAGAATGCTTACGAATCCAACACAAATTCCAGAGAATAACTTTGCACCACAGCTTTACTTCGTGCAACTCTAGCCTTCTAAACTTTTCTTGCCACGGCCATTCACTATTCGATCACACTTCATACTATTAATAAATTTAAACCGCTTGTTACTAACTTATTGCTTAAACGCTCCACATACTCCTACACCAATCTGTATGACACAAACATCACACTATTTAAACTCTTCCAAAACAGACAACCTCATTCACTTCGTTTCATCCACTTACTCCTTCAAAACTAACCGTATTCAACCTTCTTTTCCAATCTACGTAGATTCTAATTTCCTTTTAAACTCTTCATGCCTACCCAAAATCACCTCTACTTGACACCTTCAATCTAGTAATTTCACCTCTAACATCGCCAAACCACGCTGGATCCATTTATATTTTCCCGAACTCAATCAACATCTTAATCCTTCACTACTGATTTCCTCCGGCGACCTTTATTTTTTCATCCCGACGCTATGTCTACCTTATATATTAATTTTAAAAAAATCTCTACGAAATTTAACCTTCATTCATTCAAAAAAAAAAGGTAAAAGTATTAATAATTATTTATACTTATTTTTTTACTATTTATTTTAAAAAAGAACCTTCGTTATATTGATATGTATATTTATACATATTGTTACGAAATTGTAAATAATTGTGTTTATTTTTGTATAAATTCTTTCAAAGAGGCTTAGTAAGTTGATAAAGAGCTAATTTTGTGCATTTCTAGTCGTTTTAGCGTTGAAATAGCCTTATTTTCCCTTAAAAACGCATTAAAAAGCCCCAGTAACGCAGGTAATGGTTTGGCGCCAAATTTGGCGACTTTTTCCCACCTTGGCGATTTTTTTTGGCGACTTGACGAGAAAATCCTTATATGGGATATACTAAATATGGAAGCTGTAAGTTGATTGGTTGACCACTTTCTAGAGTTTTCTCGAAAAATCTGGGCTCCATGGAACAGCATATAAGGAGCGCTTCCTCGCCAAGGCAGTCAGTTCAGTTCAGATCTCAGCCAGCTTCGCTAGTGCTTGCATTGCTCTTAAGCCTCTTTGAGAGAGACTTGCTTCAAGTGTTATTGGTATACAGTTTGTACTGTGGATTAGCTATTGACAGCTGTTGTTTAAGCTGTGTTTACTGTTTGAATTGAAGCTGATACTTGGTTTATAGACCTGCATTTTTCTGGAATTTTCTATGAATAAATTACTGAATTTTTGTACGTTTGGCCTTTCATTCTCAGACAACTCACGAACCCCCAAGTACGCTACATTTCTGGTGTCAGAAGTGGGATTTTGTCTGTGAATGGTGATAACGAGATCTATGGAGCAAGAGATGAAAAAACTTCTAGAAAGCTTAGCTACCCAGATGAATGAGATGAAAGTTAGCCTGAGTCAAGAGATGAAAGAAATGATGGTAGCACAAGAGAAAATGGAAACATCGCAAAGAGAGTTGAAAGACGGTTTGACTGAAGAAATGAAAGTAGCACAAGAGAAAATGGAAACATCGCAAAGAGAATTGAAAGACGGTTTGACTGAAGAAATGAAGCATATGAAAAGCAGCTTGGGTGAAGTTCAGGAAGAAATTAAATCTAATCAAGATGAGATGAAGAGAGAGCTTTCAACGGTGAAAGAATCAATCGAGGGTAAATTAACGGTGATGGAAAATAGAATGGATGGAATAGAAGAGAAAGTTATAAAGATAGAAGAAAATTTTGAAGAGAAAGTTATAAAGATAGAAGAAAATTTTGAAGAGAAAGTTTTGAAAATTGAAGAGAGTTTTGAAGAGAAAACTATGAAGATAGAAGAAAATGTTATGAAAGTAGAAAGGAATTTTGAAGAGAGTGTTACGAAAATAGAACGGAGTTTTGAGGAGAAAGTTAAAGAAAATTTTGATCAGGAACTGAAAGGAAGGTTTTCAGAGATAGAAGGTAAACTGAAGAGAATGGAGGAAGATCTTGAGAGAAAAATGAGAGAAGAGTGGAGCGGAGAGGTAATAGGGAATGAACTGCAGAGCAAGATTCGGAATTTCGAAGAAAAGTTAGAATCCAAGCCCCAGGAAACTGAAAAGAAAGAGAGAAGAAACCAGAATCACGAATTTATTAAGCTATCTACCTACGACGGCAGTTCCTCCTGGCATGTATATAAGACGCAGTTTTCCATCGTAGCTGAAGCTAACGGCTGGGACTCTACCGCCAAGTCGGTCCACTTAGCAGCAGCATTACGGGGAGATGCAGCCGAGATACTGAGAAATGTTTCTAAAGAAGAAAGGAACGACTTCGAGGTCCTGACTAGAGCACTGGAGCTACGGTTCGGAGAGAAGTGTTCTAAGGACTATAGTCGCCTCCAGCTAAAGTCCCGCTACCAGAAAACGGGCGAAAGTTTGCAAGAGCTGGCAGCGGACATTCAGAGATTGTCACACCTAGCATTCTCAGACTGTCAAGCTGAAACTCGAAACGACTTAGCTCTTCAGTACTTTATCGATGCTGTTCGGGATCCAGAAATTCAAAAAGCGCTGAGACTTTCCAACATCAGAGACGTAGAATCAGCTTTAGGCTATGCACTTAGGATAGAGGAAGCCCAACAAGTCTCCCGTAAAGACCGCCATACCATAAGAGCAGTCTCATTAAACGATACGTCTGCTGGTGAAAATGAAATAAAGAGAAGTATCGAAGAGATCTTAAAGAGATTGCGCAGCCTGGAGAATAATAAGGAAATAAAGGATCGGAAGATAAAGTGCTGGGGCTGTGGAGGGGATGGTCACGTGAAGAGGAACTGCCCTGTACGACCAACTATAGGAAATCACCCGGCTTCACCATCACTGCAGGGAAACTAAGAGGAGGCCATCTTGCGGGGCGGAGGTTGCCTAAAATTAAAGAGCCCCAATTTACAGTATTTCATGTTTCATCGATGAGTGGCGGCGATAATGGACTTCACGTCTATGGCCAAGTCAACAACGCCACCTGCCGGATGATTCTGGACACGGGAGCCAACGTGACCATCATTAGAACGGATTTGGCTCAAGAACTAAAAGAGAAGATCATCTGGACGCCGCCCTGTGTTAAACTCCAGACTGTGACCGGAGACGAAATCAAAATATATGGGAAAATGAACTTGACTATCACTTTTGGGAATGCCAGTTACCATCATATGGCATATGTGGCAGATATAAGAGATCCTTTAATCATTGGAATTCATTTCCTGAGAAAATTTAACTTCAAATTGGACTTCAAGAATAATGAATTGCATTCGAGTTCGGAAGACATAGCTGTGTTCAATACTGAAAATCAGGACATTCAGACAATTTGCCAGATAACAGCCAAGTCTGAAATTTCCATCCCTCCACACACAGAGACAATAGTTTCAGGAACACCACCTACAAAGCAATACTTCCGCTATGGACTGATTGAATACCCGAATACAGACAACAGCCCAAGAGGAGTTCTGGTAGCTTCATCTCTAGTTGATCTCTCAAAGAGTACTATTCCTGTGAGAGTCGCAAACATCAGCGATAAGGTCCGAACAGTGAAGAAGGATGAGGTGTTAGCAGCCTGCACTCCTGTAACATGCATCAACCGCCCCACGCAATCAACTGAATCCAAGTCTTCTGAACAATTAATAACGGAATTACTCAAGAATGCAGAGTTAGGAAAAGAACAGAGATGTGCTCCGGAGAAGCTACTCCAAGAATTTAAAGACCTTTTTTCTCGAACACCTGAAGACGTCGGGAGAACGAACATCACCCAGCACAGAATTGATACAGGAAATCATCCTCCAATCAAACAACATCCAAGAAGACTTCCCTTTGCTAAACAGGAAGAGGTCACTGAACTTCTAAGTGAAATGCAGCACAATGATGTCATCGAGCCATCAACGAGTCCTTGGGCCTCTCCCATAGTACTGGTGCGGAAAAAGGATGGTTCAACAAGGTTTTGTGTGGATTATCGTCGTTTGAATGACATCACGAAGAAAGACAGTTACCCTCTTCCCAGAATTGACGACACATTAGACACACTTGCTGGCAATAAATGGTTCTCGACTTTGGATCTGAAGAGCGGTTACTGGCAAGTAGAGTTACATCCTGATGATCGTGAGAAGACTGCATTCACCACGGGATAAGGACTGTGGCAATTTAAAGTTATGCCATTCGGATTATGTAATGCACCTGTAACCTTCGAACGCGTGATGGAGACAGTGCTGAAAGGACTTTCCTATGAAGCCTGTCTGGTGTATTTGGATGATATTATCATTGTGGGGCGCACCTTTGAAGACCACCTTCGAAATATCCGAAAGGTGCTGGAGAAACTCAGAATGGCTAACCTCAAGTTGAATCCAGGCAAGTGTAACTTGTTCCGTCGTGAAGTGAGCTACCTCGGCCATATCATCTCTGCCGAAGGTGTGAGAACTGATCCTGAGAAGATCTCTGCAGTCGAGAACTGGAGTCGCCCTGAAAATGTACACGAACTACGAAGTTTCCTGGGGTTATGTACTTACTACAGGAAGTTTGTCAAGGGTTTCTCAAATATTGCCAGACCACTCCACAAGCTGACGGAAGCCAAACAGAAGTTCCTGTGGACAGATGAATGTGAAAAAGCTTTCAAGCGACTTAAAGAGGCCTTAACATCATCGCCTATCTTGACGTATCCACAGCCCGACAGACAGTTCATACTTGATACAGATGCCAGCCATGAGAGTGTCGGTGCTGTTCTGTCGCAGGAAATTGATGGTCAAGAACATGTCATTGCCTATTGGAGTAAATGCCTGTCTAAACCGGAGCGAAATTACTGTACCACCAGGAAAGAGCTACTCGCCATCGTAAAAGTCGTAGAACATTTCCATCATTACCTCTATGGCAGAAGATTCCTGCTCCGGACTGACCATGCATCTTTAACGTGGTTGCTCCAGTTCAAGAACCCGGAAGGACAGATTGCCAGGTGGATACAACGCCTGCAGGAATATGACTTCGAGATACGTCATCGTAAAGGGACTCTACATGGTAATGCAGATGCCTTGTCACGAAAGCCCTGCTCGGAAAGCTGCACGTACTGCTCTAGAGCCGAACAGAAATACCTGCCGATAAATCCGGTTGCCTGCCAAGTTACTGTCTCAACACCATCAGATCAAGATCCCGATCCATGGAGTGACGAAGAACTTAGAAAAGCCCAGTTGGAAGATCCTGACATAAAACCAATATTACAGCTGAAGGAGACGACCAGCAACAGACCTATCTGGCAGGATATTTCCAGATTTAGTCCCATTACGAAAAGTTATTGGGCTCTTTGGGACTCTCTTCATATCAGAAACGGCGTATTATACAGAAAGTGGGAATCTGATGATGGGAAAAGCTTCAGATGGCAGATTTTATTACCAAGATAAAAAATTCCAGCTGTTTTAGAACAACTGCATAGTAGCTCTACCGGAGGCCATTTTGGGGTAATGAAGACTCTGCAGAAAGTTCGGGAACGCTTCTACTGGTGCAAGGCAAAGGAGGATGTGGAGAAATGGTGTAAATCCTGTGATGCTTGTGCGGCACGTAAAGGCCCGCAGAAACGAAGTCGAGGAAGACTGCAACGGTATAACGTGGGAGCACCATTTGAACGGATTGCAATCGACATCTTGGGTCCTTTGCCACGGACCTCCAGTGGAAATAAATACATCCTCGTCGTGATGGACTATTTCACCAAGTGGCCTGAGGCATATCCCATTCCCAATCAAGAGGCATGCACAGTCGCAGAGGTCCTAGTGCAGCAATGGGTGTCAAGGTACGGCACGCCCCTACAACTTCATACCGACCAAGGTAGGAACTTTATCTCTGATGTTTTCAAAGGACTGTGTGAACTACTCGGCATAGACAAAACCCGGACAACACCCTTACATCCCCAGTCGGACGGCATGGTCGAGAGGTTCAATCGTACCATCCTGAATAACCTCTCCCTTCTAGTATCAAGGAACCAGCAAGATTGGGACTTGAAGTTGTCATTGTTCCTGCTGGCTTATCGAAGTGCTGTCCATGAAACCACCGGCTATACTCCAGCCCAGATGCTGTTCGGACGTGAACTTCGTCTCCCTTGTGATCTCCTGTTTGGTTGTCCACCCGATGCGCCTTCATCGCCCGAGGAGTACATCCAAGATCTCCAGGCACGATTTGAGGACGTACACAACTTCGCTCGGGAGCGGATTAACATGGCAACGGAGAAAATGAAGACAAGGTACGATCTAAAGGCTACACAATATGAGTTCCAGGAAGGAGAGAAGGTCTGGTTGTGGAATCCTGTTCGACGCAAAGGGCTCTCTCCCAAGTTACAGTGCAACTGGTACGGACCATACACAGTCTTAAAAAGGCTGAATGATGTAGTGGTGCGGATCACTAAAACACCTTCATCATAACCGAAGGTGGTGCACTATAATAGGCTAGCCAAGTACCACAAGTAACGGTAAAATTAAAATTTAAAATGTAAATACTGGTAAAATTTGCGCATGCGCACTGTAAATATTTGTATATAAATATTTGTACATATTTGTGAATTTTGTAAATATTTCCCACTTAATTTATATTTCTATGTTATCTTTATGTGCAACTTAGTTTTTGTGTTTTAGATTATGTAAATTTGTTTAGTTTCGCCTCTTGACCAAGGGTTGCACTGCCCGGGACGTGCAGTCCTTGGGAGGGGGGCAGTGTTACGAAATTGTAAATAATTGTGTTTATTTTTGTATAAATTCTTTCAAAGAGGCTTAGTAAGTTGATAAAGAGCTAATTTTGTGCATTTCTAGTCGTTTTAGCGTTGAAATAGCCTTATTTTCCCTTAAAAACGCATTAAAAAGCCCCAGTAACGCAGGTAATGGTTTGGCGCCAAATTTGGCGACTTTTTCCCACCTTGGCGATTTTTTTGGCGACCTTGGCGAGAAAATCCTTATATGGGATATACCAAATATGGAAGCTGTAAGTTGATTGGTTGACCACTTTCTAGAGTTTTCTCGAAAAATCTGGGCTCCATGGAACAGCATATAAGGAGCGCTTCCTCGCCAAGGCAGTCAGTTCAGTTCAGATCTCAGCCAGCTTCGCTAGTGCTTGCATTGCTCTTAAGCCTCTTTGAGAGAGACTTGCTTCAAGTGTTATTGGTATACAGTTTGTACTGTGGATTAGCTATTGACAGCTGTTGTTTAAGCTGTGTTTACTGTTTGAATTGAAGCTGATACTTGGTTTATAGACCTGCATTTTTCTGGAATTTTCTGTGAATAAATTACTGAATTTTTGTACGTTTGGCCTTTCATTCTCAGACAACTCACGAACCCCCAAGTACGCTACAATATAAAAACAAAAATAAATATAAATAAATAAATATGCATATATATAAGTGATTTAAAAAAATACATTTTAATTAATTTTAAAAATATATGAAGCAGATTTCTATCAAATGTATCTTTGGATAACTATTTTGAATTAGCGCATTTACATAGATAAACCGTTAAAAATTTGATTCACTTAATCAAAAGACCGCAAAACGTGCGATTCTAGTAAAAATCAGCGATGAGGCTCGGACTTCAAAGCTAGTACTTTGTTTACCACATGATATGAAAAAATAATTATCGTTTCGCAACAATTTTCTAGAAGTTGGTAAAATTTAGTAGTAAAGACATTAACTACATTTAGTAGTAATGAATATATATTCTTAATTCTGTATAATCCTGTATATTGTCTATATTTAGTCTTCAAATAGATTCCATACATTTAGCCCAGTATGGAAAATACTTAACACGACTTTAAAATCAATTTCAATATATAATCTTAATGTATCCGAATTCGTTTGTGTAGCCCTGTAAATGGACGGAAAATGATTTTAATATCATATCCTATACTAGCCTTGATTTTATATATAATACACACACACACACACACGTGTGTGTGTGTGTTCATTTCACTTTATTTATGTAACAGGCAGATAAACCGAAATCATAAATACTTTGCAATTTTTTTAAAAATTATTAAAAGGTGATTACCGTCGTATTTCAGATATTGCTGTTGAAAAATCAAATCTTCAGAATATAGCAGTGAATAACAGAAACTGCTGTTATGACAATATTTGGAGTCTATTTCACTCTCACTATTTCTATGCCTGTATTATGGTTTCACTTAGGAGTACATATGGAATAGTTGGGTAAAATGGAATACATTAATCTCACATGTACGGAGCTGCAACCTGTCGAAAGCACTTTAAATATTTTTACTGGGCCTCAAATATGAACTACGCTTCACCGTGCATCAGTTAGAAGACACACGTTCTGTATCATACAATTGTTTGAGTTTTTCAAGATTTGTACTTTTTTGGAGATAAGTATGACAAATTCTGTAATCTGGGGCTCTAGAACGAACGCATCGGAAAGAATTCGACGCGGAAACTTTCAGCTATCGGAAACGCCGGTTTCCGAACAAAATCCTTCCGATAAGCGTTTTATACCCTAGAACCATATTCTCAGAAAGGTGAGTCGAAATTTGTTCCAGAGCGACCAAACTGTTTTCGAAATCGGATTAAGTTGACCAATCACAGACAAGGATTATTTCATACTCGCCGAGACATTTCGTTTGGATTTTAGATAAATAAACATGGCTGCTTGCCTGCGAGTGCGATTACCGTGAACGTGTGTTTTTGTTTTATTTAATAAGAGAAGAGTTGTTTCCCCGTTTGTTTGTAAATATGTATTTTCTATATATGAAACCCGCGCTATTACTGAATTTCACTTTTTGCCAGTTACTAGCATTTTAAGGCAGTAAACGTAAATATTTTCTGTCTTGAAGTATTAGCTGCTAGCATCTATTATTTTTTCAACTATGTACGATGGATTACGTACTATGGATTACTTACTATGGATAAACTACTCTTGGATGTAATACAGGTAATAGGTTTTTACTTTGTTTAATATGTTTAAATTTTATAATTAAATTAAAGATTCTTTATTATATATATAAATATTAACAATTTTGTTTAAATTTCCTTAATTAAAATTTGTGAGTGCATACATTAGTATAACTGATTTATTGTATTTACATGCAGTAAAGCAAACCTTATAGTATTTTTTTTCTTTAATTTGAATTAATGCCTCTCACCCCCCCCCCCCCTTCCCCCAGAAAAAAAAAAATAATTTTACCTGTTCTACATTTTCTAAAAGATTTAATATCAGTGATTTACGAATAATAATTTTTGGATTATTTAACAGTAGAAAGTAGATAAAAAATTGCAATTTGATGATAATATTATTGCTTATTCAAAGGTGAAAATGAAACAGATGACAGCTTGTAAGCTGTTCCTAGTCTAAAATTTTTATGATAACAAAATTATGCGTTTCCATTTGTGTTTCTTGAAAGTAGTGAAATAATTTATCTCAATCGATATATTTGCTTCTGAAAACTTTACTAATTCTTGTTTTCATTATTTTATATAAAGGCTTTTCTTTTGAACACAAATGAACATAGAATTCACGGGTTGTATCTCAAACTTACTTAATTCAGTAATAATAAAATTTAAAAAGGAAAATTTTAGCTCCAAAATTTGCACACTTATTTTTCCTTTAGTACTATTTTGATGCAATTTTATATTAACATATGATGTATCATTAATTTATTTGTATGCAAATGTTTTTGGTTTATATTAATTTATTCTAAAGCTTTCGATAAATGTATTGCATATTTTAAAAAATATAAAAAACAATTGATATTAAAATATTGTTTATTTAAGAAATATTTTTAAAATCAATTACATAATTAAATACTTATCAGTTTTTTATTTTTATTTTATTATTTTTAATTTATTTTTTTTCCAATTTCCATGCTCGTATATACTGTTTCTAGTATTTCTTTTAGAATTTACAATAAACAATAAAATATGTTGCGTAATTTTAAATATTTAAGCATCGAAAAAATTATCTCCTGTCAGAGTAAAAAAAAAGTAAAACCGTCTTTTAAAATTAATTGTCATTTTGTAAATGAGTTTACATAATATGTCTAATTTAGATTATAAAAATCAATTATTAATTTTTTTTAAATATTCACTCACTATTCCCTCACTAAGAAATGAGAGATTCTTATTAGATTCTATTATATAGCTACAAATGAAGTTTTGCAAATGAACGTAGAATTGACGTGTTGTATCTCAAACTTACTTAATTCAGTAGTAATAAAATTTAAAAAGGAAAATTTTAGCTCCACGGAAAATAAATATTTATCATCATATTATAATTTTTTTTAAAGCTTTATTAAGGTTTTATATACTGGGACTTACATCATTCATAGACTTGCTTTAAATAATACTTTTATTTAATATATATATAATTGCTGTTTTCATTAAACTTAATTAATTTTTAATAACTTTAAATATTAAGACATGTTATTCTTCATACTTTTTAAATAAGTTACCAATAATTACAATTTTCATTTAACTTAATTAATTTTCAAGATTTAAATATATTTAAAACTTGTTATTCTTCACAGATATGCTCTATTAAGACTATATCTGACGGAAAAGGTATTTGCTCTGACAGGCTTCGGTTGCATATGCGTTTCGAGTTCTCCAATTAAATAGTTTACTGAAACTTTAGACAATCTGAAATTGGATAAAAACTCCTCTTCAGAAAGATCGAATGCTTTACGCATACCCTTTTGGCATTAAACGGTTTCTACTCTTTCATTTTCTTGAATAGCATCTGTTGCCAAGATGGACGCCATTGGAACTGTGAAATGTTTATCTCACGACGATTCCACTCGGAAAAAACTTGTGAAATTTCAGAAAACGATTCCAGCAGACAATTCCGATGATGAAAGCGATTCCACAAGTTCGTTCTAGCGAAATAAGAGTGGCTGTCGGAAAATGACGTCACATCGGAGAAATTACGATAAGGGGAGGATTTCGATAAGCTCTTCTAGAACCCCTATATACGAAGCAGTAAAGAGTGAAAATCTAATGCAATTTTTGGTAGAGTAGTTGAGTTAGTAGTCTCATTCATATGACCTTATTCAAGGCTTAGGATTTGATTGTTAAAGCCTGAAATCTGTAAAAAATAAATAAATAAATGAACTTATTTTTACCATCAGATGGTTGAGGTCGATTTATTCTACATTATAATTTCCCCCTTTTTTTTTTCTTTTTTTTTTTAATCCTTTTTTCAGTATTAATTTCAAAATAAAATGTTTATATTACAAATTTTCATGATTTTCCGTAAAAATACTACCCTATTTCACATTATATGTACTTTAGGGAAATAGCTATTCCATATTTACTTCCTTCATTACTATTCTATATCACTTGTTTGGTCCATATTACCTGATAACAACATTTTTTTTTTCTTATCTAAAAATGCTGCATGTAAATTCTATTTTTTGTAACATAAAGCAATCAAAGCCTATTAACAACACTTGAAAGTTTGCAATAGTAGAATCCAATACTATGCAAAATACTTTATTACAGTGAGTTCTAATAGAAATTGTATTCCATATAAATCTATTTCCCCCCCTATGTATTTAAATAAATTATTATTTAAATAATTTTCTTGTTTTCAACTCGTGTCTGGAATATAGTTTAAGTGAAACTTTACATCGCCAAAAGTAAATCGAAATGACCAATCTCTGCTTTTTACAAGAAATGATGTAGGAAAAAAAAATTAAAGACATGAGGAATTTTAACGCAGTAAAAACAAAATTATCATGAATGAAAAAATATGCTTTTATAGCACTAAATAAATAGGGGAGACTGGGGCTCAGTGGACCACCCCTATTTATATCTCTTAATATTTAACTCATTCAGTTTATATCGAGACTCATAGATGGTAGCATGATACTACTTGTATACATCCAAAAAACCACATGGTAAATGCTAAGGTAGCCATTTTATACAATGTTTTTATATTTTGAGGTGCTCAAAGTAATTTTTCATGTTTGAAGTTTTTTTAAATTTTATCAGGACTGAACAATTGACTATAAGTATTGGATAGTTGTTAAGAAAAGTGAAGATATTGTTGTTTTTAAATTTATAAAAATTATTAGCATATTTATAGTCTATATACAATTTTAATATTATGATTTGTTTTGTCTGGACATGGGGCACAGTGGACCACCATCTAATGCGACTAAAAACCAAAATTATATTTAATACCTTATTTATTTTAGTTAAATTTACATATACAAATATAATGTGATTCAAAATAATTAATAAAAAAGTAATCTTAATGTTATAATAAAATAAATTTCTGAAAAGGGAAAATAGTTGAATGATAGTATAATAATTATGAATATCTAAATTTAATAACTATTTGAATTGTTTAATATTAAAAAAGTAAATAAAATTATTATGTGATATAATAAATAGTAGGTTATATAAATTTATTGTTGTTGTTTTAAGAAACAACATACAAAAGATAAAAGTAGAATAATTTTAGTTAAACTTATCTCACATATAATGTAAAGTAATATCTCAAAATAATTAATAAAAATGTTTAAATAGTAATATAAGATTTAATTATATATTTCATAATTTTTATAACTATATAACATTAATAAACAACTTAAAAATGTATCTTATTGTTTTTAGTGATGGCACGTAAAAGACAGAGGAAATCTGATATAGGATTCTTCCTCTAATTTGTTTTTTTATTTATTTTGATTTCCTATAAATTTTGGTAATTTTATTTCATGAAAATTTTGGAATTATGTTATTTAGACTAGAATTGCATAAGAAACTAATTTTAGGAAAACAAAATGAGTAACTTATATTAATTGAACATGAACAACAGAGGTTGGTCCACTGTGCCCCGGTGATGGGGCACAGTGGTCCGCTTTGTGAATGCACACAATTTATTTTTTTATTCTTAATGTATTAGAAGTATTGTTATAAAAAAAAAATTAGGACATATCAAGAAAGGTTTAAGGAATGTTGTCTAATTTTTTCAAGTACCTTGCTTTTTTAGTTTTGGTGAAAAAAAAAAAAAAAATTAAATGTGTAAAAGTGGTCCACTGTGCCCCGGTCTTCCCTATATTGTTCCTGTAGTAATTCCTTTAATAAATAAATAAATAAAATAACTTTTGTTTTTTAATTTGTAGTATATTTTAGATATAATTTTATGCGTTATCCATTATTTTTCATCTAACTAAGTTTATTATTATATTAGTTATAATAAGTTTATTCTTAAGAAAAGTTATCATAATCCTACTTTGTAAAATCTTTTAAATAAATAAAAAAAATTAATGAAAGTAAATATGAAATTTTAGGAAAAGTAGTTATCGAAAACAATATTCTTGTTGTATTATTTATATTAAATATACTAGCTGACCCGACAAACGTTGTTTTGTCATATAAATTATTTCTAGAGAATATTTTGCTAGAAAAAAATAACTAACTTATTGTAAGTGTGTAAGGATGTGGTATATAAGTGGAAGATGTATGGAGCGCTGTGAACGGTGAAAGAATGTAAAAATAGCAAAACACCAATCATTTACTTTTTTAATTCATTAAAATTGATTCTTTAAAATTATATACATATCGCTACTTATAACAATATTACTAAAAAACAATATCAATCCCTTAATGCAACAGAGTGTACAATATTTTTTGTTATCCCATCTTTCGCCAATACAAACAAACTGGATGGTTTGCCCACTCGATAGCCACGTATAATCGTTCGTGTGAAAAACATGATGTGCTCAAATCTAAGCCACAGACAGACATCGTTTGGCCCTGAGACTTATTGATAGTCATTGCAAATGACAATCTAATTGGAAATTGAGGGCGTTTAAATTGAATTGGCACAAGTGTGGGTATAATAGGGATTCGCAGTAGTAATATATTTTCACCTCGGAATTTGTCATTTAAAATAATGGCTTCGATAACATTTTTCATTAATTTTTTTATGACTAATCGCGTGCCGTTGCACAACCGTGGTGGGTTCAAATTACGAAGCAAAATAACCGGAGATCCAACCTTCAGTTGTAAAATATACGGTGGCATGCCTGGTAAATCCAATGAGTTTAAAAACTTTGTTGGATAATTTACAGCTTCGGTGGCATCGCAAACTGTATCATTAGATTTGTATGACACCAAGTCTCCTGGTAACAAATGTTGTATCTTGAGATTCAATTCGTTGACGTCCACATTTTTTGCTGCTAAAATTGCTTTTTCTGCCAGCCACTCATGATTTGTGTATCGTCTGTGCACATCGGGAAATGTCTGGTCAATAAGAGCATCTTGAGAATCAATGATTCTGCAGAAATCGGTCGGTAATTTTATGCATCCAGTTTCATCTGTAGTAACTTTTCCATCGCCGATATCTAACAATTGTTTTGAGAATGTTTCAGCGGATGGATCTTGAAGCTTTTGAACGCACAAATTTACTTTCAGTTGTACTTTTTCAACATTAAGCCACAATGACGATGATTTTAAGCACGCGTTGATCTCATCAGCGTATGTTGAACGCGGAATAACGGGAAGTGCTTGTCTGAAATCACCTGAAAAGAGTAACAGAGTGCCGCCAAATAGTTTGTCGTTGTTTTTTATATCTTTCAATGTCCTGTTCAACGCCTCAATCGAATGTTTGTGTGCCATAGTGCATTCATCCCAGATAAGAATTTTACACTATTTCAGCACTGTGGCCATGGACGATTGTTTTTTTATGTTGCACACTGCGTCTGGGTTATTTTGAATATTTAGTGGCAGTTTAAATAATGAATGAGCTGTTCTGCCTCCATCCAATAAAGTTGCCGCAATGCCAGATGATGCAACAGCCAATGCGATGCCATTATTTGATCGTATTTCGGCGAGAATTAGCGAAATAAGGAATGTTTTGCCAGTTCCACCTGGTGCACCCCAAAAAAAAGACCTTGTCCTACCAAAACTGCGAGTATGATGCGGTCGTAAATGGTTCTTTGTTCTTCATTCATTAGTGGGACATTGCGAGCAACAATCGCTGCCATTTCTACAGTATTGTATTGTAGTTCACGATTCAATTCAGTGCTTATTAAATCAGATGCATTTGGATTTGTTGAATGCATACCGAAATGACTGAGTGGTAAGTTGGCAATGATAATGCAAAGATCTTCAATAGCAATCAATGCTTCATTGTACATAGCGTCACTGAATACTATCGTTAGATCGTTGCACCGTGAACGATGTTGATACAATATATCATCAGTCATTGAATCTTTGTGATTATCCCATAATGTCTCTGCTCGGGCCGGGAAACATGTAGTCAACACTATAGCGAATAGTAGACGAATTTTTTTGCTGTACAGTTCAGTCCTACTTCAGCAAGCATACACTCCCACTGGTTGTCGTCTTCCAGCAAGCCGAGTGCAAGGCAAGCATCTTTATACGTTGGATACTGTTGTCCATTCACTTTACGTAAATCTTGAAATGACAAAGGGCCGATGACATTAACCAATAACAGTCGAAGATAAAAGCACTCAGTCTGTCTTGGATTGACTGTAAATACTTGTCCCAAGGTGTTTGATTTGAATAAACCGGGACATGCATCAATCGGCGTGCCTTGCTTGCGGGGCATCCATTTTTTTGTTGGAGCCCATGTGAAATAGCGTGGTACTTCTGAATAGAGTAATGTCCGTGCAAAAGCACCAAAAGCATCCGCACGATTACACAATTCAAAAAATTCGGTGAGTGTAGTTTTTGGTGGATTTATAGCAGGATCAATCGCTGTACGCGCTGGCCATTTTCAAGATGGACGGCTAAATGAAGAACTGCTGGATCCCGTTCATGCACTGGGAAACCAAAGACACGCCAAACAGCTTCATTGGAGCTGACGTACCGGCCAATTTGGTAAAGTGTTATTTCATCGTTGTTTTTCACCGGAGGAGCATTCACATTGGTATTTTCAACTCGAAATACAGCCATATCACTGCCTTTATTCACATACTTGCAAATATATTTGATGCTCTTCACTGAACTGCAGAACTGAACATTAATATGAGCATTGAATGTTTTGCTCAGCAGAGGCGAATATGGGACCACCCAACGGTTATCAATGTCAATATCTATGTTGTTGACATAGATGACCGCCATAGATGATAAGATTGTCCGCCATTATCGGGATTTCTTCGACGATATATTGGATATCCGTCAACATTTGTGATCGTGAAATTTTTCGGAAAACTTTTAGTACATTTTCCATCTGCACAAATAATAATGGCCTAAAAATTCATTTTTAATTTTAACATAAAATAACTCCGTCGGATATTGACGAATTTTTTAAAAGAATATACCATTTTAACTCATTTTAACATTTTAACAATATTAACGTTGAAAAAATATTTTAAACACTTACGGTTAAAAATTCATTTTTCATTTCAACATTAAATAAATTCTGACATCGTGTTTACGATTCTAAAATATTAACTTTGAAAAAATATTTTAAACACTTCGTAAGATACGGTTACGATTCTAAAAATATTAATTTTGAAAAAATATTTTAAACACTTCGTAAGATACGGTTAAAAATTCATTTTTCATTTCAACATTAAATAAATTCTGACATCGTGTTTACGACCACTCACGCCATCTAGGTGGAAAAGTTGTTGAAAGAGTTGGTTAAAAATTAATTAAGAAAGAACTAATTAAGTTACAACTTTCATTTGTAAATCTAAACCATTCTCGAATCCACCTGAAGACACACAAAAAATTTCATTAAACTCAGTCCAGCCGTTTAGGAGGAGTTCAGTGACATACACACGCACAAAAGAAATATATATATAAAGATTTATGCACAAAACTAATTCCAAATGTTTGTTCTATGTAAAATAAAATTTCTTTAAGTTTATGTGAAAAAATAAAAGTTTGTAAAGCAAGTTCTCTTTTTTTTTTTTTTTCCTCATTTTAAAGTAACGTTATAATTTAGGATCATGAATATCAAAGAGCAAAATATCAGTAAAGTAATGTACACAAAAGTTTCTTCCAAATTCTTGTTGATTCATACTTTGTTATGTTTCGTTTGTTAGATTTTCTTTTCAGAAAAACTATCTCTTTTGAAGGAATCAAATATCAATGAATTTTTCCTTTAGGCAATGTCTGATATTTTCACATATATATATATATTAAGAATTTCTTCTTTATAATCTATGAATTCCATTAAGATTTTGTGTTTTCTTTAATAGACAATTATATTTGTATTGAAGCTAATAAATTTGAAAAAACAAGGTTATATTTTCAAAATACTTTCATAAATATCTGTAAACAAATGTCGGTATTTAAATACATGTATTAATAAAAAACAAACAAATAATTTTCATGAATTACGTTTATGATACTCATGATCGTTATTATCTATTTTTTAATAAAAATAAAAATTAATGTTTAATTATTACATATATATATATACACACACATAGAGTTCGTAGCATTCCGAAATTTTTACGTGAGTTTTACTGTAGTGTCACCACTAATTTTAAAAAGTTCTTTTTAAGGTTTTAATTCTATAATACTATTTAAAAAATTAATTTTCTGAAATAATGATGGCGATTTAATAAAACGCACGTAAAAATATAGAAACGCTGCAGACCCTGTAAAGAATCATAAAAACCATTCATGTGTGTTCATATTATTAAAATTTATTATATTCTGACAAGATGCGTTCATGTATAATATGTATATAATAATAAGAAAGACTTTTATGTTTATAATTCTGTGTGATATATATTAATTTCGAAAACATTTTTTTTAATGAAAGCTATTATATTTGTAACATTCATGCTTAATTTTAAACGTTATAATCCGAGTTTGTGCTAAGTTTTGGCAAATTATCTCATTCGATTGTGTTATGTACATGGATTTGTGCCGTTTTTGCGCATTATACATAGGCATTTTTCTTATTAATTCTATTAATAATTATTCTGTTACTGTCATACCTTATTCTATTAAAATATGAAGATAATGTACATATTTTTTAATTAACTCTCTAATTTTAAAATTTTCTCTGTTTTTAATGTTACTCTTTATGTCTGTAACAACCAGTGTTGATAGATCTGGCAGATTTTTTTTTCAAGAAGCACCAATAATTTTTAATTGTAACGTTTGCCTAATCACTTCGAAATTTGATAGGTCTATAACATATATCAAACATCACTTCTCAAATTTATTGGTGATTGTTGAATAAAAAATCCGCCAGATTTGGCAACATTGGTAACAACTCATATTAACTTTTAAATATCTTTTGCTTAATGCAAGGCTTCACTTCCCTGTGTGGTTGTTTATTTAGTAATTCAAGTCTTCCTTCCTGGTGCTTGATCATTTTAATGATGACTTACTATTATTATTATTTACATATATATAAAAAACCAATAGACATCTGAAAGTACAAAAGAAATTGTAAAATTTTATATTTTATTTCATATTTTATTTTAATCCATGTAATATTTCGGAGATAAAATAATTACTTTTTGATATAATTATAATTTATCTTTCGTTTTTAAGAAAAATATTTAAGATAATTTTTTTTTCTTTAGGACTGAAAATACGATACCAGTTTTACGATAGTTGGACATTTATCAAAATCAAAAATTTATCGAAAATATAATTGAATAATTTGAAAACGATATTATAATAATTAAAAAAAAAAAAAAAAAAAAAACTAATAGTCCTCTGTATTAACTAAATTCTGCTTTTGCTAGAATTTCATGAAAATTAATATTATTATTATTATTTTATTTTTGAAAGAAAAAAAAAGAAAAGAAAATTAATAATAATCAGTTTCGAAACGAACGGTATAAAAAAAGTTCTTTTTTTTTTTTATAATTAAAAAGCGCGCGTGCAAAAGGAAATAAATAATCTGGTGTGTTAGTCACATGACTTTCACTTACCCTAAAATTTAATACTATAAATACAGATTGGATATTAAGGGATGAGATATTCTGTCTCAGGGGGCTACCCCTCCCCTCAAACCCCCGTTTCATCACTGTACCTACATTTATATAGAATTCGAATCTTATTAATTTCAAAAGTTCATTTAAAATTATTGAGACCAGTTTCACACCAACATTCCTTGAAACTTGATCAAACTTTTCTAGTAACAAACACATTAACTTCAAAATACAACATTTGGTTCGCCTGAAATTATTTGCTTTTAATTTGCTCTAACAAACGTTGAAAACTTGACGTCGGTATTCAGGAATCCTCAAAACGTCTAAATATTCAAAAAAGGAAGCGATAAATATCAAGCTTAAAAAAATACATTATTTACCATATGGCTATGAGGAATTAATTTCAATTCCTGAGCAGCATTCCTGGACAGTAAAATATTACAGAAAAACACTTCCACTAACAAAATAAAAGAATGTTATGGGTTAAATATTGGCAGCCCTGTATATCTTATAAAAGTTATGTACACGTCACGTGGAAGACATAAATATAATCTTATATTAATAACACATGGCACAACCTGAAGAACATTTCCACCAATTTTCAAGTATTGTCGTACTATAATCAAGCTCTTTTGTGTAGCCCTGTAAACGAACAGTGAATGATTTCTATACCATATTCTACATGAAACATGTTTTTATGTATACAAAAAATATATATTCGTTTCATTTGATTTAGTGCAGTGTATAAACTCTACTTACCTGTAGTTTCCCCCATAGACGTAATGTGCTTGAATTCTCTTGGGTGTCCCTGTGCTCGAACCATTTGCTTAATCTGAACGGAAAGTTTAGTGTAGCATCACTATACCATACACATTTAGAATACCAAGTTTGGACTGTCTGCTGTAATTTGTTTTTGAGATATGCTGATAACACACAGACACACAGACACGCACACTCAGATCAACCGCAAAAAACATGATTTTTGGATTCAAGGACCTCAAAACGTGTAAATATAATAAAAATTCAATTTTGAAAATTTGACCCCAAAACAAAACTTTCTCTACTTTATGAGTACGAAAAAGTAAAAATAAAACAAGATAATAAAGTCTGAGTTTGAGTTGGTAATTTAAGGATGCCATTGATATAGTAACTTTTATTTATTTATTTATTTTATTTTTTTTAATCAGAAATTTGCGTGTGGATAAATATTTCATAGAGATATTTGGCATTAGTATGATTTTTTTTTTTTCTTTATTTTGTATCTGCAAAACCTTATGGTGCTATCACATGCGGAAACTTTATATTTATCATAAATTCACTTACACCATTTCTTTATGTTTTCCTATTTTTATTATTTTAATTTTACAGTCAAATTAACATCATTTTTTTCATGTGCAAAAGCTAACAAAAAATTTTTGATTCCGAAAAAAAGTTCTAAATTCAGTCAATAGAAGGTATTGAAAAAAAGAAAAATGAATTTGAAACTGTATCTAGAGTTTTCTATTCACCTTTAGTAAACAAATTATTCATAAATTTTATTTACTAAATTATCCGTGTGTATTCCTGTGTGTAATTTATTCGGGAAAAGACAGCCATTAGAGTGACTTTTCCGAGAAAAAAAGACATCACTTTCCCCCCTCCATGATCAATCTATGTCTTATTACTATATCTATTTAAAAAAAATTAATAAATAAATAAACCGGAAAACTTTTCTGGCAACAATTAAATTTAAAAGAAATATTTAAATTGCTAATATTTAATTGATATAGGTTGACATTTTAATTAATATCTCCGCAACTAATTAAAATTTTATTTTTCTTTAGTACGGAGGACTAATATTCTCAATCTACGGATTTTTACGATACCAGATTTATGATAGTCGGACATTTTTCGAAATCGAAAATTTATCGAAAATATAATTGAAAAATTTGAAAACGATGTTTTAATTTGAAAAAAAAAAAAAAAAAAAAAAAAAAAAAAAAAAAATTAATAGTCCTTCGTGCTATTTACTAAATTCTGCTTTTGCCAGAATTTCATCAATTTTTTTTTTTTTTTTCAAAGAAATTCAAATAAAAACTCTGGTTCTATAAAAATCAATATTCCAATACGAAGATAATTATTAGTGTAAAGACTCGACACAAAACCAGATCTGTATTCAATGATTATTTTCCTTTCAAGGAAAGAAACTAAAACTCCCGTGTTATTATTCTGTTTTACTTTAATTCTTTTTAGTACAGAAAATTCTCGTTGCTTTGTAAATCAAAATAAATATCCATTTCCCTTATATGTTTAGAATGCAGAATTCTGTTCAGAAATAATGCATTCTTAAAAAAAAAAAAAAAAACTTTCAAGCCGGATTCAATTAAAATTTTTTTGAACATTGTGTTTGAAATCCTTTTCATCAATACTAAAAAGAAAATCTATTAAGATATATGGAAGGAAAAACAATGTATATGCTATAAACAAATGTGTAACACACACACACACACATACACACACATACATATATATATACAGTGCGTTGCATGAATATAAACGCACCTTTTCCAATAGCCAGAAATGGAATTTTTTAAATTTTAAAAGAAGGAATGCGACTTACA
This sequence comes from Salticus scenicus, assembly GCA_963930645.1. Classification (NCBI taxonomy): domain Eukaryota; kingdom Metazoa; phylum Arthropoda; class Arachnida; order Araneae; family Salticidae; genus Salticus; species Salticus scenicus. Next base: position 215,422,928 of record OZ005649.1, read on the forward strand.
GTTATTGCATACGACTAACAACTGAATAAGGTGCTTTGAGCAAATATGTTTATGCACATGCAAGCTTATTTAATGAATGTTTAAGCATTTTCTTATTTTTCACTGTTATTCGTTTGTTGCACGAAATTAAACGCACTCTGCATTTTGGGTTTACAATTTAACAGAGCCGCCGGAATTATATTAAAACACATATAGTCGTGTTGCTAAAATTCTCTAAAATCCGTTTTAATGCTTGAGTGCAAAATTTACGGAATTTGTACAGGATGGCAAGAGGAAAAACTTTGACAGTAGACGAGAGGATAAAAATCGAATTTATGCGAGGTAAAGGCTTTAGCAATCGCGAAATAGGGCGCTGAATCGGAAGAAGTGAGAGTGTTATGCGAAATTTTATAAAGAAAGGAACAAATTATGGGGGAAAAGCGTATGAGAAGCGAACAGGGAAGCTCACCAGTTACGACAAATGTCGAATATGCAACGCTGCAAAGACTAAGAATATTTCCTGTGCGAAGATAAAGGCTCAATACAAGCTGGGTGTTCATCGGACAACCATATGTAGAACTATCAAAGCTGCAACATTCATTAAATTTAAGAAAATGAAGGCGAAACCACCCTTCACTAAAAAGCACAAGGATATGCGTTTGGAAAAGGCAAGAAAATGGATTCTAGATCGACTAAATTGGGAAAAAGTCATCTTCTCATATGAAAAAAAGTTTAATCTCGATGGCTAGGACGTATTTCATAGCTACTGGCACGATATGATAACCGAAGAAATGTACTGTTCAAAACGTCAATCTTGAGGTGGGTCTGTCATGGTGTGGGCAGCCATAGATTTTAAAGGGACTTCCGAATTAGAGCTCGTGGAGAACAGTATGAACTCTTTAGATTATGTCCGGATGCTCACAAGGAACCTCGCCGTCAAGCAGTCAAAAAATCTAGAAGAAATTATGTTTTTCAGCAAGATTGTGCATCTGTACATACAGCACATATCGTGAAAAAACGGTTCTATGACAATAAAATTAAAGTTCTGGATTGGCCCTGAAAAAGGCCCGATTTAAACATAATGGAGAACGTATGGGGTAATCTGGTTCGCCGTGTTTACGCAAACGGAAGGCAGTTTAACACGAAAGATGAACTAAAATCGGCAATTCTGTTAGCTTGGAAGACAATCAGCTTGGATGACCTCATGCCACTATATTAGTCAATGCCAAGGCGTTTACTGGCTCTTCTAGAAGCCCATGGTGGCTTTACAAAGTTTTAGATACAATATTTATTATTCAGTTATTTATTTTTTACATGTGCGTTTAAATTCATGCAACATGTATATTTGTCATAAATTCAATAAAATTATTTTCTAAAAAATTCTATTGGTTTTTCGTTGTTTTGACTCGTAATTTCATTTCTTAAGTCACATACATACAGTTTGCATCAAGTGTCACCTATTCATATTTTTTTATTACTCTTCTATACCATTCTAATTCTTAAAGCTAAGCTGCGTTTATATTCATGCAACGCACTGTATACTACAAATAGATTTGCATTATAATCATACTCTCTCTCTCTAATCAAAGTATTTGCTTCCATAGTATATTGATTGTACAAATATGAATATTGTGTATATTTTTTAAAAACAAATAACATACAAATTGCAAAAGAAACGCCCACTGGTGCAGTTTCATATTTTCAAATGGCGCGAATCTACGTCAGCGGTTGAGAAAATGTTAAGAAACACAGTACATCCTATAGTAATCGGATGCTGGCAAACCCTGGTAAACCAATCACTATATATGACGTTGCTGAAAGTGTTGGCAAGTCCTATCCATCGGCCTTTACTCCTGTAAATATTCTATCAGGCTTTCGTGTATCCGGCATATAGCAAATAAATCAAAACACATTCACTGAGAATGAATATTCAAGTTCATATGTGAGTGAAAGACAAGACCCCTCGATAAATTAAAAAAAAAAAAAAAAATCCAGGAAGAAAGTGAACCAACAATGATAGAATTGGACGTCTCTGTTTCATGTCCTGTTGAAATTTCGAAACCTTCAACATCTAACATCTTTTCGTGTGTTATGCTTTAACAGGTACGAACCTAAGCAAAACCTTTACCTAAAGCAAAGCCTCCCATATCAAAGAAAAGATGTGACCGAAAACCAGAGTGATCTAGAAATCCAAGAGACACTCCAGAAAAAAGAAAAAAAAAAAAAAAAAAGAAATTGAAGGGGAAAAAAAATATTATGTTGGAATATCCCAAAGAAAAAAAAAAAGTGAAAATTTTCGTGTTTTAAATTATGGCAACAACATGATAATTATTATATGATAAACAAATGTATTACTTGATGTTGTTTCTTTTATAAAATACATGTTTATATGCTTATTTTCTATTCATTACAAAGTGAAATCTAAATTTGAGAGAATGGCCCTAGGTACAATAATGTCTGGCCCCAGGTACAATGAGGGTGTTGTACCTAGGGCCACGAGTGAAGTTTTTTTAAAAACTTTCTATTTGTCGGAGTTTATTATTTTAGGTATTTATATTAATCCTAATTGGAAGTAATTAGTCCTAAAGATATGTACATATCAGTTTGATAATTTTAAACAGGTCAAGGACTCTGTTTTTGGGCATTGAAAAAAAGCGGCCATAGGTACACGGGTCTCCCCTACACATCGAAGCTGTCAGCGATTTGACGACTGACGCATTTATAGCTGCCTTACGACGTTTCAGTGCTAGACATCGTTCACCTAGTCATATTTACAGCGATAACGTCCTAGGTACACGGGTCTCCCCTATATATATATATGTGTGTGTGTGTGTGTGTTACACATTTGTTTATAGCATATACATTGTTTTTCCTTCCATATTTCAATTAATATATATATATATATTAATTGAAATATTGTGTAACCTTTTTTTGTGCGTGTATTTGATTTTTATGACCTGTAAAAAATCATTAAAATTAATTACATTGTCTTCTAAAAAAAAAAAAAAAAATTATATTGAATCAAAAAACAATACTTTGATTTCACAATTTAGTGTTGAAATAAGTTGAATATTAAATATATATTGAATATATTGTAGTAAGTTTTAAACTTCTTCAAAATCGGTGTGATGTATATCATACACCATCTAATTTTAATTCCCGACTGTAAAAAAGTAATTTCAGAAAATTTCGCCTAAATTTTACTTTTATAATTTAGCGGATTTTAGGTTGATTTCTTTAGAAATCGACCTATTGCAATCACTTCGTTTATCTCTATCAATCTATCTATCTATAATGAAAATTTTGTCATCACGATAACTCCCGAAATAATACTCCAAATCGAACCAAATTTGGACAGTGAACTGATCTTATAAATATCTTGGATGAGTTTGTTAACCAAGTTGCTCCGACTTTTTGTTTTCAAGTGGCAGACACTTGACTATTTTTAGCCCACATTGTAAAAAGCGTATTAAAAGCAAGATTTGCTTGAATTTTTATGTAAATCTAGACTACATAAGGGTCTAAATGAACTTAATAAAGTGGCGGATATCTTAAATTAAGTGGGGCTACTTGAAATCAGGCTATCACTTGAAAATTTAAAATCATGATAACTTCTGAAATAATACTCCAAATCGAACCAAATTTGGACAGCGTCTTAACTTGTTTTATGAATATCTTGGATTAGTTTCTTGGTTGAGTTCATTAACCAAGTTGCTCTACCATTTTGTTTTCTAGTGGAGACCACTTGATATTTTCAAATTCAAATTGTAAAAAGTGTATTCTGAATTTGTTTGAATTTTGATGTATACATAGACTATATAATTGTCTCAATGAAGTTTATTAATGAACGTATCCACCATTTTTAATAAAGTGGCGGATATGTTAAGTTCAGCGGGGCCGCTTGAAATCAGGCTACCACTTGAAAATTTAAAATCACGATAACTTCCGAAATAATACTCCAAATCGAACCAAATTTGGACAGTGTCTTAACTTGTGTTATGAATAACGTGGATGAGTTTCTTAACCAAGTTGCTCCACCATTTTGTTTTCAAGTGGAGACCACTTGGAAATTTCAATTTCAAATTGTAAAATGCGTATTCCGAATTTGTTTGAATTTTGATGTATACATAGACTACCCTAACAGCACACCTCACCCACAAGACATCCTCAGGATATCCTATGAATTAAAGTACGTCTAAGAAGCATCCTCAGGATGTACTATGGATAAGTGTGCTGTTAGGGTATATAAGTGTCTCAATGAAATTTATTAATGAACTATGGATTTTCTCGCCAAAAATCGCCAAGTGGAAAACTCGCCAAATTTGGCGCCAAATGCATTACCTGCCATATTGGAGCTTTTTATTGCGTTTTTAAGGAGAAATTAGGCTATTTTAACGTTAAAACAAACTAGAAATGCAAAAAATTAACATTTAATCAACTTACTAAGCCTCTTTGAAAGAATTTCTACCAAAAAAAAAGAATTATTTTCAAATTTGCAACAATATCTTAGATTAATTAGTTCACTGAGCACCTTTCTCTGCCATTTTGATCCAAGTGGCAGCCACTTAATTTTTCAACACGATGACTTCTGAGATTCTGAATTAATTCCAACTATATTTGTACAGTAGTCTTATCTCACAAATGCATTTGATATATTTGTCAACTTGGCCCACCATCTTGTTTCCAAGCGCCGGCCACTTGAAAAGTTTAAATTCACATAAAATGGTATTTATGAACCAATTTACTTAAAACTCCATATGTAGATAGCCTACATCAATATTTCTACTAATTCGTTTATAATTTGTAGCCGCCATTTTGAAACAAAATGACGGCTGCTTGATAAGAAAAAAGAAATTAACCTACCCTTCTGAATAAGCCGGAAGGACTTGTTTTTATTTCTTTTCTTCTATAAACACTTTGCAAAATTAAGAAACTAGATCGGGTTTCAGTAATTTGTATGTATCATTCTTTATCATGTGCACAAAAAGCGTATACTACTTCTAAAATTGAAAGGGGAAGAAATGTTATTGTTAAAGGAAAACTGTATTAACTAATGACAAATGTATACAACTATATATAATAAAATTAAAAACACTTTAAAAACACGGTAAAAATACATTTATTAAAATATAAAAACTTCCAAGGCTTTTCGCCCAGATAAAACAAGGCTTCATCAGGGACTTAGTTTTACACATACTACAGAGCAGTTATTTATACTTTTGTACCATATGATCAACAGTTAAGTCCTTACACAAAATATATTCAACTGGAAGTTATACATAGAGGCTGGAACTATTACAGGGTAATGAGGTGTTACACTTGGATGCTGGAGCTATACCCTGTAATAGTTCCAGTCTCTCTGTATAACTTCTAGTTGAATATATTTTGTGTAAGGACTTAACAGTTGACCATATGGTACAAAAGTATATATAACTGCTCTGTAGAATGTGTAAAACTAATTCCCCGATGATGCCTTTTCTCATCTAGGAGAAAAGCTTCGGAAGTTTTTATATTTTTAATAACTGTATTTTTAACGTGTTTTTAAAGTGTTTTTAATTTTATTACAATAATGACACGTGTTTACAATTTAACTCTTAACTTGAGTTTGTTTATATATATAATAGAAACAAAACAAATTAGATTCATATATAACTTACTTATACAAGTGTGGTAAAATTGACACTAATCTTTAAAAAAAAAAAAAAAAATGGAATTAAACACACATTCACACCCACATTTCTATTAATATATATATACATACATCCGACACTTAGTTATACCGGGACACACTTTCACAAGTCGATTTTAATATTTTTTAAATTTTTAATTCGAGTAAAATTAATCATTAAAATTATTTAAAAAATATTTTTTGAGCATAATTATCTAATAATAATATTAATAATTTCATAATTAAAGAATATAGTTTCTGTCACAAATAAGCCAAACTAGCAGGCTTTGCCCGCTTCGCTGGCCACTAAATTTAAAGGGAACTCTTTTCTATATAGCTTTATAAAAATAAAATAAAATAAATTACTGAAATTGTTCAAAAGTTCGCTCCAGGTCTCTGCTGCATTCGGCAGCGATTTGGTCATCCACTGGAACTCGGTCGCTTGTCCCTATTACCTGCGACAATAGTTTACCAATGAGCTTCCATTTAGGTGCTTATTATATAACAGTTTCGAAATAGATAGTATCGAAAAAATTGGAGTTTCCCTTTTATATTTGAATCCCAGTTACATGTGAACAACACTATACGTGTTGTTAACATGTAACTCGGACTGGACTCAAATGTAACTGGGTTTAGACAACATAATATTTGCTTTTACGTTATTTCATATGTTTATTTTGTTTATCCAATCAATCATTAAATGACAGCAATTTCACGCCAAATATTACAATATGCTGTGACCGGCTACGTCTGTCGCATGAGATAATTAATTTTTTGTGTTTATATATAATTCATGGGTTGTAAACCTAATAGTACAGCCTTAATACAGTTCTCTTTGGCGGCTTTTGAATTTTTGTCACCATTTTAGACTTAATCCATTGTAACAATAAGACTTAATACCTTGTAACAATATGCTATGAGTGCTATTTCTGCAATATTTTAGACAACTAATCTTTTTATGGTTATATATATTTTCCATTAAACATATTTTTATTTATTTATTTAAATATTAATTTGAATTTTTCAAATATTTCTGTTCGACAGCGTGCAAGTGCAGTAACACACAGAGGCTCATTTATTTGTATGATAAATTAGCATAATGATTATTATATAAAAAAAAAAATAAATAAATAGGTAAACATTATCGTGTTGCACAACTTTATTATGTTGCTCCACTGGCGGCTTTTGAATTTTTGTCGCCGTATTAGCGATGGATTTTTTTTTTTTTTTTTTTTTTTTGTATGAAAAGGGGAGGACTATTTTGCTAATAATTTTACCAGACACGTTTTTGTTTATACATAAGAATCCCTTATATTCTGCTTATATTTTTAATGGTTTTTAGGTTTTAAATAGTGCTTGTTGAAATAAATTTCCTATCTTTAAAACTGCATTTGTTCTGTAAATTTTGTGTAAAAATAAATCATTTATGTTTTTATATATTCGATGCGCTACTTAGATTAAAATGGCTGTTGCTATATTTAATTTCTTGTCGAAAAACGTTCGGTGTACTTCAACACCAAAATTTAAAAAATCGCCCAGCAGGATCTGTTAATGAAACTGATAAAATAAAAATATGGTTCATAGAGTTTAAATAATCTATTTAAAAAAAAACTTTTAAAACCCAAATTATTAATGTATCGTATCACATACATAGATATAGTAATAATATATAGATTGATCATTGGGGAGAAAAAAGTGATTCCTTTTCACTCGGGAAAAGACGGCGATTCTACCAAAATATGGCAGTCTTTCCCCGAGTGAATACACACGAATGTTTTAGTAAATAAAATTCATGAATAATTTATTTACTAAAGGTGAATGAAAAGCTCCAGATATAGTTTCAAATTCATTCTTCTTTTTTTTCCCTTTTTTCCTTCAATAGCACTTATTGGCTGATTCCAAAGCTTTTTTTTCGGCATCAAAAATCTTTGCACGATAATATGGGGATGATAGATCTATATATATTATTATATCTATGATCACATAATTCTTTTCGAAGAAAGAATAAAGCTTAATTTGAAAAAATAATAATAATAATAACTTTTGTTTATTAACCAAAATAATTCATGAAATTTGAAATGCAAGTTGGTCTTGTGGGGTACAGGCTGTATATTATATTTTTGTGTTCGTGAGAGAAAATTTAAAAGAATTTTTAAAAACTGCAATTTTTAATCTCACTTAAAAATCATGTGACTTAATGTGAAGCAGATTTTTCATTTTTTTTTCTCCTAACGGTTTCCATACAATCTTCTGCTGTTGCCACCTAAAATTCATACTTTAGTTAATTTTAAAAAATCTAATTGTCTTATTGATAAGTTGTTTAATGCATCGGATTTCCAAAAATTTTCCCTTTCATTTGCTATCTTATTTGTAACGATGCGACTGATATTTCTAATTTATTTTCTTATCTTTCTGATTTATTTTCCTCATTTTAAATAAATGTACGTTTTTTTTTTTCTTTTTTTTTTTTTTTTTAATTATTATTATTTTGACGAAAAAAAATTGCCAACAATTAAATTATGGATAAAATTTTAAAAATTAAATGACTTATTACTTTCACATTTTAATTAATTAAGAAAAACCTAATCATCCGATTGATAAGCTGTTTAATGCATCGGATTTCCAAAAATTTTCTCTTTCATTTGCTATCTTATTTGTAACGATGCGACTGATATTTCTAATTTATTTTCTTATCTTTCTGATTTATTTTCCTCATTTTAAATAAATCACGGAGATATAAATGTACGTTATTTTTTTTTCTTTTTTCTTTTTTAATTATTATTATTTTGTCGAAAAAAAAATTGGCAACAATTAAATTATGGATAAAATTTTAAAATTTAAATGACTTATTATTTTCACATTTTAATTAATTAAGAAAAAACTAATCATCCGATTGATAAGCTGTTTAATGCATCGGATTTCCAAAAATTTTCCCTTTCATTTGCTATCTTATTTGTAACGATGCGACTGATATTTCTAATTTATTTTCTAATCTTTCTTATTTATTTTCCTCATTTTAAATAAATGTACGGTTTTTTTTTATTTATTTATTTATTTATTTATTTTTTAAATTATTATTATTGTGTTGAAAAAAAAAATTGCCAACAATTAAATTATGGATAAAATGTTAAAATTTAAATGGCTTTTTTATCAGAAATTAGAAGGTTATTATTTTTACATTTTAATTAATTACGAAAAAACTAATCAAAAATTCGAAAATCTGACTTCGATGTGCACAATGACCCTTCGGGGGGCACCTTTGTATTAAATCTCGTGACTGTCCGAGCTACCGTTTTCGAGATCAGTGAAATATACACATATTGCTCACTTAATAGTATAAGATATATTGCTGAAAAAAAGTTATGTTAGTGTACTCGCGGCTCAATCCATTTCTAGTCTACATACGCTATTTGAAGATTGTTTAGCAAATTCATAACTATTGAACGAATTGATAAAATTGAACGCGTTTTGCAAAAAAATCATTTTCGTTAAGGAGTTTTTTTTTTTTTTTTTTTTTTTTTTTTTGTAAAAGGAAAAAATATAGTTAATTTTTTTGTCGACGATAGTTAGACAAATAATTAATTTTTTCGCACGGATGTGACAGTAAAACATGCAAATGAAAGTCTTATAAATTGCACAATTTTGTAATTAGAGCATCTTATTTCTTATTTTGATTCCTACTCATGCATACATGAAGTTTTAATTGCGATGCTGACTTGTTGGATAAGGCGTTATTATAAAGACGTTTTCCCTCAGGTAAGAACCTCCGACTGAACCTGCAGTTAGCAGTGTCATAACTCGTTTGCAAACTGTAATTTGTGGTGACGACGGACACATAGAATAGGATTTATATTCCTGTAAACTTTTGCATGCAAATAAGTACAGTTTTTTAATGAAAATGTGTGATCTGATTACGCACAGCGCCCTCTATAGATAAACAGCTTAATTATTATTGTTTATTTACCGAAAAAATAAAAAAACCCTTCACGAGAATGATTTTTTTGCAAACCACGATCAATTTTATCAATTCATTCAATAGTCATGAATTTTTTAAATGTCTACAGACTTATGGGACACCGTGAATATGTAAATGTGTATATGTATACATGTGTTTATTTATTTACACTCGCTATGTAAACTTTTACATGTCGTTAGAAGCCATGTATCAGTTTACTCTTACAAGAAGATTGTTAGGTGCGTTTATTAAATCAATTTATGTCCTCTTACCGCACTATTTAAAAAATATATATATACAGTCGAATCTCGTTAACGTGAATTACCTTTAAACATGAACAGTTTTCACAATCTCCGTCTAAATGAAGATTAGTTTCTGAGTTACTGATAGCATTAGTTACTGGTAACATGAACAAATTTTTTATCCACCTAGAGATTCCCGTTAATGAGATTTGAGTGTATAATATGTGTATTAAGAGGTAATGGAAGTTGTATTATTTCAATCCAGATTTCTTTTAAAAAGTGGTTTTTTTTGTCACTATATATATTTTTGAAATAGCTTCTTGACATATTGCTTTTTAATTTTACTCAAACATTCATATGAAGAATATGTATAAATTCCATTGACATTTACGGAAACTAACTTTTTTATTTTTTTATTTTTTTATTTAAATACCAAAATATTTTTATATTTTGAAATTATTTATTTATTTATTTGAAATTTTATATATTTTTACAAACAATAAACTTTGAAAATTTTCTAGAATTTTATTATTCATTTTATCATTAAATCATTATCATTAAATCATTATTTTTCATTAATCATTTTGCTAATATATATTATAAAACTGTTTGTGCAAACTTTTAAAGCAATAACTGAATAACTCCATTGAAAAACTTTTGTAGTATGGCAAACTGATTTCATTTTTCAGAAAATTAGAGTTAAAGTTTGGAAATACATTAAAATTAAATTTTAACATTAATTACAAATTGCTCAAAACTTTTGAATAAAAAATGTGTAGAAGTTTAAATGAAGAGTGTATGTTTTCAGAAGTGTTAAGTCATTTTTTGTTCCCCATCATACTATAGGTATGGGAAACTTAGTTAATCGTGAAAATTTTCGACCTCGTTTTTTTTTTTTTTTACTTTTTTACACGTTTTCAGGTGTGAGGAATCCGAAAATGACAAAAAATTTGTATGGTGTCCGTCAGTGTGTTAGTCCGTTAGTCAGTTTGTTAGACTGTGTACAGGATATCTCAAGAACAATTTGTCGCAGAGAAATCAGATCAATTTTAAAATATTACTTTCGACACTGGCAAGAACCCTATTAATTTGCAACATTCGAATTAAACAACTTCGTATGTTATTAGAAATTTACGATTTTCTTAACATGGGAGAATACGGCAAAATTCCACTTAAGCGTGCATTAAATGTAAAAATTTTACTGTAAATATGTCAGAAAAGTTAATATCAGTTTTGAATTCGGAATGAACATTATTAACTATAAACATGGTAATTTGAAAATTTTGCAAGTTATTGGAAATTTACTAATTTCTGAATATAGCAATAAGGCAAAATTTCACGTAAACATCAATTTTGAGGGATATTTTCATCATAAAGATGTCAGACCACATTTAAAATTTTAATTAGGACACTGGCATGAATATTATTAAATATGAATTTTCCAATATAAAAATTTCGTAAGTTATTTTAAATTTACGATTTATTTAACATGGCAGAATGTTGCAAAATTGAGCTTAAACGTCCATTTTGTGGATTATAAATATATCAAACAACTTCAAAATAACATTTATAGTACTTGTTTGAACATGATTGACAACAAATATTTTAATGTGAAAATTTCGTATGTTATTCGTAATTTAAGATTTTATCAACATAGCTAAATTGGAAATTTTTCATATAAATATTAATTTTCAGGTTTATTGCATTGGAAATAGTAGCGTGAAAACTACTGAATTGACCCTGAAGAAACAAATTAATAGGTTAGAATAAAATATATCGAAATGAACGGTGGATAGCCTATTAGGCGGGAATTTCATTCTGCCACTGTGTCAAACTTTGGTCAAATTCATTTCTCTTAACATGATTATAATATGTCTCGCACTAGAAATTTATGTGAACATAAATATGGTGGGGTACTGAGCAGAGTCCAACTATGCCAACTAGATTTTTTTTTTCCAACGATAAAAATCCCTAGATCCGTAAATATTTATTCAAATATATATCTAAACTTTTGCCCTTTATGTTTCATAAATTATTATATGCTATTTGAATATTGTAAGTTAACAGTCATGTTAAAATAATTCAAACACTTAGCATAACACATTATACTAATGTGTAATGTGTTATAATAATTAATGAACACTAATATTTATCATCAACCGCTGAATTAGTTATTAGCGTGCATTAGACAATACGTATTATTATATCATTTTGTGCGAAAGATTCACATTATAAGCTATTTCTATATTAATATAGCTATATTCGTATTTAGAAAAAATTAAAGTGTAAAGACTGATTTTTTTTTTTTTTTTTTTTTTTTTTTTTTTTTAAGCGGAGAGTCCAGGATCGATTCCCGGCTCTGGTATTTTTCACATAATTGGTATTAAAAAAAAAAAAAAAAAAAAAAAAAGCCTTTACATCCCAATTTTTTTAAATGAGTTTTCTTGGTTGATATATTATTGAATAAATTTTCTAATTAGAAATTTCGTGGTCTATTAGAGTTGTACTATGAAAATATTCTCACCTGTTACATCTGCATTTGCAGAAACGGTGACCTTGCCAACAGGATATTTTGAGAGAAATGCCGAGCTGGTTATCAGCCAGGGTACCTCAGTGGCAGAACATCCGCGCGTTAAGCGGAGAACCCAGGTTCAGTTCCCGGCTAGTTTATATATATATATATATATATATATATATATATATATATAATCAGCCTTTCTAAATGATCAGCCTTTCTAAATACCAATCTTTCTGAATGAGTTTTCATGGTTGATATATTATCGTATGTAATTTCAATTTTGGTATATTGGTATATTATAGAATTAATAGTTTTTCATAGAATTTGTATTCTATGAAATTTATTGCTTTCCACAAAATTCATTCAAAGTAATTTATAAACAAATTAAGTGATGAATGAAAATTTTCTATGAAATCACATATTTTAGCAAGAAATATGTGATTGGAGTGTATTTAAATAAGCAAAAATAGATTAAAATTTTATACTAAAGCAGGGCTAATATAAAAATACTTAAGCTATTAAAATTCACATGTCACGTTTACTTCTAATGCGACAAATTCTACATTTGTCGTTCAACAATCTATATACTTTAGTATTTCCCTAAACATCAAATGCAAAATTTTCTAAAGCACAGCACGTATTTTAGCCTTGCATATGGCAATATAAATATAACAGGCGGTAAAGCCTATTCGTTCTTGAGAATTTTAATGCGTATTCGCTACATAATCAATAATAGACAGAATTGCCTATCATCTATTAGAATAATTTAAAGAAGTATGCAAAATTAACTTAAATGGTTCGCTATTTTCTGGATTTAATTCTTTAAAATTATTTTGAAAAGTTTAGCAGTAAATTCTAATATATATTTAACTAGCAGACCCGGCCACGCGTTCCTGTGACTAAGTTATACGTTGAATTATACGGCTGTAAACTATTTAGTACAGTCAAATTATTATTTACGAACAAAGACGAAAACGTTGTAGCCGATGTAAAAACCCATAGGGTTGAGATTTGAAACTTAGGTCAAAATTTGGAAGCGATTGATAAAAATTTTCGTAGTGTTGATATTAAGCACAAATTAATTTTATTGTAGGGTCCTATAAATTTTAATGGAGAAGTGATATATATTATTTCTAATGCTACTTTGGATAAAATTGCTAAAATGACTAATATATAAATTAAATTCTATTAAAATTCTATTAAAATAAAAGTATAAAAGAAACAGACGATTTTAAAATCAATTTTTATGGAGGAGTGAAATATAATATATGCTATAATGGATAATTTTACTATAAAATGACCTCATCCTTTTAAATATTTTAAAGAGGGCAACAGCTGTAGTTATAAAAAGGAAAACAATAAGGCTAAACCAGAAAAATAAGTAAATTTGATAAATATTTTAAAACTTTAAAATTGGAAATCTTATGAAATATTGGACATTTAAAGTAAATACATGTATCATTTTAAATAGAAAAAGATTTTGGAAAAGTTTAGTGTATTTTAACGAAGTGATGAGAAGTTTTTGAGTATGTTAAAATTTTAATAGTAAATTCAAGTTAATAAAGATGGGAAACATTGAGGATTAAGGTAAGAATAATTATAAGATTTAAAAAAAAAAAAAAAAAAAAAAAAAAAACTTTTTATATACCATGCTTTTAAATTTTAATATACTACTAATATACTAATTAAAAGGAAAATGATAAATATTCTATCATAGTTTGAAGTCAAATTTGTTTTCAAATGTCTAAATAAAATATCTGATGTAAGATACTAATATTTTGCAGCGGAATAGATTTCATTTCTGTCATCCTTCGCGAAAAAAAAAGAATATCGCCAAATTATCTGGCGAAAATATTTAATTCCTTCCAAAAATCATGGTTATTTTAACAACTTATATTAAAAAAGTAATGAATAATATGAAACAATATTTCGTACAATACATATTACATGTCATACATACGTACAATGAATAATTCATATTACATTTCGTACAATGCATACATCTTGCATGTATGTTTTCGTGTTACGCTTTTGATCGCCAAATAATAATAATAATAACAATAAAAAGCCAAGGGCGACAGAGTTTTGAAATTTAAAATTAAAATTTTGTCAATTTGACAGCAAAATAATTCAATCTAACACCCGCGATAACTAATACATATCTATACCCAAATATAAGGATTAAAATCGGGAAATAAATTTCCTCGATTTTTAATAATTTCTTACAAAAAATCCAGTGGGCAATTAACATAGGAAATCTTTTTCTTGGCTGCACAGACGGTCAGTGAGTCACACTTCGCTTGCGTATAGAACTCATAGATATAGTATAGCATATATAGAATAGAGTGATCATTGGGGAGAAAAAAGTTATTCCTTTTCATTTGTGAAAAGACGACGTTTTTACCAAAATATGGCCGTCTTTCCCCGAGTGAATACACACGGGAATACATACTAATATTTTAGCAAATAAAATTTATGAATAATTTATTTGCTAAAGGGGAATGGAAGACTCCAGAAACAGTTTCAAATTCATATTTCTTTCTTTCTTTTCTTTCTTTTTTTTTTTTTTCAATACCACTTAATGGCTGTTTCCAAAGCTTTTATTTATTTTTTTTTTTTTCGGCATCAAAAATCTTTGTACGATAACATGGGGATGAGAGATCTATATATATTACTATATCTATGATAGAACTACATTAGCACTTTATCTATGTGTATAAAATCTTTAAATTGATTATGACGTCAATTTTCGTGAGATGCATAATTTAACTTTTTATAATTTTTTAACGTTCACGTTTGATTAAATGTATTTATTTTTATGTCGAAAGAAAATGAACTCGTATTTTTTTTTTTTTTTTTTTTTTTTTTTGGCAACAATTAAATTAATGGAACTCACAGATATTTTGGAGAAACTTTAATAAAGGTCTATAATTAACAAATAATTGCAATAAAACAATATTGTGACAATAAATTGAGATAAAAACTATCCTATCTCTCAAGTTGGACCAAACTGCACACAGTGTGCAAAATTTCATTAAAATCGGTTCCTTAGTTTAGGAGTTTACCCCGGACAAACATCGTGACACGTAATTTATATATATTTACAGATACAGATATATAATCGTTTATTCACAAAAATCGTTCATTCACAAAATAAAATAAAACGATATTTTGCACATGTACTGAAAAATTAAACATTTTTCAAGTATTACTACATATGTAAATTAAACATGTTTTTATTACATTTATAGAATGAAAAGTTTGACTGTATGTAAGTGAAGATGTAGGTAGATACTTATAAAGTGCAAAGACTGCCGTGTTCCTCTCCCCCTTTTCTTTACCCTCCTTTTAATACTTTGTCACCGTTATTTTTAAAAATAATTTCTTCTTGATGATTTTAATGCTAGAATATTATTTTGAAAATTATTGTTCAGAAGTAGTGGTAACAGTGTAATGATACGTACATAAAAAAATAGGAGCTCTAGAGCTCCTGAAAGCGAATATCCACGAGTTTTAGTTCCCCATCATACTATAGGAACGTTGAACTTAGGTAATCGTGAAAATTTTCGACCTCGGTTTTTTGACTTTTTTACACGTTTTCAGGCGTGAGGAATCCGAAAATGACAAAATTTGTATGGTGTCCGTCTGTAGGGTGTCTGTTAGTTTATTAGTCCGTTAGTGTGTTAGTCCGTTAGTATGTTAGTCTGTGTACACGATATCTCACGAACAAATGATTGCAGAGAGGTCTGACCAGTTTTAAAATATTATTTATGACACTGTCAAGAACCCTATTCATTTGAAACATTCTAATTAAAAAACTTCAGACGTTATTCGAAATTTACAATTTTCTGAACATGCAAGAATAGGGCAAATTTTCACTTAAACGTGCATAAAAAGAAATATTTTTATCGTAAAGATGTAAGAACAGCTTTTAAATATCCGTTTTGATGCCGTTTTGATGCCGGGATGAACATCATTAACTATAAACGTGCTACATTGAAAATTTTGCAAATTATTCGAAATTTACGAATTTCGTAACATGGCAGAATACTTCAAAATTTCGCATAAACGTCGGTTTTTAGGGGTATTTTCATTGTATAGATGTCAGACTACTGTTAAAATATTATGTAAGATACTGGCATAAACATCCTTGATTACGAATTTTTCAACTTAAATATTTCGTAAGTCATTCGAAATTTACAATTTACTTAATACGCCAGAATAGGGCAAATTTTCGTATAAACGTCCATTTGGAGGGATATTTTTATTGTAAATACTTTTAAAATATTATTTAGGATACTAATATGAACATCCCAGACTAAGAATTATTTTAATTTAAAAGTTTCGTAAGTTATTTGGAATTTACGATTTATTTAACATGGCAGAATTGGACTATAATTGATCATAAACGTCTGTTTTGAGGATCATAAATAAATCGAACAACTTTAAAATAACATTTATGATACTTGTTTGAACATAATTTACTGCAAATATTCTAATAGGAAAATTTCATTAGTTATTCGAAATTTAAGATTTTATCAACATAGAAAAAATTGTGCAATACTCCATATAAATATTCATTTTGGGGATTGTTGCATTGAAAATAGTAGCATGAAAACGAAACTACTAAAGTAGCCCCAATAAAATAAATTAATAAATTAGAATAAGATAAATATATCGAACTGAATGGTGGGTAGCCTATTGGGTAATGATTTCATTCTATCACTGTGACAAGCGTTTGATCAAGTTCATTTCTCTTAATAATGTGCCATGCACTAGAAATTTATGAGAACATACATATGATGGGGAACTGAGCAGAGTCCACCTATGCCAACTAGTTTTTATTCGAATCTTAAATAAATGACATGTTGAATCTTAAATAAAAGTAAATTTGAATATTAAATAAATGGCATGTTAAAAATTAATTTTGAAATTTTTAATGAATACTTTTATCGATTTCAAAAAGAAAAAGAAACGGCATTTCTCATTTTTAATGTAAAATTACAAAACTTAAAATATTAAGAATATTAATAATAACAATAAATTAAGCACGTAAAGCATGGGTCCTAGCAATCCCATTTTTTACGAGTTTTTTTTTTTTTTTTTTTTTTTTTTTTTTTAAAAACACCATAGCTATTAAAAAAATACTTTTGATACTAATCATAATTAGTTTTAACAAAATATTTAAACGGACGTAAAAAAAAGAACTCTCCGACCCCATTTTAAAGTATTAAAGGATTAGAATTTGCTTGAAAGCTTCAATGAAATTCACTTTAAACAATGTATTCAACGAAATAAAATGCGCGGTTTTTACATTTATTATTGAGATATTAATTCTTTTAAGAAAAACTCAAACATTTATAAATAAAGAATACACTACCTGCCAATGTATTTGGACACTTTCGAATTTAGACATTTTTTTTTTTCAGATATCTAGAAATGTTCGTTTGGAATAATCTTGAAACTTTAGTAGCGTAAAGAACACGCTACACTTCATATATTTCAGGAAACGTTGTGTCCTGAAAAGAAAAAGGGGACCAGGAAAAATGAAAGAAAAATCAAGATGTTTTGGATCACCCTGTAAAAAATAATACTTTAAATGCGTTTTGGTTGAAGTATGTGATTAAGAAGAATTTTCTCATTATCTGTATAAATTTTTAAGAGACTACAACATATTGTCATGGAGATATATATATATATATTTAACATTGAAAAAAAATCCACTTTTTAAATTATAACATGTGGAGTATTCGACCTAGAGTAAAGACATTTTCAGAAAAAACACAAACTTTATAAAAAAAAAAATCATTTCACAACACGTATAAAATGATACATTTAATTAAAATTATCAATTAAAATTACAACTTGCCTTTCGCCCTGACCATCAGGGCATCATCAGGACAAAGCCAATTTTTTGTTACGAGTACAGCAACATTTCAATTATATATACAAAAATATAAATGTATATAAAAATTATTTTCGCATACAAAAAATATTTTTGTATATATAATTCAAATGTTGCTGTACTCGTAACAAAAAAAAAAAAAAAAAAAAAAAAAAAAAAAAGGCTTTGTCCTGATGACGTCCTGATAGTCAGGGCGAAAAGCCTCGAGAAGTTGTAATTTTAATTGATAATTTTAATTAAATGCATAATTTTATACGTGTTGTAAAGTGAAATTTGTTTGTGGTTTTCCTACAATGACACGTGTGTTTATGATATCTCTATGTGAGATAACATTTTATACACTTTCAGAAAATTTGGCGTACTTCATTTGTCAAAGCGTACTGTAATCAGAATTCAAAATTGTTAAATATTTTACGACGTATAAACGTTTTTACCTTTTTTTTTTTTTTCTTTTTACGCATGCTCTAGATTCATTGCAATAATTTAATAACCAAATGTATTGAGCAACTTATACGAAAACTCCAAACAAATATCATATAATTTTAAAGAGTTAAGAGAGATACGATGAACGGAATTTCAGTTCTCTCTCTCTCAAAAAAAAAAAAAAAAGCTAAACAATAAGGGGTTTTACTCACTTATTTATTTTCATTCAATTAATCCCAATGGAATTACAGTGTTTGGCTGATTGTAGATAAATATTGATAAAGCCCTCTATTTCTCACAATTTTTGAATTTATACGACATTTGTTTGGGGTTTTCATATAAATTGCTCAGTACATTTGGCTATTATATTATGCTAATGAATTTTTTTTAAAGCTAGCGTACGTGTAGATAAAAATTTTAGTAAAAATGCTCAAATTTCGTAATATATTTAAAATTTTTGAATTCTAATCTGTGTGTAATGAGGGATGCTAAATTTTCTTAAAACGACTTTGCTCTGTGCCTAATACGAAATTAAAAAAATAATTAAAAAAGTAGTTTTTTTTTTTTTAATGTTTTAAAAAACCTCTATATCTCCATGAATATGTGTGGTAGCCTCATAAAAATGTATACAGATAATAAAAAAATTCCTCTTAATCACACATACAGCTAAAATACATTTCAAACTTTACTTTTTACAGTTTGATCTAAAACATTTTGATTTTTCTTTAATTTTTTACTGATGCCATTTTCCTTTTCAGGACACAACTTTTCTGAAATATAGGAAGCGTAACGTGTTCTTTACGCTACCAAAGTTTCAAGATGATTCCAAAAGGCCTTTTGTAGATATTTGACAAAATGTCTAAAATAGAAATTGTCCATATACTTATTGGTAGGTAGTGTATCGCATAAAATGTTTTAAATTTTTCGTACTGAAAAAAAAGGAAAGTTGAAAAAAATGAGCATATGTTAAAAACAAAATAATTATAATAATACGTAATAACCGTCAAAAGAACTATTTCAGATATATTTCAGATTAATAGTTATTTTCAATTATGTATGAAATGTTTAATTACGTGTAATGCTAGAAGATGATATGAAGGTTTTATTTATTTATTTATATGAATAGAACAAAAAGAAAAAAAAAAAATTGCACATACGTAAAATTCGTAGGTATTATGATTTTTTTTATTATGTGTGAGAACAAGTTTGGTTGGCACTCAGCTTCTATATTTCCTATCACAATGGGGGTAGAGCACTGTAATTTTACAGTTGAAGAACACATGTAACTGAGCACTATCCATCGTAAATTCCTTGTGCTTGGAAGTGTCATAAAGTAAAAATCTCTGTTTGGTTATTTTTCTGATTGGTGAGTAAATTTTTTCAACGTACATTCTCTCTTTTTTTTTTTTTTTTTTTGTCTGAAGAATCTGTAGGTCAAATTGTGGAGCTGTTAATGACGGTTTTCGAAAAAGTAATTAACTGGGGTTCCATGCGTGCATCATAAGTCTTTTGTTTCTGTTGTTTGGCATATTGTAGTGACTATTTTATGTTTGGTATCTTTGTTGGGCTGATGTTACATAGGTGTGGGGTCAGTTGGCGTAGTTAAAATATAGCTACGGCGTAGCATAACTTACATTATTGTTAGTTCAAGTGCTGAAAAACATTTCCAAGTTGAAGACTTATCATTCTGTGTCTCCTGCTAAGACGGTGGGGAGGGTTTTCATTCGACGGTTTCTACAAGCCCCGAAGAATTACAAAAAGATACTGAAAGGTCACATAAAACAAGATCAACAACGAATGCTCCATAAAACCAAGGGCCTCCTGACCACCCTAAATAAAACAAATGACGTTTTTTTCTTCAAATACTTACTCCATTTGTATCTTAGGAAATTTTAGGAAACCGTTGGTAATGAGATTCGCATGTCCACCATAGTCAAAAATAGAAAAAAAAAAAAAAAAAAAAAAAAAAAGGAGAAGGCCAGATGAGAATGATTAAATTTTATTAATCGACCTAAGTAAAATTGTTTAAACATGGAATCTGTTAAAATGAATGAACACGCGACTCTGACATTCGTAGTTGATTTCAAACATTGAGATAATTTTACTTGAATAACTATCGGTAATTATATATATAAGCAGCATTTTTTTTCCCTTAGATAATTCATTATTTATTTTTATGCATTTAAGTAGAACTTTTCGCCCAAATATTATTAAAATTGGATGTTTTGAAAAATTAAAATGTTTTTCCTCGTGTTCTTTTTAAGTATCCCTGCCCGTATCACGTTATGTCAGCTAGCTCTATGGTTACACTAAATGTCCGTGGTTAGTTGGCGTAGTTGTAAAGTATTACGAAAAGTGTATTTTGAGTTGTTTAACATGTATTTCACGTTATAAATGATTATGTAGCAAAATAGTTAATCTTTGTGATGCATTCATCAGAATTTTTTTTAAGTATTGTACAAAAAAGGCGAAAAATCCAAAACTAAAATCTATGCCAAATAGTCATTCCCCACAATAAACTACAGAAAAGTATAGAATAAAAAATAATCTATATCACTCCTTTTGGTATGAACAATATTTGCTATATGACGCATAATATTTTAATTTACAATAACGGTTACCAATTCAAAAATATATTTAGAACAGATGGACTATGATTTTTTTTTTATTCTAATAAATTTGTTTCATATGTCATAAGTTCTAGTTACTATAAATGATATTATAGTCATGATAAAAAAAATGTACGTGGATGGACACATGAGTGGAGTAAGACTGAAATAGTCACATAGTAAGCTATCCCCGCATTTCACTCTTCGATATATTTAATTTATTCTAATTTCCATATTAAATTTATTATATTTTCATATTTTAGTTTTCATGAAATTCCACGTTTTTTTTTTTTTCTTTCTTCTTTTTTAATTGCAATAATCCCTAAACTGAAAGTTTATGGAAAATTTTGCGCTAATCTGCCACTTTTTAAAAATATTTAATTTTGAATAATGTAATTTAATTTTAAGGAGAATGTTTCAGTATGATTATTGCCAATAATATATATATATATATGCTTTAAAACAGGTCCAATATCACTACATTGCACATTTATACGAAATTTGGCCCCATTAGTCATTTAAAAAAAATCGTAAATGCCAAATATCTTGCGAAATTATTAAAGCAGAATGTTGATATTCAATGACATTCTTGAGAGTATCTTATGTAATGTTTTATTACAAGTCCAATATCTTTGCAAACTAACAAACTAACGGACTAATTGACTAACAAAATACAGACACCTCATCAGGAATTCACGGCCCCGTGGTTTTATAAGCACTCTTCCACTAGTACTATATTAAAATAATTTTTTTCTTAAATGTTCAAATAAATAAATAAATAAATAAATAAATAAATAAAATAAAATAAAATAAAATAGTAGTGGTGTAAGAGTGTTTATAAAAATTCGGGTAGTGGGAACCAAGCGCATCGACTTTTAGATTTTTCACATTTTAGAAAACTCAAAATGCGAAAATAGAATAGATGATATAAATAGAACATGAAAAACCGAGGTCGAAAATTTTCAGTATGGTTATTTACTATGAATAATGCCAGAATAATAATATTATCTTTTAAAACTGGTCCGATATCACTACAATGAAGATGCTTCCTAAATGTAAATTTTAAAATAAAAATTACACATAGGATATAATATTTATATACATATTTTTTTTAATTTTTTAATTTTTTTAGATCTTAATATTTTTTTTTTTTATATATCTATATATTAACAGAAAAAATAAAATGCCAGCATACTAAATACTTATTTATTACTATAATGAGAAGATATTCTGAATTTGTATTCAGCCTTAAAAAGATCACCATAAGTAACTAAACACACACACATACGTACATATATATATATATATATATATATATTAATAATGTGAATGATTGGCCCATATGATATATATTAGAACATATTTGAAGATTTTCTTGCTTTGGGTGTAATTTTTACTTTTACTTACTACATGTCCATGATTAAAAACAAATTCTTTTTCTTTCCAGCGATGCTCTGAGTCTGACTGGAAGTCATTTGGGATGTTATTTTGAAAAAATGAATTACAAAATCAATAGTGAGAAACATCTAAAAAATCGAAAATTGTGTTGGTATGTTTCTTTTCTTACATTATACTTTTGAAAAGTTTCAGAACTTTGCGATCTCTAGAGATTCTAGATTCCCGAGATATCTTATTTATGATATAGAAAGTATAGTGTATGAGAAATTTATTTCATGTATTTTTGTTGCATATTATGAATAATAATTACATTTTTTTGCAAAAATAATTTAAACTAACTTTTTTAAATAAAAAATTAAAGTTAATATTTTAAAACTACACAACGCAAAACGAAATATTCTTTTTAATCGTAAAAAGAAGGAAAATCAATGTGAAAGACTAGCAATATTTATTAATTTAATAAATTACGTCGCTTGTTATTTTGATTTATTACTACGCATTCAACTACTAAAAACGATAATAAAGTAAGTGCAAGGCCAATTGCCTGCATTAAGGGGCCTGAACCTAAGGGGATATGCTCTTCAGAAGGGTCTTTTTAAATGGTACTAGAACGTATTCACGGTAATTTCGGAGAAAATCACTGAAAACTCCGAACAGCTAGGTCGACCAGAGTATCTGAGATGGAAGCCAGCACTTCCCATCTACCAGCTTTTAGTGCATAACCGCTTGGCCACTGATGGGGATGATATAAAAAGAATACGCTTATTAGTCACATAACAGAAAATAATAAACGATTTTTCTTAGAAGCGAATTTTTAAACGACTTTGATTTCTTATAAAATAGTTTTCTTTTTAAGCTTCTTTTCTTGAATCAAAAGTTTAGGAAAAATATTAATTTGGCATTAATTCAAAACATTATTACAAAATTAACTTTATCCTAAATTGAGAGACATGTATTGAAAGACATGAAACTATGGTCTAACACACGTAATTCTGTTCGTTAAATAACACTATTCTGCATGAAAATCGGTTCCAACACCATTTTTGCAAATTCTTATGAAAAATGACCTCCTGAATCCGGTATGATACTCATTTTGCCTCATCATCTCCCGTTTTTCGGGCACGCCTCCCTATTTTTATCACTTTTCAGTACGTTTATGGTTATAAATTTAATTTGTATGGGCGGAAAGTATTCTTTTAACTGTTAAATATCTTCTGAGGAGCTACAGAAGTGAAAATTTTTAAAATATGGACATTTGCATCAAGAGAAAAATTTAAGGGGGTGGGATTTATCGCTGAAATTATAAATTATATTTACCATATTTGATTTATCAATGATTATTATTTATTATACCTCATATTTTTTCTGTTTTTAAGTATTAAAATAAAAGTTTTCCATTCCCCAAATCAAATTAATGGCCATAAAATTACCGAACAGTGATAATAATTAGAGGATGGTGTGGCGTCCCTCAGGGATGGAACACAGGCGCAGGACTTATACAACAATCAATGTAACAAAATTTTCTACTTCTTAAATCAACGATATCATAGTTAGAAAAATTTCTTACACGAATACCGGTATGAATTCTGCGCCCGTGTTCCATTCTTGCGTCCCGAGAAAACGGTGGGTGATTGAACAAAATTGAAGCAATATTCGGATTCAGGAGGTCCTTTACGTAATAATCAGCAGAAATGGTATCAGGTCTCAGATTTTTTTCTTTTCTTTTATGCAGCGCAGTGTAATTTTTTGTCACCTTGGAAGCGTTGTTTATTTTTTTTTAGAGACATAAGAAAAAAAATAGTTTTAGAAATAGTCAGAAAACTTAAGAATATTGAAAAAAAAAATTTTTTTAGTAACAGTTTGTTAAACAAAATAATGATAGATTACATATATGTGATCCTGAAAATGTGATACATAAGTCCTGTTTAAACTTCATTACTAAGAAATGCTTTATTATTTTTATTTTTATATAGAACACTAGCAGGCTTTGCCCGCTTCGCAGGACGTTAAACTTAAATGAGTTGTCAAAATGCCATATCTTTATTAATAACCTAAGTTCTCGCTGTGATTGGTAGAGGTTTTCTCGCTCCCAATGTGAGGAGTCTGGGTCCCCACTGTCTTCGGCACAACTTACCCACTTCTTACTTCCCCACCCTCAGCGGGTGAGTTCGAAGTTTTGCAAAATCCCACTAATGTACATAATGCGTACACTTAATCAATATCCACACACCAAAATTCGCCATTCTAAGATAATTCAAAGCGAATTCAAACGGAAAACATGTTTTTACACATTTTTATTGCCATCCGACTCCGAGAAGGGGGGGGGGGGATTTCGAATTTCGTGAAATGCAGTTACAATAAGTGCCGGATGCATACAAACAATTTACGCACCAAATTTCGTGACCACAGAAGTCTTTAATAGACAGTATTATAAATAAAAATAAAAAAAATAAAAATTATACAGACAGGACATTATTTCATTATTTAAAACATGAAAATCTGACATTGACAGATTTTAATTTAGTGCCAGAGGCCTACTGCTAAACTTGTTAATATCGACAAATTCTTCTTTAGTTAATTCGTGACGATCTAAATTCCATGATAAAGTTTTCATTAAATCAAACCAATGTGTTTCAGCTGCAGATATTGTAACAAATAACGTTGGAAGTCCAAACTGTCTTATAGCCGCAAAACAACGTTTTTTCTCTTTTTCCCAATGACGGGGAGGTGTGCCTTGGGGGGACTCATGTCAAAGGTGTGCCTTGGGGGGGGAACTCATGTCAAAGTTGTACCTTGGGGGGGACTCATGCCAAAGTTGGGCCTTGGGGGGACTCATGTCAAAGTTGAGCCTGGGGGAGACTCATGTCAAAGTTGGGCCTTGGGGGGACTCATGTCAAAGGTGTGCCTTGGGGGGGGACTCATGTCAAAGTTGTACCTTGGGGGGGACTCATGTCAAAGTTGGGCCTGGGGGGGATTCATGTCAAAGTTGGGCCTTGGGGGGACTCATGTCAAAGGTGTGCCTTGGGGGGGGACTCATGTCAAAGTTGTACCTTGGGGGGGACTCATGTCAAAGTTGGGCCTTGGAGGGACTCATGTCAAAGTTGGGCCTGGGGGGGACTCATGTCAAAGTTGGGCCTTGGGGGGACTCATGTCAAAGTTGGGCCTGGGGGGGACTCATGTCAAAGTTGTGCCTTGGGGGGACTTCATTCAATAAATCTCCATTCAATAAACCGACTGAAATAGGCCCTTAGCACTATTAAGAGTGTATTATAAAAATTCGACAACGCTGTACCGACTGAAATAGGGGTACCTTGGGGGGGACTCATGTCAAAGTTGTGCCTTGGGGGGACTTCATTCAATAAATCCCCATTCAATAAACCGACTGAAATAGGCCCTTAGCACTATTAAGAGTGTATTATAAAAATTCGAGCGCGCTGTACCGACTGAAATAGGGGTACCTTGGGGGGGACTCATTTCAAAGTTGTGCCTTGGGGGGACTTCATTCAGTAAATCCCCATTCAATAAACCGACTGAAATAGGTCCTTAGTACTATTAAGAGTGTATTATAAAAATTCGACAACGCTGTACCGACTGAAATAGGGGTACCTTGGGGGGGACTCATGTCAAAGTTGTGCCTTGGGGGGACTTCATTCAATAAATCCCCATTCAATAAACCGACTGAAATAGGCCCTTAGCACTATTAAGAGTGTATTATAAAAATTCGACAACGCTGTACCGACTGAAATAGGGGTACCTTGGGGGGGAGTCATGTCAAAGTTGTGCCTTGGGGGGACTTCATTCAATAAAACCCCATTCAATAAACCGACTGAAATAGGCCCTTAGCACTATTAAGAGTGCATTATAAAAATTCGACAACGCTGTACCGACTGAAATAGGGGTACCTTGGGGGGGAGTCATGTCAAAGTTGTGCCTTGGGGGGACTTCATTCAATAAATCCCCATTCAATAAACCGACTGAAATAGGCCCTTAGCACTATTAAGAGTGTATTATAAAAATTCGACAACGCTGTACCGACTGAAATAGGGGTACCTTGGGGGGGACTCATGTCAAAGTTGTGCCTTGGGGGGACTTCATTCAATAAATCCCCATTCAATAAACCGACTGAAATAGGCCCTTAGCACTATTAAGAGTGTATTATAAAAATTCGAGCGCGCTTAACCGACTGAAATAGGGGTACCTTGGGGGGGGACTCATGTCAAAGTTGTGCCTTGGGGGGACTTCATTCAATAAATCCCCATTCAATAAACCGACTGAAATAGGCCCTTAGCACTATTAAGAGTGTATTATAAAAATTCGACAACGCTGTACCGACTGAAATAGGGGTACCTTGGGGGGGAGTCATGTCAAAGTTGGGCCTGGGGGGGGGGACTCATGTCAAAGATGGGCCTTGGGGGGACTTCATTCAATAAATCCCCATTCAATAAACCGACTGAAATAGGCCTCTAGCACTAATTAAGAGTGACCTATAAAAATTCGACAACTGTACCGACTGAAATAGGCCTCTAGCACTAATAAATACAAAAAGCACAACTTAAGTATCGGAACCCTTTGGTGACTTTAAATATTTTAATCCATTTTTGCGATGAACTGAATTGGCTATCTCAATTGTGCAATTAAAGATCTTGGCGAGAAACGTCCGAGCTATTCGGTGCCGAATTTCAAATTTTGCCAAAGGGATGCAATACTAAAGCTGTTCCATATCGAATCTGGGTTGAAAACGGAAAAAGGGTAAAATAAATTAGAAATATCAGACCTATATTTATAAATTTGATACCGAATGAAAGGGGCGATTTTGCTGAATCCAGGGGTTCAAACAGTTTTTCGATGCGACAATTAGATTTTTAAAAAATAACTAAAGTATGAAATTTAAATGGCAACGGAAAAACGGATAAAGGGAAAAATAAATTAGAAATATCGGACCTATCATTACAAATTCAGTACCAAATGAAAGAGGTGATTTTTCTGAATCCTATGGTGTAAACAGTTTTTCGATACGACAATTAGATTTTTTAAAATTAACTAAAGTATGAAACTTAGATGGCAACACTTCATTTCAATCTTTTCATAATTTGTAGTGAAAATCACGCGAATACAAAAGTCTTTAACTTAAAAATTTATTTTTATATTTCATTTTTTCATTCAAACCATTTTAGTGAAAATATATTTATGGCGCATGCGCAGGCGTTTTTTACCCACAATTTAAACACTAATTATAATTTTGAAAATTTCTATATATATAATTTCAAGTTGGGTGAAGACCTAAGTTTCTGCCAAGCGCCGTTGAATTCCGTCCAGCCGTTCTCGAGTGATGCCCGGACAAAATGTTTTAGTCTTTTACCCCCTAGAGGGGAACGGGGGGGAATTTCTGAAAAGTTGATAGATATAATTTTAAGTTGGGTGAAGACCTAAATTCCTGCCGAGCGTCGTTGAATTCCGTCCAGCCGTTCTCAAGTGATGCCCGGACAAACGTGTTTTAGTCTTTTACCCCCTAGGGGGGGGGGGAACGGGGGGGAATTTCTGAAAGGTTGATAGATATAATTTTAAGTTGGATGAATACCTAAATTCCTGCCAAGCACCGTTGAATTCCGTCGAGCCGTTCTCAAGTGACATACACACAGACACACACACACACACACACACACACAGGCAAAATTTTCTGAAGTCATTTTCGGCTTTCATGGGGTGTGAAACGTGAAGATATCGCAAAATTTTTTGATTCCGACAAATTTACAGACAAAACTCTGATTTTATTAATATAGATTTGATTACTTTTTTAATTAAATTGGATATAGTTCAGATATTTTTGAATAGCAAGATTTCGTAAGAAAAATTATATTAACAATAACATAATATTAACGTAGTATTCTGGCCATATACGTCTAAAATGTCCTGTTCCTGTAAGTGTAACTGGTGAAACAACTGGTCCCTAGGAGATTGTACCACCTTATTTTCCACATAACCTTGCATTATAAAAAAAGTTAAGTGATATATATATATCTGTATATATATATAAATTACGTGTCACGATGTTTGTCCGGGGTAAACTCCTAAACTACGGAACCGATTTTAATGAAATTTTGCACACTGTGTGCAGTTTGGTCCAACTTGAGAGATAGGATAGTTTTTATCTCAATTTATTGTCACAATATTGTTTTATTGCAATTATTTCTTAATTATAGACCTTTATTAAAGTTGCTCCAAAATATCTGTGAGTTCCATTAATTTAATTGTTGCCAAAAAAAAAAAAAAAAATACGAGTTCATTTTCTTTCGACATAAAAATAAATACATTTAATCAAACGTGAACGTTAAAAAATTATAAAAAGTTAAATTATGCATCTCACGAAAATTGACGTCATAATCAATTTAAAGATTTTATACACATTGATAAAGTGCTAATGTAGTTCTATCATAGATATAGTAATATATATAGGGCAGTTCCTTGTTTGTAAACAAACATCTCAAGTTTTATGAGTGGTTGGCAAAAAGGCTTGGGAAAAGCATAACGATGGCGATTACTTGATTACTACCAACGGAAAATCAATGGTGGGCGGGGCGCGGGAAAGTCGAGCGCGCTTTTTTGCCAACCACATGACGTCACGAGGAAATGCTCTATAGATCTCTCATCCCCATGTTATCGTACAAAGATTTTTGATGCCGAAAAAATAAAATAAATAAAAGCTTTGGAAACAGCCATTAAGTGGTATTGAAAAAAAAAAAAAAAAAAAAAAAAGAAAGAAAGAAATATGAATTTGAAACTGTATCTGGAGTCTTCCATTCCCCTTTACCAAATAAATTATTCATAAATTTTATTTGCTAAAATATTAGTATGTATTCCCGTGTGTATTCACTCGGGGAAAGACGGCCATATTTTGGTAAAAACGTCGTCTTTTCCCAAATGAAAAGGAATAACTTTTTTCTCCCCAATGATCACTCTGTTCTATATATGCTATACTATATCTATGAGTTCTATACGCAAGCGAAATGTGACTCACTGACCGTCTGTTCAGCCAAGAAAAAGATTTCCTATGTTAATTGCCCACTGGATTTTTTGTAAGACATTATTAAAAATCGAGGAAATTTATTTCCCGATTTTAATCCTTATATTTGGGTATAGATATGTATTAGATATCGCGGGTGTTAGATTGAATTATTTTGCTGTCAAATTGACAAAATTTTAATTTTAAATTTCAAAACTCTGTCGCCCTTGGCTTTTATTATTATTATTATTATTATTTGGCGATCAAAAGCGTAACACGAAAATATATATGCCAGATGTATGCATTGTACGAAATGTAATATGTATTATTCATTGTACGTATGTATGACATGTAATATGTATTGTACGAAATATTGTTTCATATTATTCATTACTCTTTTAATATAAGTTGTTAAAATAACCATGATTTTTGAAAGGAATCAAATATTTTCGCCAGATAATTTGGCGATATTCTTTTTTTTTCGCCAAGGATGACAGAAATGAAATCTATTCCGCTGCAAAATATTAGTATCTTACATCAGATATTTTATTTAGACATTTGAAAACAAATTTGACTTCAAACTATGATAGAATATTTATCATTTTCCTTTTAATTAATATATTATTAGTATATTAAAATTTAAAAGCATGGTATATAAAAAGTTTTTTTTTTTTTTTTTTTTAATCTTATAATTATTCTTATCTTAATTCTCAATGTTTCCCATCTTTATTAACTTGAATTTACTATTAAAATTTTAACATACTCAAAAACTTCTCATCACTTCGTTAAAATACACTAAACTTTTCCAAAATCTTTTTCTATTTAAAATGATACATGTATTTACTTTAAATGTCCAATATTTCATAAGATTTCCAATTTTAAAGTTTTAAAATATTTATCAAATTTACTTATTTTTCTGGTTTAGCCTTATTGTTTTCCTTTTTATAACTTCAGCTGTTGCCCTCTTTAAAATATTTAAAATGATGAGGTCATTTTATAGTAAAATTATCCATTTTAGCATATATTATATTTCACTCCTCCATAAAAATTGATTTTAAAATCGTCTGTTTCTTTTATACTTTTATTTTAATAGAATTTTAATAGAATTTAATTTATATATTAGTCATTTTAGCAATTTTATCCAAAGTAGCATTAGAAATAATATATATCACTTCTCTATTAAAATTTATAGGACCCTACAATAAAATTAATTTGTGCTTAATATCAACACTACGAAAATTTTTATCAATCGCTTCCAAATTTTGACCTAAGTTTCAAATCTCAACCCTGTGGGTTTTTACATCGGCTACAACGTTTTCGTCTTTGTTCGTAAATAATAATTTGACTGTACTAAATAGTTTACAGCCGTATAATTCAACGTATAACTTAGTCACAGCAACGCGTGGCCGTGTCTGCTAGTATATATATATATATATATATTTCAATTCCTGTCACCGCTGCCCCACTATGGGCAACTTAAATACATTTTGGCTACTGGAATATTTTAATAAAAATTTCTTATTTTATTTAATCAGTAAAAATTGTTACAGAAATTATAAATTAAATCTATTAAAATTTTCCAGTAACCAAAATTGTTAAAATTCACAACTAAGTCTAAACAGACCCCCCCCCCCCCCCACTACCACAAAAAAAAAAAAAAAAAAAAAAAAGAGTAAAAAACAGCTTAATAAAAATATAAATAATCAAAAGGGAATAAAAAGAAGAAATAAAATATTTTTCCCAGAAATAAAATAAATAATTAAATCCATTAAAGACTTATGTAAAATGCCTACTTCAAATACTTACAATTTTTGGATTGAATTCATAATTTTAACACCATACATAAAAATACATAAAAAGATAATTTCGCCAATAAAAAACATGCTATTGATGACTGGCTGTAGTTAAAATATACAGGAAAGAAAATCAGAAAACGTTTGTTGCCTAAGTTCATAACATTTCTAAAAATAGAGTAAGCACAAAATTTTCTCAAAAAAGAAAAAAAAAAAAAAAAAAAAAAAAAGAAAGAAATAAAAGAAATATATTCAATTTAAAATGGCCATAACATAGAATACACTGCTATTATTGATGCAAAATTGAATGAATATGCATAGAATCTATTATAGAAATTGTGTGAAATTAATATTTCGCATTTTTCCATTTTTTTTTAATTACTTATTGGATGCATATTTAGATAAAAATTGCAAAATTTTTAAGTAAAAATACCTAAATACTGAATAGCTAAACAAACAGATAATAGCTAAAAACACATTTAAAAATTATATTTTCTTTAGCAACATAGGTAGTAGAATTATTACTTTAAAATAGTCTGCAAAATCAATTGTATTTCATTGTGCTCATAGATTTTAATTTTAAATTCAAACATCCATTTTTCTGTGTTATTTTAATTTTTAAACACCGCCCCTGTTTACACATATTTATTTAGTTTTTTCTTCTTTTTTTTTAATTCATTAAGAGTATTAGAGGAAACAAAAGATCCATACGGCTTTTCGTAAATAACATTATTTTTTTTAAATTATTATTATTAAAATAACTTAATTAGGTATGAAAATTAATAATAATAATAATAATAATGAATTTTATAGTTTTTTAAGAAAGTTTTCTCTAGCGAAAAGCACATTTTATACAAAATAAAAGTACTTTACAGATAATGAATAATAATGTATTAGCTAAGTTATTTTATTGTTCTTAAATTTAAAAATATTTTATTTCTAACTAGCAGGCTACGCCCGCTTCGCTGGTCACTATATTTAAATGAATTTTCGAAAGAATTGAATTAATATTTATTTTTTTACACCGCATTATAGATAAAAAAAAAAAAAAAGAAAAGAAAAGAAAAGAAAGAAAGAAACTGAAATTGCTCTAAACCTCGTTTCGGGTACCCGCTGCCTACGGCAGCTCTTTTCCCGCCCGCACTGTATCAGGTCTAGGTTTCCCATGCCTGCAGAAAGATCTTTCCCGGGCACTTCAATCTGGATATTTATCGACGACATTTGGGATCTGCTACTATTTAAGGAATACGATTTTACAGATGACTGTATCTCAGCATCTATTAAATATTTTAGTTTTGTACCACGTATGCTATTTACTCTATATTACGATTTTATTCCGACCAATGTAATAAAATAAAACAAAATAAAAAGTAGATTAATATATATATATATAAACAAATAAATTTTAATCAATTTAATCCTTTTTACTACGTATATACTACCATTTTTCCCGTTAAATACTGTAAATAAAAAAAAAATACAAAATAAAAGCTTCTTCTTTTAAAGGAATTAATTAAAAAATGAAAAATAAGAAGTTGTTCTACCATAAAAAATTAAACATAACTGTTATAAATACGTTTTTAAATTTAAAACTAATTATACTTAATTTTTCCTGCTGCATTACGACTTTATTTTCAATAAATATAACAAAAAAAAAAAAATTCGCCTTTAAATGAATGTATTAAATAAAAATAAGTTGCGTAATAGCCGTTGCTAAGATACGCAAACGATTGAAGCAAAATAATAAATCTATGAAAATGAAGCATTAAAGCCAATATTTAAAATCGAAAAAACATTAATTTAAAAAATTCAAATTCGAAATTCGAAAAAATCTCGATGAGGTGCACACTTGCAGAGTCCCAGGTACCCATATGCCAAATTTGGAAGCTCTGCGATCAGTAGTGTGGGCGCCAGAGCGCAGATACACACACAGACACACACACACACAGACACTTATCTTTATTTATATAGATTACGTGTGCAATTTGTTAATACCACTTTTTTTTTTTTTTTTTTTTTTGGGGGGGGGGGGGGGGTATCAGGATTGTTCAATTTTGGTAATGTGTTTAAGACTTTTCTTTCTCGGAATGGCCTAAATTTATTTTGAAAACTGTATTAAACAGTCAGTGAAAGAAAAAGCATAGCTTTCTTAGCTTGTTATGATTATCTATATAAATAAAGAGAAGTGTCTGTGTGTGTGTGTCTGTGTATCTGTGTGTCTGTGTGTGTATCTGCGCTCTGGCGCTCACACTACTGATCGCAGAGCTTCCAAATTTCGCATATAGGTACCTGGGACCCTGCAGGTGTGCACCTCATCGAGATTTTTTCGAATTTCGAATTTGAATTTTTTAAATTAATGTTTTTTTCGATTTTAAATATTGGCTTTAATCCTTCATTTTTCATAGATTTATTCTTTTTCTTCAATCGTCTGCGTATCTTAGCAACAGCTATTACGCAACTTATTTTTATTTAATACATTCACTTGAAGGCGATTTTTTATTTTTTTTATTTGGTATATTTATTGAAAATAAAATCGTAATGCAGCAGGAAAAATTAAGTATAATTACTTTTGAATGTAAAAACGTATTTATAACAGTTATGTTTAATTTTTTATAATATAACAACTTCTTATTTTTCATTTTTTTATTAATTCCTTTAAAAGAAAAAACTTTTATTTATTAATTATTTTTATTTATTTACAGTATTTATCGGGAAAAATGGTAGTATATACGTTGATTAAAATTTATTTGTTTATATATTATATTTATTTTTTAATCTACTTATTATTATTATTATTATTATTATTATATTGGTCGGAATTAAATCGTAATATAGTGTAAATAGCTTGGGCTATAAAATACATGGTTCAAAGCTAAAATATTTAATAGATGCTGAGATACAGTCATCTTTAAAATCGTAGTTCTTAAATCGTAGCAGATCCCCCCTGTCGTCGATAAATATCCAGATTAAAGTGCCCGGAAAATATCTTTCTGCGGGCATGGGAAACCTAGACCTGATGCTGTGCGGGCGGGAAAAGAGCTGCCGTAGACAGCGGGTACCCGAAGCGAGGTTTGGAGAAATTTCAGTTTCTTTTCTTTTCTTTTCTTTTCTTTCTTTTTTTTAGTTTTTTTCTATAATATGGTGTAAAAATAAATATTAATTCAATTCTATCGAAAATTCATTTAAATATAGTGACCAGCGAAGCGGGCGTAGCCTGCTAGTTTAATAAAATATGTGAAAACCTGTCGTAATTTAGTTGAAAAATTTGTGAAATGTAAAAAAAAAAAAAAAAAAAAAAAAATAGTGAGAGAGAAACTCTTAAATAATCATCCTTTAAACAAGTCCTATCGATTGATGAACAAAAATAATTTTAAAAACACTCTGAAAAGGCAAGCTTAAATTTAAAATTTACATGAATTTTTCATTACAAAACACGAGGTGCGTTGCAGCTTTGACTGCAGCACTCGTGCTTACTTTATTTGCCTGATAAAGGGTCATGTGTTTTTTCGACCCGAAACAATTGTTGCGAGTTTATTGCATTTTATGGTGTTTATTCAAAGTTTGTAAGTAATATTTTTTACAACGCCAGTTTTGTGGTGCTTTTTTATTAAATATACTTTTACTTGTGTAACTTCGCTTGACATCAGTTTAACTGCTCTAAAACTGTTGCTATGCTTTTGAAATGCTTTCTTTTTTAAAGTAGAGAAATATACTGTTGATGTAATTGTAAATGCAAGTGTCATTTTCTTTAATAATGCTTAACAATACGTATCACAAATAGTCAGTACGTATATTAATAATTCTTAGCAATAAATTGCATATCTCTATACGTCAAAAAAAAAAAAAAAAAGTAGCGTCGCTAGAATCAAATTTTTTAAAAGTTATTTATTTATTTATTTTATTTATTTATTTATTTTCTTGGGGGTGGGGGGGGGAGGGAGATCTGCGACTGCATCTCCTCGACAGTGTCCTCTGTGTCATGAGAAGCATTAATGTGGGTCGATTACTCAAAGCAAGACATTTCAGTTGGTCAGAAAGTTTTATCATCTTAATTAATAAAGTTATTAATTAAAAACTTAGGATTAATAAAGGTACTCTTCTTGTCAATATGAAAAAAGTTTCTCCAAATCCTTTTTTTACTTCCTTCTATTTTCGATAGAAGAAAGTATTGGATTCGTAAAAATTTTCGACATCGGGTTTTTGATGGATTTACCCGTTTTGAGAGCTGTAGAACACGATTTGAACATTTTTAGAAAATGTCTGTCTGTCATTCAGTCTGCGTGTGTGTCTGTGTGACAAAATTTTATGGCAACTGTATCCCAGGAACTACTGCACAGAATTTCATACAAATTGGTATGTAGTTGCACCTTGACATAAATTAGTGCCGATCAATTTTTGGTAAAAATTGTCTTACAGGTTGCGTTGCCATTCCGCTTTTATTAAATTTTTAACATGGTGGTATAGGACAAAATTTTGTATAAATGTGCATAAAGAGAATTGTTTTTAATAATCATTATGAAATTTACCAGAATTATTTATAATAGAGATAGTCAACTGTGAAAATTTTTTTGTATGTGTAGGAGCCTCGCCTCCCCTTCGAGGGGAGTAAATTTTCATGATGGGTATCTTTTAAAAGAGCTCGCCAATACCTTTTAAACGAATGGTTGAACCATAGATCTGCGATAATTTAAAATGAAGTTATCGATTTTTTTCATTTATTTATTTATTTTTTTTTTTAATTTTTTTAATGTAATAATTTCAATAAAATTTACTTTTTTTGGATATTTAGTGTTATGCTACTTCTCTAATATGGATGTCGGCTGCATTATCATGGAAGATAATTTTTTTAAATAATAATTTTAATAAATTATTTTTACTGAGTGAATTTGTATAGGAAAATATAGAAGAAAGTCATGTAGTGGTCACAACATACTAGTTTTTTTTTTTTTTTTTTTAGTCTTATGACGTCACAATTATCAAAATAAATAAATAAATAAATAAAATAAAATAAAGTCAGTTTTGCTATTGGTAACAAAGAAATTTATCGTCTACAAATAAATGCGTTATTTTCAATGAAAAAAGGAATTTGGGATTGTAATTATCATCTGCAGATATTCTTTTTTTTTATTTCTATTTTTAGAAAATTAATTTTCTTACTGGCAATTCATTGTGCTGTTTTTAGTTTTTTACATGTTATTTTTCTTGCGAATAATTAAATAAGTCGTGTTTTTATAATTGAATACATTTCTTTTTGTCTTTAAACTGTACTGATAATTTTTGTTTAAAAACATATTTAAAAATACTTCGGATATATTTTGGTATAAAAAATATTTTAGATTCAATTTCAAACTTATTTATAAATTACAGGATCTTCAAATTCAGCACTGATAATATTTAACATTACAGAATTACACATTTCTATGATACATTACATTATTTCTAATTATGGCAAGAAAAAAAAAAAAAAAATCCACCACTTAAAATTCTTATAGTCAATCTAGCATATTTTATCCTTCATCATTTTAAGAAGTACTTAGAAGCGAATTAAAATAATAATAATAATAATAATAATAATAATAATAATAATAATAATAATAATAATAACAAACTTTTTTTTTCTTTTGAGATATTTCCGAATGTGTAAAATTATTACTTAGCTGTACATTAGAAATATATATACTACAGAAAGTATATACTACAAGAAATATATATACTAAATTAACTGAACATTTCAATTATAATAAGTGTAGACATTAGAAAAAATACAGGAAAAGGTCCTATATCTGTTGTCCTTGGCGATAAACAAAGATCGCTGAGTTATCTGGCGAATATATTTAAGTCATTTTAAAAGTCATGGTTATTTTAATAGCATATATTAAGAGAGCAATAGATAGTATGAAACAATATTTTGTAAAATATATATTGGGAAAATATACATCTGGCATGTATATTTTCGTATTACGTTTTTGATTGCCAAGTACCAAAAATCGCCAAAGGCCACAGATATCAAATCTGGGCCAAAATTGGCAGTAGAGTTTTTTTTTTTTTTTTTTTTTTTTTTTTTTTTAGATGCAATTATCTCAAAAAAATAAATAAATAAAATAAAATAATAATAATAATAATAAATAAATAATTTACATATACGTATATATATATATATCGCCAAATAGAGACAAAAGTTTAAAAGTTGTCATGTACGAAAGCTTTAGCGCAAGATAGTCTAGATGTTACGAATTTCTTTCTATTCTGAAAAAAATTACTGATTTTTGGCATACTATTTCATTTGGTATTAAATATTATGTATTTCATTTTCTTCTCATTTTGACATTGACATACTTGCTAATTCTTAATTAATATTCCGTAGTACTGTTAGCCTAGCCTTTTTTCTGACACCAGGATTTCTTCAGTAAGTTTTTCTTCTTATTTAATCGTAATTAAATTTAGAGAATATAACTTTTAAAAATACTGTAAAAAAAAAGGTGGGACTAATAATATTACGGAATATTAATTATGATTTTGACAGGTACACATTGAATATGGAGATTCATATAACATTTTTCTGCATTTGTCTTATGTTATGCACTATTAATATCAGTGAAAAGCAAAGCAGCGGATAGGCAGGCAGAGCCCAGCAAGGGTTAATAAGTGAAGCGAGTCGGGGGTTTGTGAGAGGAGCGAGCAGA
This sequence comes from Salticus scenicus, assembly GCA_963930645.1. NCBI lineage: Eukaryota > Metazoa > Arthropoda > Arachnida > Araneae > Salticidae > Salticus > Salticus scenicus. The sequence continues at coordinate 215,461,101 of OZ005649.1, forward strand.
GGCAGAGCCCCTAGTATATATATATATATATATATATATATATATAGATGGACATACCTTTTTGTTGCCAATTAATAATTTTTAAATAGTTCCTTAATGGCGAGCGTGGGTGTTTTTTGGATTATTATAGCGTGAGTATTACGAATTATTTCGTATTTAACAATACCTAGATATAACTGTTTTAGTTCTCATGGATAAATTATATATATATGAGTAATTCTCTGAAAAGTGGTCATTTCATGTCCCAGAAGTCTTGATAGCATATTTTTAAAAGCACAAAAACAAAAAGCAGTCCAAACTATCAATATTAATTGGTTTTACATATAGACTGTTATTTTTTGGTTATTGGAATTCAAACATAATTTTAAAATATTTTTGAAATGCAAAATATCATTCCCTCACTGTGTCCCCATTCGCACATGTAAGCAAATAAAATGGTTTCTATGGTACTAAAGCATCTATATTTAGATTATTTGAAGTGAAAATTTATTAAACATATTTTAATAAATATTTATCCATTATACTACATTTATATATTATGCAATGAAAGAAATTAGAACACTTATTATTGTTGTCCCTGGTAATAGATATCATTCCCTCATCAAACTGTAATTATACCTCTACTTACTCCATTAATGGCAGCATGCACTTTATATAAGTCAATCTTAATTTATATGGAAGCAAAGTAAAGAAAACATTTTGTGTTCTGTTGGAAACATTTTACAATGAATAGCATATGGCTCTCAAATGTTAGATTGAAATACAGTATTTTTATTATATGTCATTCCCTCACTCATTATAAAGTTAACTAAAAGAAATCAAATTTGCTTTTTTATGTTATTATATTAATAAAAATATGTTTTAATAAATATTTAGTGTTTGAAAATATAGCTAAACTTAATAATATTTTTATAAAGTAGTTTCTAGAAGAAATTTGTCATTCCCTCTCCATCATTCCCTCATTTTTCTAATTAATAAAAATAATTATTATTTCAAAAATTATCAGATACAGCTTGGTTAATATTATTTTTTATTAACCGTGTATGTATTTTTATTAACGTGTATATGCACAAAATTAAAAAAAAAATCGCAGCAATTTTATTTGAGCTAACTTTTTTTAAAAAAAAAGCCTACTTTTCAGAGAATGACCCATATATATCTGCAAAAGTCCCAGAATTTGAAAGTAAGTTATATGCATAAAAAGAAAAAAAAATCATGTCGTAAAGGTACTGTACCTGCCAACTTGTATGCTTTCTTAAATCCAATTTAACTGAATAGAATTTTTTATTTTATTTAATCAATGAAAATTGTTGTAGATTTTTTTTTAAAAGTTGCTGTTAAAAGTCAATGGTACCAAAAAAGCGTATAAGTTGGCTGTTATTCTATTACATATAACAACTTTCATTTTTATTTTATTTTATTATTATTTTTTTTTTTAATTCTTGTCAGGATTTAATTTCATTTCTAAGAATTTATTACTTTCATACTGATTTCTCTTTATATGGTAAAACTCTCTGTAATCTTTTGAAGGTATTGGCAGTAATCGGATTGAGAACATTTTGCAATTTATAGTAATTAATTTTATTATTATTATTATTATTGTTGTTGTTGTTGTTATCATTATTATTGTTATTTGAAACTATGGAAAAAAAATTACATTGAAAAATTATTAAATTCAATCTTTAGTGCAATCAATCGTACGAGGGGTATTACTTTAAAGTTCTTTTTTTTTTTTTTTTTTTTAATAATTCTGAGAAAAATGAACGACCGCGCGCCGCAGGACACTTGTGCGTCTGCTCCCAGCATACTGTACTCCGATTTAGATGCCATCTACAGCCGTATTGCCTATCTGTGCGCTGAAATCATAGAGATATAAATTTTTATGTTATTAAATTGAGTCTATACTGACTCATGTATTGTATTTTTTTTATTTATATGTATCACCACGAAGTAAATTTCCTGTTTCAACCAAGAATATAATAATCCAATACATGCGGCATAAGTCTAGTTTTTAAATATTTCAATTTAATTCATGAAAGATTCAGATAGTATGTAATAAACTGATTAATTAACAAACGATTATAAAGAAATTGTACCTCATATTGTTCTTAGAACTGGCAGTTTTAACAAAATTTTAATATCAAATTTGGGAAAAAAAGAAAAAAAAAAGATATATATATATATTTACACAAATTTTTATTTATTTTTATTTTTATTAATTAATTAATTTATTTATTACCAGAATAAAAAACCTGAATTGGCCAAGTTGTTGACAAGGAAACATACCCATGTATCGTGTTCTTCACATAAATACCCTTCAAATACTAATTCCTCTCATATTTGGAGTTAGAGGATTTTAACAGAAACAATAAAATTGAAGTTGTTAAATAACATTTTTGAACAAATCCCCAAAAGATCATTAACGTTCATCAAGTGGTTTAGTAAAAACGAGCAGCGTTTCCAAATTTAGGGACTTTTTTATTCAATAATCACCAGTAACTTTGAGGAGTGATGTTTGATATATATGACAAACGATTAACTTTCAATGTGATTAGGCAAACATTACACTTAAAAATTAGTGTTTGCTATTGAATACAAATGCCCCTAGCATTGGCATCACTGGAAACGAGGTATCAATGTTCAACTAAAAGAAGCCTTGTTTAAAATAATCGAGAAAACACATATATACTTCCCTTAAAATAGTTAAAGAATATTCTATTTATATTATTAAAAATTTTAAAACAACATTATCTGCATGTACAGTATGACATGATTTTATACAGTGTACAATAAAACCTTATAATATAAAATCTGACAAATAAATAACTGAGTTGCACACGACATTTTATATAAGTTTATCAAAGTAAATTGACATCCGCTTAAATAAATAAATATATATATATATATATATATGTGTATGTGTGTGTGCGTGTGAATGGAAATATTTTAAAAATGAATATGCATAAACCCTTGATGTTAACTATTGTGAATTATTGAAAAGTTATTGTTGAATAATGATTGTAATATACCTCTATGTCTAAAATAATTGCAACTAATATTAATATGTTATAATACCACTTAAAACAGAACAATGGCATCTTCCAATAAATTGAAACACGAATTAAATACGAGATGCCTACATTTCACAGACAACATAATAATCTAATTTCATGTCGTAGAAAATTTATTAAAATGAAATAAATGTTACAATTCCGTTGTAACAACTACAGCTGCAGAAGTTCAGTGAAAGATTTATCTATTTGATCTTGAATTGTAATAGAACGACTGTTGAATATTTGGATGACTTAAATGTAATGTTGTAAGATACAGTTTTGACAGTTAATAGATAGTTTAAATGCGCAATATTTTTAGAGAGGTGAGTTAGTAAATGAGTATTAATAATCTTATTTCATATAACATATTGATTTCTCTAAAACTTGAAGAAACTTATATTTTAATACTAGCAGGTTTTGTCCGCTTCACTGGTCATTATATATAAATGATTTATTATTATTATTATTATTAATCATTGCGCTTTTTATATCACTTTATTAAAAAAAAATATCGCTCAATAACCTCAATTTGGATGATCAGATATAATTTTTGACTGAAAGTTTCTCTAATCTATCCCGCTGCTGTTGATTATATTACCATGTTTTTATTAACTTCGATTCTTGTTTGTGGGTTTGTTTGTGGGTTTGTTTGTGTGTTTGTCAGGTTTGTGTGTTTGTCTTCCCGACTAGCTAGATATTTGAAATTTTCAGAACAGCTCACAACACGGTGACAATACATTTTTCTAATAATTTTAGTCAACTATTTCAAGTCCCGCTGCCTTCGGCAGCGCTTATATGATTCGGCTGAAAATTTATTTAACTAACTTCCCGACTAGCTAGGCATTTGAAACTTTCAGAATAGTTCAGAACAGGGTGAAAATGCATTTTCTTAAAACCTGTAGCCAACTTTTTCGGGTTTCTGCTGCCTTCGGCAGCGTTATCAGTACAAAGCTTGCAATCGATTTTTCACTAACTTTCCGACTAGCTAGACATTTGAAATTTTCAGGACAGCTGACAATACAGTGACAGTACATTTTTCTAATAATTTTAGTCAACTATTTCAAGTCCCGCTGCCTTCGGCAGCGCTTATATGATTCGACAGAAAATATGTTTAACCAACTTCCCGACTAGCTAGACATTTGAAACTTTCAGAATAGTTCAAAACACGGTGAAAATGCATTTTCTTAAAACCTTTAGCCAACTGTTTCGGGTTCCTGCTGCCTTCGGCAGCGTTATCAGTACAAAGCTTGCAATCGATTTTTCACCGACTTTCCGTCTAGCTAGACATTTGAAACTTTTAGGATAGCTCACAACACGATGACAATACATTTTTCTAATAATTTTAGTCGACTATTTCAGGTCCCGCTGCCTTCGGCAGCGCTTATATAATTCGACAGAACATTTATTTAACTAACATCCCGACTAGCTAAACATTTAAAATTTTCAGAATAGTAGAGAACACGGTGAAAATGCATTTTTTAATACCTTTAGACAACTGTTTCGGGTTCCTGCTGACTACGGCAGCGTTATCAGTACTAAGCTTGCAATCGAGTTTTCACTAACATTCCGACTATCTGGACATTTGAAACTTTCAGGACAGTTCATAACACGGTGACAATACATTTTTCTAATAATTTTAGTCAACTACTTCAGGTCCCACTGCCTTCGGCAGCGCTTATATTATTCGACAGAAAATTTATTTAACTAACTTCCCGATTAGCTAGACATTTGAACTTTCAGAATAGTTCAGAACACGGTGAAAATGCATTTTTTTAAATACCTTTAGCCAACTGTTTCGGGTTCCTGCTGCTTTCGGCAGCGTTACCAGTACAAAGCTTGCAATCGATTTTTCACTAACGTCCCAACTAGCTAGATATTTGAAACTTTCAGGATAGCTCAGAACATGGTGGCAATACATTTTATTTTAATACTTTTAGTCAACTGTTTCAGGTCCCTACTGCATTCGGCAGCGTTCATATGATTCAACAGAAAATTTATTTAACTAACTTCTCGAGTAGCTAGACATTTGAAACTTTCGGAACAGTTCAGTATACGGTGAAAATGCTTTTTAAAAATATTTTTATCCAATTGCTTCGGGACCCTGCTGCCTTCGGCAGCGTTTCCAATACAAAGCTTGCAATCAACTTTTAACTAACTTCCCGGCTAGATAGCCATTTGAAACTTTTATAATAGCTCAAAAGACGTTAGCAAGGAATTTTTTTAATACTTTTATCCAATTGCTGGGGTTCCGGCTGCCTTCAGTAGCGTTTATATGAGTCAACAGAAAATTAAAAAACATGGTTTATAATTTTTTTTTTTATCTTATAATTATTTTTCGGATTAATTTAATTGAAATTTTTATTTCGGAATCCTTTGGTTATTTCTCATCTTTTGGTAACATTACACGTCTTTCTGCGTTAAATGATCCGTGAGGAGATAGCCGAGGAATCATACATTTGGACTTTTGTAGTACACTGGGAAAAGATATATATATATATATACCGCCTTCATCTAGAATGAATAAGTGGCCATTTTCTAAATCCCTTAACTAAAAATATAGATTTCCGAGCCATGCGCATAAGGCACGCCAATAAACTGAATAGACGAAATGATCGAGAATTTCTAGTCTACACATTTCTGGATGGTGAAACACTATTCTGAATCTTCTGAGTATTTCGTATTGCGAGAAATTCTCGCTTGATTTTCTAGAATTTGGTAATAAACCAATATTACAGTTGCCGAAACCCGCTTATTGTATTCGCATTTATTTGCAAAGATTTTTAAATACCTTTGCTCTTGAGAATATAGGCAAACGTTCTAGAATTCTAAAAGGGATTTCTAGAACTCGCTTTCAAAGGAGGCTAGAATTTATAAGGATGACATGGAACTATTTTTTCTAGAGCCACAACTTAGATTCTAGATGTCAGTTACAGAATTTTTTTCTCAGTGTACGATAATTTATATTACGATAGTGAACGCTGTTAAATGGCTAAATATTATTTTGAGTTAATGGGATGTAAGTGTACGTTTTTAAGGCCGCCATTAGGAACTTAGGCCTGGGTGAAATGCTTTTCCTGTGGCATTCTAGGCGCTCCTAACACGTAGTCATGCGAGTTTCGGAGGCAATCGAAGAAAATTCTAAACTTCCAGGCCAACGTGGAAGACCTGGGATTGTACTTAGGATTTCCGTCTACCAGCTTCGAGAACAAAACCTCCAGCTCACGCCAACCAGTCGAGTCTATTTTAGTTAGTCAATTTTATATTTAATACAGTACAAATGATGTTAAATTTTCTTTTATAGAGTAACAAAATAATTCAGAAAATTTTAGAATGTATTAGTGATAATTATTTTTTTGCGATACAAAAATTTTAACAATTTCAAACTGAACTAAAATTAAATATGTTATTCATGTTCATTACAAATTACATAGTAAAGTAATTTTCAAGGAACTTATTTTACAAGAAAAATTCATATTTATATATTATAGAACGACATGTTTTAATTAAGAAACATTTTTGCATGTTGCTAGTTGCATATTACATGCACTATTGTATACTGAACATAATTGTCTAAAATACCAATAAATGTAAGTTTAACAATTATATATATATATATATATATATATATATATATATATTAACATTATATAATGATTAAGCATCAAAACATTAAAATATTAAAAAGGTTATTCTTGGTGAAACATGAATTAAATATCTGTGGATTATATAAATACATCGCAATATTCTAAAAATGATATTTTCAGATACAATTTAACGTTTATTAAATCATTTAAACATGTAGTTAAATATGTCGTAGTTATTTTGTTTAAAATTTATTTAAAATTAGAAATAGTACTTATTGAGGTAACATAATGAACTTTGAGACACTAAATTAGAAATAACTAACTATAAAAGTTTATGTATGATTTAAAAATAGCAACAATTGAAAGGATTTATACGTAAAACTTTACTACAGTGCCCGAAAATGTTTCATAAGATAAATGATTTTTTATAACTTTCAAATATGTAGAAGTTTCTTTATCTATATTATTTAACATGTTATTATTATTATTGTTGTTGTAGTTATAAATATTTCAACAAAATCATTTTAAATTACTTAGCTTTTAATCCGGGAATGATAATATGCATTGTCATATGTACAGAGACATACTAATTTTTACATTTTCTTACTGATATATGGTAGAGAAAGTATTGTTTTTGAATTAAATTTTCAAAACTGAGTTTTTGGTACATTTACGCGTTTTCAGGTACCATCAACAAAATTTAAGTGACTGGTCTGTGTATTTCTTATGGACATATCTCAAGAACAAATAGCGGCAGGAATTCCAATCACAGTATTATAATTCTGCACCGTGTAGAGACGATACACTAAACTTTTCGGTAAGATCAAGTGAATGATACAGTGATATTAGTAATATTTCAAATACATTACGTGCATGGGAGAAACCAAGGTAAAAAAAAAAAATATATATATATATATATATAATGAATAATTTAATTCCTTTACAATACTCAGCAAATGAAAGAAAGATGAAAATACCAACCATGAAATTGAAAATGAGATGTATTATGTATAAAGTTATAGTCACGATTATCATTTAATTAAAATACACTGATATATATATATATATATATGTGTGTGTGTGTGTGCATGAAAGCATGATTTGTGTATAATATGGTAAGAAAATCCTTCATCATTCGTTTGCAGGGCTATCCGAAAGAATTTTGGTATATTCGGGCTGCACATGGAAATATCTGGAAATGCATTTGACGTTGTATTATGTGTTTTTATATATATATATGAATGAATTTAAATTCAAAATGTGGTGGGTGTATAACTAATAGACAATGTACAGGGCTACCTAAAATTAAGAGAAAGCATTATTTTCTATTGAATGTAATTGGTAGAAGTGCTTTACTACATTTTACGATGTCAACAAAAACTGGTCAGGAATAAATATTAATTTCTTATAACATACAGAAAAGAACACATTTTGAAAATCAGTTTTCATCTTTGATTTTTCAGGTATCATCACGTTTTGACGCAACTTGAATATGAAAGTCAAACTTTTAGTGGTTGATCTGTATGTATGCATGTGATCAACAAAACTTAAAATGAATAATTTTAGGGAATTCCAAATTTATATTTTGAAGTCCCTTTTAGTTGTCACTTGAACAGTTTAATCAATATTCGTGTTTCTTGTGAACGTTTGCTAAATAATTTCGAATACACTTTAAAACTTATTAACAGCCATGAATTCTTTATAAATGTTAGTATTGTATTTAAACGAAGGGACGCTATAAGCACCCTAACACATAATTATATGTCAAAGAAAATGGTTCCTAATTCTATACTAAATTATTTTCAGTTTCATAAACAGTACTTTTTGTCTTATCCTTTAATATTTTGCGACCGAGCGGTTCTGCGCTTAAAGCTGAAAGACGTAAGATGCCGGGTTCGATCCCAAGTCATGCTCGTCAGCCTAGCCATTCGGAGTTTTATGGGGTTTTCTCCGAAACTTGCGTAAATATGGGCTAGGAACCCTTAAATATACCCTCACAGAGGACACTCCCCCTCAAACCTAAGACCCAATTGTAGTCAATTGGCCTTACTCCCAAAACACCAATCACCAAGCACCCTTAATATTCAAAATATCTCTATAGAATCGAAATGCGGAATGAAAGAATGTTGTGTGTGAAACACCAGGTGTTTGTTCAAATTTGCCTACACATATACCTAGACAAAATAGCGAACAATAATTGAAGTAAAGAATTCCTCACCCCTATTAAGCTGAGTACTACACAATCATACACTCATGTCTGTGAAAATTGCAACACTATGAAGGAATTACCAGAAATTAATGAAATTTAATACACAAACGACTGACATTAGTAAAAATAAATGATTAAATTTTCAAAGCAAAAGCATATTATTAAATATCTGAAATCTGTATTTTGTGTAGCCACCATGCGCAGTAATAAGTACTTCTATACTATGTGCCATAGAGTTAAACAGCTTTTGAATATCTGCCCGTAGAAGAAATTCCATATTGTTTGTGTGCATTCCCAAAGTTCAACTGCAGAAGCTGTCGTGCAAGGAGCACGAGCGAGATGCCAACCAACAAAATCCTATACATGTTCAATAGGCGCCATAACCGGCGAATAAGCTGGCCAAGGAAATAAAAATGTAGGTTTTCTGCTGAGAAGTTTTGAAGATTCATTGGAACATTCGGGTGGTCATTAAGCTGTTGAAAGATAATTCTAGGAATGCCATGAAGGAAAGAGAAGAGTTCGAGCTCCTAAATTTCGTTGATTACCTATTGCTGTTAAGATTACCTACAACACGTAGCAACTGAGATCGCCCATGATACGTAATCGCACTCCAGACCATAACACCAGGTGTTCGTCTACTATGACGTTCGATAATGCCCTTCAGAAGGTAGTGTTCACCAGTATAGCGTTTAATAAGTATGCGGTCATCGTGATATCACAAATTAGAGTGGGATTCGTTAGAAAGAACCCCTGGTTGCCAATCTGCTGCCAATCATATCTATGTCCATGAGCCCATTACAGAGGCAGGTATCGACGATTTTGCGTGAGGGGGATCCTGTATAAAGGAGCTCTTGCATGCTGCCTAAGTTGCATCAGACGTCGACAAATTCATGCAGCGGACATTGATACACCTGTAACAGTGGATCAAAGTGCTGCCAACTGTCTAGATGAAGCTGTACCGCCATCCGTCACCGCCATGCAGATCATGCGTCCATTATCGCACGTTGACGTCGCCTTTCGGTGTCTACACCAAGATTTCCGAGTTGTTTTATTCTCATCGGTCCACTGATTCCAAACTCGTATCCAAACTGTGATATTGTTAGGCTGAACACGAACTTATATTACACAATAGGAAAAACCTCCTTCACAAAGGCTAATGATTCTGTGCTTCAAACTCTAATTTGTTGAAATGCCCCTTCTTTCATCGAAGCGGCATCATTATGTTTCACTTAACATTTCCCACTAGCAGATGCTTTAGCCACGTGCACAGCTAGCAAAAGAAGAAGAAAAAAAATGAGGTAAGGAGTTGGCCGGGACATCCGCAATAGGTACATGTGCACATGAATTTAGTAGTCAAACAAGAGGCTTAAAGGCCGGAGGGGAAACCGCGATGTGGCACCACTTGATTAAAACTGCTGAACGAAGATGATTAAAGATATTTTGGCCTAGGGATACGCGCGAGAAAGTTTAGTGAATTTTTCATATTGAGCCATTGGGCGATGGAAAGATTTTCAGTGCAAAACTAATTTGGGCGGAGTTAATTATTACATGGTTTGAAAAGAGATGTTTGTCGGGAAAAGAGACTGCACTTGGAAAAGAGAAAATAATGGAATTATGCACGGGTTTTGCCAAACGGAGGTGACAGAGTAACCATCGCAATTTATAGAAATTTATTTTTCCGAGTGAGTGAAAATAATGCCTGGACCGGGAGTCGAACCCCAGATCTTTGACTTACAAGGTCAAGGCTCAATATATTGTATTTCTTTCCCATTGTTTAATGGTGTTTTCCTTTACCTGCGGCTTATTTCTGTTCAGCTACCTACATGATATACAAGATGTTTCTGCCTATAGTTTGTCTGAGTGAGTAATGTCCACCGGTTGTCGGCTTGTATAGCTCAATTGGTAGTGCCTTGACAATGAAAGTCAAAGATCTGGGGTTCGACTCCCGGTCCAGGCATTATTTTCACTCAGTCGGAAAAATAAATTTCAATAAATATCATTTTCTCCCCAATCAGTTGATTGTGTGATTTTAATATTTTGTATTTCTTTCCCATTGTTTAATGGTGTTTTCCTTTACCTGCGGCTTATTTCTGTTGAGCTATCTACATGATAGACCAGATGTTTCTGCCTAAAGAATTTCTGAGTGAGTAATGTCCACCGGTTGTCGGCTTGGATAGTTCAATTGGTAGAGCCTTGACCTTGTAAGTCAAAGATCTGGGGTTCGACTCCCAGTCCAGACATTATTTTCACTCAGTCGGAAAAATAAATTTCAATAAATATGATTTTCTTTCCAATCAGTTGATTGTGTGATTTTAATACATCGCAATTTAGATCCTGCAATGGGAGGGGGGAATGGTGAACCACATTGGTAGCTCGACGAACCGCTAACGACCGTGCCGAACACTTGATGGTGCAGCAAATTTTAACGAGGACCAGACATCACCACACCCTCTGTTCCGATTGGAATGAAAGAAACAAAAAATGAGAAACAGATAACAACAATAACAACAACAAAAAAAAAAAAAGAGTAATTAAAATTTTTTTGTTGACTTTTCCTTAAGTGTTAGGTAGTAATTAATCGATTATAAACAATAATTAGTAGTAATTATTAATTAAAAATAAAAATAAAGTAAACATATTACAATAACTTTCAGGTCGACTTATAGGGAAATCTGGAATAATATTAATTAATTAAAATAAAATAAATAAAAAAATAATAAAAAGCTATTTTTGTATGTTATCTGATAATTAAAAAGGAGTTGTTAGTGAAAACCAAGCATCCATTCGCTCCTGCATCCTTCTCCAAAGATTAAAAAAAAAAAAGGAATATTATTAATGAGACTAGGGACTGAGTTTTTTTTTTTTTTTTTTTTTTGGTTAATTTAAAAGAATCAGAACAAAAGAAAAAAAAATAATTGGACATTTTCTTTTATTAGTTTGAATTAAATGCGTGTGTGTGTGCTCCTAATGTGCTTTCTTGGAGGTGAGGGTGTTGCGGTAGACCAAAGTGTCGAAAAAGACATCTGTTTAGAAGAAAAATACTGGTGGAATCTCCAACACAAAAGACAGAAGTCTGACGTTTAGAAGGCTGAACGAAGACATCAATCACAGCTAGCTACCAGGCCCTTGTAGAAGTAAACGGTCGCCATGCGGTGATCTGTCGATTATTCACCGCTGTGGACTGCAACTAACCCGTAAAACTTGGCTTTGCTCAGGTAGGCAAGGACGGTCCAAAGGTTTCCGAGTACTTTGGAGCTAACAAGCAGCAGTTGACAATGCAATACATCTTCCTTTGCATAGTAACATGATAAAAATAACGGAGTGAGAAAATCAAGTGCTGAATTGTCTGCCGAAAGGTGAAAAGGCTACGTCATAGTAGCTTTTTTTCTTTTCACTATTTTCCCTGTATTTTCTGACGAACGACGGTTAAATTGTTTTTTCCCACTTGTGATTGGGCTATGTGTTTCATGCTTCTTTTTCTTAAATTTTACATTTATTTCCTCGAGTAAGATGAAATTTTAGCCATTTTTCTCTTCCCGATCCATCTTAATGTATGCGACTTATTTAAAGAAATTTTAGATAATGCTCCGTAATGTGTGCTTTTACATTTTACGAAAATTCAAAAACATTGTTTTATAATGTGTGAAAACTCATGTTTGTGAAAACTGCAACACCATGAAGGAATGCAAATATCATAATAATATTTATTGGGCCCATATATTATAGTAAGAAGAACAATTGATTAAAATTTCTGTAAATTATGGGATAATATTAAAATAGTACATAAAGCAGCGACCTCTATGAGCAATAATATCACTTAACGACCTAGACATTGAATGAAACAGCGATTGGATAACATGTACGGGTAAAGCACTTCATGAAGCTTCAACCCAATGCCACAATTCATCGATCGTAGTTACTGGTGAATGGTGGGATCGCTTTCCAACGATTAAACAGTCATTTTCATTGGTGCGATATCAGGAGAACGCGCTGGCCAGAGCAACAATCGAATATATCCTGCATGAAGGAAGGTTCATAAAACACGGAGAACGTGCGGTCGTGCATTGTCCTGCTTAAATATTGCGTTTCGTTGGCCTTGAATATAGGGCTGATCGAAGGGTCTTAACTCGTCAGAAATGTAATGGCTGAAATTCAGAGTGGGGGGGAATGAAAACAAGAGGTAATCGAGACGGGTATCCAATGGTACCGCATGTCATCACTCCAAGTGGTGACAGAGTATGCGGCTACAAAAATTTTTATCACCCTCAAAACTGCATCACTGATACGGGCGCTTTTAAAGTGGGATCAATGACGAACTTAGACGCAGGAATGGCGTGAAGTCGCCTTTCATACAAATCATAATCCTGTTTACAACATCAAGATTGCCTAATCCGTATTTAACGGCATTGTGAATAATTCACATTGTCAGCTGGGATTTGACATCGTCACACTGTCCACCATCTGCAGTGATGGTATGAGATCCCATTGGGTATACGTCTCTATTACTTCTTGTTCGTATTCCCGGCACTCTAAATAGCGGTCATTAAATTTCTTGTAAGTTAAGGCCCACCCATCTTCTCTATATTTAAGGCCTCGCAACAATGAAAATGACTGTTTAATCGTTGAAAAGCGAGTGGCCCGCCAGCACTCACCAGTAACCACGGTCCATGAACTGTGACATCCTATTGAAGCTTCATGAATTGCTGTATCCGAATGTGGCATCCAATTGCTGTTCGATTCAATGCCTAGGTCGAAAAGTGTAGTTATTGCTTCCAGACATCGCTGCTTTATGTACTATTTTCTCAGGATATATTGCCCAAAACACCCTGAAAATGTAATCAATTGTTCTGCCTAATATAATGTATGTACCCAATAAATATCATTCTTATTTTCGCTTTCCTTCTTGGTGTTGCAGTTTTCACAAAGATGAGTGCATATAAATGAAAGGTGATTACGTTTCATTTATAAGTTTAATTAATTAATTATTATTATTTTTTTTTTCTTTTTTACATCTGGATGCATGTTAAGCGTGATTTTCTTTAATAACTATACAATTTTTAAAGCAGATTTCGTAACTATATCTTATTCAATGTATTGCAAACATTTGGAATGTAGGCACAACAAAGATGTATTACTAGAGTTTTTCTGCATATATTGTTTTAACATGTTTTACAGAAGTTCACATTTTTTGTTTAGTATCAATACAAATTCTTTGGGCCAACAGCCCCTTTTGCTTCTTTTTCTACAAACTTGTTTGCAAGGACACGTAAATTTTGAAAAATAATGAAATCTTCATAAGAAGATTATATTTCTATAAAAAAAAAAAAAAAAGTGATAAAGTGATAAAGTAAATAAAAAGAAAGGTATAAATAATATTTATTCAATATTTATTGTTCAGTGGAGTATATGAAATGCCTTTCCTATACTCCTAGAAGAAAATATTTCTTACTTATTTTATTTATTTTTATTTATTTATTTTTTTATATATTGTTGGTACATTTTGAGACTTTTAGAACAACATTTGACTATTTCCATGCTGCTATTTTATCCTTCAAAGGAAGATTATATTATTTCTTCTTTTCTATATAATTTTAAAAATAAGAACACGAGAGGACCATTATAAAATCTATGCTGTTTATTATCCCCCGAGAGATGGCGCTACTTTGCTTCAAATTTTTCCTTGTACGGGGGAGCTATATGCCAGTTTTTATAAAGCATAAATTCACTCAATTTTACATGTGATAAAAAGAAAGCATTATGTAATAAGAATGCTGACAAAGTTTAGATGTTTATAGTTTGTAAGGTGATGCTGCTTTTCGGCAAATTACCCAGATTATGAGAAGGCTATATACTAATTCCTACGATATATGAATGTATCAAACTTGATAAGTGAGATAGTCGTAATGAAAAATATATTCTGGCTAAAATTGGGTGCATATCGGCTAAAAGGTGGCACTGCTAATAATAACTTTCTACGATTATCCATATGGCTACATCTCAGCATTTTGTTGTTAAAATTTCTGAAAACTGCACAGGCAAAACTTTTTATGTGAAAAGTCGAATTAAATGTTTGGTCATGTTATAGGGCAGGTAAAGCTGTAATATAGAATGATAAAGAAAAAGTTTTGTGAAGGTTATAAAATATAGTAGTTTATTATAATTTATTTACTAAATTGCTTCACTATGAACGTTCTCGTATTGTAAAATAAGTTCATAAAAATTATTCTCATCCATTAAAACAATTTCGATTCATTATTTTATTACAGTACGAGAACGTAATCAAAACGTCATAACTGAATTATAAACTTTTAAACATGAATATTATTTATAAAATAATAATGTTTTAGTTAAAATTATAAACTGTTAATCCACGGTTTTTAAAGTTTGTTACTTAAAAAATAATAATTATCAGGTATATCTGCATCCATTTAGCTTTTCCTCATTGTTCTAAAATTTATAAGAAAAGGAGAATGAAATTGCATCAATAAAATATTATTACTTTCTAAATCAGTGAAAGTAAGGTGACTTTGCTGTAATGGTAAAAAGGATTCAATTTACTTACAATGAACCAGAAATGTCGGTGAAACATCATTAGTCTAGTTAGGCATGAAACAGTTGTAAAATGTTAAGTAAATATGATTAATTTACGTAAAAAAAAAAAAAAAATAATAATAATAATTTATTAATGTATTTGAAACTTTTAAAATTAGGGTCCTTTTGTACTGCAATATTATCTATCATGTTCTATGTACGTTAAACCTCCTGAACTACTATTTTTAGAAATTGTAAAAAGTTAGTTTAACTGTAATAAACAAAAAAATAAAATAAAAAATAAACATATGTAATGAAATAAAAAATTCGCAATTTCATTGTAAAATTATTATTTCATTGCATTTGCTCATCTAATGAATGCATTTATTTTTTCCATAATGTTAACATTTCAGGAAGTTAGTAAAATTTATCGAAAGGAGAGAATAAATTTCATCAACGAATTGTTATTACTTTCCAAATCAGTGGATGTATATAGATTTAACTGTAATGATATTCAGATAATAGGAAATTTCATTAATTTATTTATAATGAGCTGGATATGACAATGAAATATCATTAGTTTAGTAAAGCGTGACAAAGTGTAAAATTTTATGTGTATTTCATACATTTATTCAAGTAATAATTTTGAAAGTATTAATATATTAGAACTCTTAATATTTGTGTCCCTTTGTTCTGTAGTATTAATTATCATGTTCTCTGAAAATAAAACCTCTCAACTCTTTGAAGTATGATGGTATATATTTTCTACCACTTTATCCCGTACATTTTTAACAAAGTTTTGCTTTTAAAATTTAGAGGGAAAAAATCTTTTTTTTTTTTTTTTTTTTTTTTTTTTTTCTTTTAACTTTGGTTGCAAGTTGGTATTAAATGACCATAATTGCATTGTGTTTCAAAATGTTAAAAAAGTTGAAAACAATAATATTTAAATCTAAGAAAATTCGGTTGATGAAAGTATTAAATTTTAGTTCTTAACTCTTCACAGCATGATGGTTTGGAAAATATATCGCATATACAGACAGATTTATATTTCTAATAATCATTATTTCAGTTCAAATACCTCTATAATTATAAAAACATAAATTAAACATTATACTCTTCATATATGTATAAAAAAATTATTATTTTCAATTTTAATGGCTCTGTTCATTTTAATGGCTTACATCACTCTAAATATGTATAAATGTATGTTTGTCAGTGAAACAAAATTCTGTGCATTAAAAAGTTATACTGATATTTTTAAAATTTTTAGCTAATAAAAAGTTAGCATTACTTTAATACTAAAAAATAAATAAAATAACATTTATTTAGTCCTTTAATTTGTTATTTCTGTCTTTTTACTTGTTTCTTTAATAACCTTAACATTAAAATTTAACCAAGACATAATAATGTTTTAGCACTTTTACAATTAAAATGATTTACGTTATAATATTTTTTTTTTAAAGCATTAGTTTAATGAATGCTTTCTCTTAGTCTGTCATATTAGGATTTCAGTAAGTTTGGTAATTTCGAAAAAGGGTAGAATGAAAATGCATTTATGTAATAATATTACTTTCCAAATCACTGGACGTAAAGAGACGCACTTTAATGTTATTCAGATGACAGGGAAGTTTCATTAATTTACTTATGATGAACCGGATACGATGATGGAATACCTACTTTAGTAAAGCGTGACAAAGTGCAAAATTTTATGTAAATCTCATAAATAATATATTTAAAAGTCTTAATATTAGTGTCCTTATGTTCTGAAATATGAATTATCATGTTTTCTCAACATAAAACCTTTTAAACTGCTATTCTTAGACTTTTTAACTAGTAAAAAGTTAATTTTACTTTGACACTAAAAAATATGTAAAATAACATCTATTTAAGGTCTTCGAAATATTGTTTATGATTTTTTTTTCCTCATTAATGATATACCTATTAAAATTTAAGTAAGACATGTTAATATTTTTAAACTTTCACGAATAAAATGATTTACTTTATAGTTTTTATTTTAAAAATTACTCATTAAATGAATACCTTTACTCAGTCTGTCATATTAGCATTTCGGTAAGTTTCTAAAATTTATCGAAAAATGAGAACGATAATGAATTCATTAAATATTATTACATTCAAACCAGTGGACTTAAAAAGATTTTTTTCTAGTGATATTCGGATGATAGGGAAGTTTCATTTATTTATTCGTAGTGAACCGGATGATATCGATGAAAAATTACTAGTTTAGTAAGGAGTGACAAAATGTAAAATTTAATGTAAAAAAATTATTCAAGTAAAAAATTTATTCAAGTAATTTATTTGTATTAATATATTGAATACCTTAATATTAGTGTCTTTTTGTTCTGCAATATTACTTTTTATGTATTTTGAACAAAAAACTTCTTAAACTTCCATTTGTAGAATTTTTACTTAATTAAAATTAGTTTTACATTTATACCAAAAAATAAATTAAATAGCATTTCTTTAGTTCTTTAAAGTGCTTTTTCTGATTTTTTTCCCCTTTTTTCTTGTAAAAGACTCCCATTAAAATAATTAAACAACAAAAAAAAAAAAAAAAAAAAAAAAACATGAAACGCTAGAAACACTTTAAAAGACACATCCATATTTATTGAAACTAAATTTACAGATTAAAAAATATACAAAGCTTTTCGTCATGAGTTTTCATAGCATCTTCAGGTCATACACGGGATAATGAGAACAGACAGCATATATATATATATATATATATATATATATATATATATATATATGTATATATCATGAGTCCTGGTGGTGGTTACAGACTTTAGAAGCTTGACAGAAAAAAAAGTACGTATACAAAGATAAATTAATTTTGGAGTGTACCTTTTAGCGAATACTTCATAACTAACAAAAATTTCCCTATTTTGCAAGCTGATAAATCAAAACAACTAGTCGCCATAAATATTTCTGATTTTAAAACTAAAGCTGCTGAAGGTATTAACGATTTGAATTGTATTGTTGTTACAACTAATACTATCAAAAATTTAACCCGTAAAATTCTAAAACTAATTAATACTTACAAACGTTTGATCTCTCCTCACATCATAAATATCCCACTATATACTGCTGTTCCTTTTTTTTTTTTTTTTTTTTTTTTTTTTTTTTTTTTTAAATTAAGTTCCATAAAATTAACCTTCCTTTACGACCACTTGTCTCAAAATGTAATAGCCCTTTGTAATTCCTCGAAAAATTTCTGGCGAATTTACTTAAACCTTTAATAATTGGTAACTTCTATAGATTAAAATCTTGTCGCGATGTCATAAATAGAAATTTAAATACCAAATTAAATCCTCCTGATATATATATATATATATAGTTTAGTTATAACTTCCTTTTCACTTTTAGATGAGGTGCGCTCCATTAATTAAAAAGAAAAAAATGTAAAAATAATGCTATACTATCACCTATGTTTAATTTCATCTCAGAAGCTTTTAATCTGATCAATTATATATATTTTTTTTCTGTTTAACAGCATAATTTATTAACAAACTTTTGAAGCACCTATGGGCTGCCCCATTGGACCTTCCTTGTCGATTTACTTTTAATTGAATTAGAAGAGCGCACTTTTAATTCCTCTATACTTAAATCTACAATCTATATGTATTATGTAGATGCTATTTTTATTTCTTTGCCCTTTACAAAAAAAAAAAAAAAAAAAAAAAAAAAAAAAGACTCCTTAATTTTATAAATAATCTGAATAATGAATTTTCCTTCATTAAATTTATTTGTGAATGTGAACTCTTGCTTTTTTAGACTTATATATACACCGTAACAATAACAACTCTATTATTCAGTTTTACGTTTTTTATAAAAAAGTCTTTTATACCTTCATCTATTCCAACTTCGTCTGCTCGTCCAACTAATTTCAAAAACTCATTTTTTCATTCATATAATTCCCGGGCCATTAACTATACTTCTTTCAGTTTAATTAATATAAATAATTAAATAAAATCAATAAATTAGGGATTAATGCTGGGTATAGTAAAATCAATATCTTAAAAATCATGAATAAAGTTAAAAATAAACTCTGTGATAATAGAGTTAACCACAATGATCAAACCACTAAAACTAAATAAACTAACATCTTGCCATTTTGTTATGAATTTATAAATTTTAAGCATTTTATTCTCGAAAAATTAAAAATTTCAATCCCATTTAACGTTAACGATCATGATTCTGACCCACTGGAAGTATTTACCAAATCCTAATAAAATTGACTGATAATCTGTTCTATCACATTGGTTAAAATAAATGCACTCTTAAGAAAAGAATACAAGAACATATTCATAATTTAAGAGAAGAAAAAAGTTCTGTTTTAGTTCAGTTTATCTACAATAATTCAGGAGTTATATTCTTATGGTCTAAAGCTCAAATAGACAATGTCCCACGGTGCAGTTAAGAGTTATTTTTATCTGAAACCATAAAAATTTTAAAATGCAAAAATGTATTTAATCACAAATACTCCAGAATTTTATTGAAAATATGACATTTCATTTATGAATCCAAACATTAACTATTTTATATATCTTTTCATTAGGCTTTTAGATAACAAGAAACCTGCTATAGTTATTTTTTGAATCCCGTATACCTTACCCAACCCAAACCAACCCAACTAATCTACAAATTCAAGAAAAAATTCCTTCAGCTTCAACATCCCTTATCACCAATGTTTGACAAGTTCCTGGCTGCAAGTGATATTTCAAAAGTATTCCTGCAGATTTAATATCTTGTTTCTACAATATTTTGAAGTAAAGTTACAAAGTCTTCGCTACAAGTAACATTTCAAAGTGAATTCCTTTTAATACACGTACTTTTCTTTGTTTTTGTAAAGCTTCTAACATCTGTAACCAGGACTCATGATATATAGATGCTGTCTGTTCTCATTGTCCCTTGCATGACCTGAAGATGCCCTGAAAACGCATGGCGAAAAGTTTTGTATATTTTTTAACTTGTAAATTTAATTTTAATGAATATGGACGTGTTTTAATGTGTTTCTAGCTTTTAATGATTTTTTTTTAATTATTAAATTGTACACATGGTGTTTAGAAACATCTCAATTTAAGAGATTATGTTTTTACTATCCCTATTAAAAGTTGTGTAAGAAATATTAATATTTTAAACTTTTATGTTTAAAACAATTCACATTATAATTTTTATTTAAAGAAATATTTATTTAATGAATGCATTTACTTAGTCTATCATATTAATATTTCAGTAAGTTTCTAAAATTTATCAAAAGGGCAGAATGAAATTCAATTTATTCAATATTATTATTTCCCAAATCAGTGGACGTAGAGAGATTTTACAGTATTGATATTTGGATGATAAAGAAGTTTCATTCATTTAATTGTGACGAACCGGATAGATCGATGAAACACCATTGATTTAGTAAAGCGTGACAAACTGTAAAATTTTAAAAATATATCATAGTTTTATTCAAATAATATATTTGAATGTATCCTTTGTTCTGCAATACTAATTATCATGTTCCCTGAACATAAAACATTTTAAACTAATACATTTAGGACTTGTAGCTGGTAAAATGTTAGGTATACCTTAAAACTAAAAAAAGAAATAAAATAACATTCATTTTGTTCTTCGAAATTTTGTTTCTGAATTTTTACTTTTTTCTTTTATAAGATGCCCATTAAGAGTTGTGTAAGGCATATTATTATTTTTAACTTCCATGATTAAAATAATTTGTATTATGATTTTTATTTTTTTTTCAAAAATGTTCATTTAATGAATGTAATTACATAGTTTGTTATGTTAGCATTTTAGTAAGTTTCTAAAATTTATCAAAAGGACAGAGTGTGAAAGTGCATTTATTCAATATTATTATTTTCTAAATCAGTAGACGTAAAGAGATTTTACTGTATTGATATTCAGATGATAAGGAAGTTTCATTCACTTAAATGTGATGAACCGGATATGTCTATGAAACGCCATTAGTTTACTAAAGCCTGACAAAGTGTAAAATTTTTAAAATATCATAGTTTAATGTAAGTAATACATATGAAAAAATCCCTTTGTCCCCATATTTTATCCTTTTGTACTGCAATACGAATTATCATGTTCTCTGAACATAAAACATTTTAAACTAATATATTTAAGACTTTTAGCTAATAAAAATTTATTTTACCTGAAAAGTAAAATAACTAAATAAAATAACGTTTATTTAGTTCTTCGAAATTTGTTTTCTGAAATATTATTATTTTTTCTTTTATAAGGTTCCCATTAAGTATTATCATATTAATATTTTAAACACATTTTTAATAAATTGATTTGCATTATGATTTTTATTTTATTTTTTTTAATGTCCATATAGTGAATGCAAATACTTAGTTTGTCATATTAGCATTTTAGTAAATTTCTAAAATTCATCAAAAGGGTAAAATGAAAATACATTTATTCAACATTATTATTTTACAAATCAGCGGACATAAAGAGATTTTACAGTACTGATATTTGGATGATAGGAAAGTTTCATTCATTTAATTATGATCAACCGGATAGGTAATTGAAACAGACCATTACTTTAGCAAAGCGTGAAAACTGTGAAATTTTATGCAAATATAATAGTTTTATTCAAGTAATGTATTTGACGTTGTTAATTTATTAAAATTTATAATATTTGTGTTTCTTTGTTCTGCAACATTAAATGTCATCTTTTGTGGACATAAAACTTTTGAGTAGTTGCTTTCACGAATTCTTGTTTGGAAAATGTCGTTTTACTGCAGGAATGAAAGGGTTCCACTTCTTTCGCCAACAGTATTTTCTTACAAGAATTCCTAATCTAAACCTGATAAAAAGTTTCAGTAAAGAGATATTTTTCCCGTGTGGGGGAAAAAAAAATCATAACACTTTTATCCCTGAATATAAGAAAATAAAATAGTCTCCCAATAGTTGATTCTGATTTTTTTCATGAATACTTTTTGCATTAAAAATTAACTTTCATGAATACTTTTTGCATTAAAATTAACTAAGATACACTACCAAAAAAAAAAAAAAAAAATACAAAAAAAAAAAAAAAATACAAAAAAAAAAAAAAAAAAAAGACGCACCACGAAGAAGTGGGGACAAAAATTGGTAGATGGGGTGGAATGGGTGGTCCGAATGAGACAAAAATTGGTATATGTGATGTACATGTGGGGAAAAACAATTGATTGCAGTTTCAGAAAATTTGAATGATTTAATCAAGAGAAAGGGCCTCAAAAAGTAAAGAAGTGAATAACGCGTTGGTCCACTTCTGGCCTTTATGTACGCAATTATTCGGCTTGGTATTAATTGATAGAGTTGGCAGATGTGCCCCTGTGAAGTACCGTGCCAAATTCTATCAAATTGTTGGGTTAGATTGATAAAATCCCGAGTTGGTAGTAGGACCCTTTTTATGATGCTCCAAACGTCCTCAGTGGAAGAGAGATCCGGGGACTGAGCTCAACCCCATTTTAATGAGCCGCCTATTAAGGGTATTTGAAGTAACTGAAGTACCAGTTGCACGTAGGATGGACGATAATAATGAATTAGTGCTTGATTCCATCAAAACCTGCATGTATATCAAATATTGTCCGGTTTGCATTACTCCTTCTTGGTGCGTCACTAAAATAATTTCACATCATAGTTTCAAGATTTAAAAAAAAAATGATGGCATTTATTTAGACAGTCATATTAGCACTTCAGCAAGTTTATAAAATTTATCAGAAGAGGAGAATGAAAATGCTTTTATGAAATCTCATTTATTTCTAAATCAGTGAACATAAAGAGAATTTACTTTAATGATATTCAGATGATACGGAAGTTTTATTAATTTACTTATGATGAACCGGATATGCCGATGAAATATCATTTGTTTAGCAAAGCGTGACAAAGTGTAAAATTTTATGTAAATGTGATAGATTTATTTAAGTAATATATTTGGTGTTATTAATATATTTAAATTTTTAAATAAATTTTAAATTCTACTAATAATGTCTCTTTTTTTCTGTGCTTTTAAATAACATTTTCTGCAAACATAAAAGCCGTTAAAATGCTATTTTTGGGGGATTTCAGTTTGTAAAACTTACATTTCCTTTAATGTAAATAATGATAAGAAAAATTAAATTGTAGGGTTTATATATTTTTTAACAGGCTTAGAATGCATATTTTTTCTTTAGTAATATATCTGTGAAATTTAATTTTGTGAAAAATAATGTATCATTTATAGAAATTACTACTTGTTTTTAAAATGGTAAATATCGGATAAATATTTCAATAATAATATTTAAGAATAACTATAAACTGAAATAGCTAAGAGAAAATAATAGGTAAAAATATTTAGACGTGTAGAAAACCAAAATAATTTTCTGGTATTAAAACATTTACACTGCCATATTGTTACAGCAAATTATAAAATAAATAAATAGATAAATAAATAAATTATTTTCTTTACTGTTTTGTTAAGATATTTTAGCTGAATGTCTTAAATGCATTAATATACGTACCAAGTGTCCAACCTTTTGATTCCTACTTTTTAAAAAGTTATTAAACTGCGATAATTGTGTTTAAAAATAACCAAACAATTTTTATAAATAAATAAAGGTATGATAAAAGTGGCAGACTTGGCAGCTACGTATCACACATTAAAATAGTATAAAGCTTGGTATTCCTGCGGCATACAATTATATATTTAGTGAATCAATACATGACACTTTTTGATTCGATTAAATGTATAATTTTAAATTAAAAATATTTTTTTTAAATGCTAAATTAAAAAACTTTCCCACAGAATAATAATTTAATTGTAAATGTTGAATAGGTTGTATACTTAAATTTTTAGAAATTAATATTTGAACTTTTTCATTACCGAAAGTTCAACTATTGTCTACAGTTTGAAACTACAAAGCATTTTAAACATTTAAATAGGTTTTGAATATTTTTGTCTATCGCTACGTTCTTTTCATATCCCCATTATCGTTTTCTATTATATTAATTTGAAATAATTTGTATTTCTAGAAAATATAAATTCTTTAATAAACTTGATAAGTGATGACACATATTCTTCAGCCTCATCTGAAAACTATTATTAATTAGTCCCGTGGAAACCACTCGTACGAAATAACATCTGGGTCTCACTCTTAAGATATTTATTTTGTTCCATATTTAAAACCTACTGATGTTATACTCATTTTATTTCTTTACAAAGTATTAATGAGTTAAAAGATTTTCTCTTTGTATTTCACATTTTTAAAGTACTATGTAGGACATTTTGGAATTGTGAATTCCTTAATATATTAAACAGTAAATATAAAATATTTTACGCATAGAACGTAATATACTTTTATCACATTTCCATTAAAGTTTTCTTTTCAATTTTTATATTAGCTAACCGAATATGTGACCCTGTAAATCTTAATGCTAATCATACTACATTCAAAGAAATCGTTTTCTTGTGCATATATATAGTTAATGACTAATGTATTATGATTTGTGCGAAATAAAATCTTAAAATATAATTTATAGATATACCTCTCATAGGGCATAATGCATTGAAATTCTTTCGGTTGTCCCTGTAGACAAACTAGCGGGGATATTTACACCATTTTCAATAGGAAACATCCTATATTAAACTTGAACAACGTATATTAGTTTCAAAAAATTACAAGAACATTTACAAAAGTTAGAGTGCTGACAGGCTGACAGAAAGACAAAGACTAACTGAAGTTATAAACACTTTTCAGCATTCTTGTAAAACGCTAAAAAAGGTCTTTTGGTACTTTATTTAATATATACGTACATCTCTCTCACTCTCTCCCACTCTTTCTCTATTATATACATATATATCCATGAAAAATAAGAAAGTTTCTCAGGAGCGTTACTTCGCTATGGGTAACGCTCATGACTAAATTATAGTTTAGCATATATATATATATATATATATATATATATACAGTGGCGTATGCAAGGGGGGGGGGGTTAACCCCCCCCCCCATGACAAAATGTATGATAAGAAAAATTAGGCTGTTCCTTACATTTTTTTTCACATTTCAGGCGGAAAAAATGTATGGCAAGCGTAGAATATTTTTTTCTACGAAGTGGTTTAAAATTATGACTAACTTTTTTTTTTATTACTCTGCGATAAACACTCCTGAAAATAACTAAACCACTTCATTTGCGCGGCGCGAAACATGGTTTCCCTGAAAACAATTCTCTGAAAAGATTTCACCTTTACGAGTTCATATTCAAGGACAAGAGGGGTCGACCATTTGGGGAAGGGGGACCATTGAAGTAGTGACCTTGAAGGAGTGACCCAAATAATACCCCAACAGTAGAAGGCATTTTAAATGAACTAGCGAAAACTTCTCGTCGGTTAGACTTCGCTCTGTAAATAAGAAAATTCAATGAAATATTTTGCGTAAGCGTAACTATGTATTGTATTTCATGTTTTGTGTAGCAGTTTGTACAGGCTCTACGTTATTCGTCGCTAATTAAAGATTTTTTAGTTTGATCTTCTAATTGGTGAGTTTATTTTACTATTTTTCATTTTCTTACTCTTATTTTCGGCAAGTAATTATGATATTTTAAAAGATTGTTAAACTTAATTAAACTTAATTAAACCTAATTAAACTTAATTAAACCTAATTAAACTTAAATAAACTTAAACTTAATTAAACTTAAATAAACTTAATTAAACCTAATTAAACTTAAATTAACTTAAACTTAATTAAACTTAATTAAAAATTCGGAAGGACGAACCCCCCCCCCCCCTTGGAAAAATCCTGGATACGCCACTGTATATATATGTTCAGGTTCGTTATAATTCAACGACCCCTATAAACAGCATCCTACAGCACAAAAAAAGTGAACGGAATACTACGAAATTTGGTATATAGACGATACACGAGATGTGCTCACGGAATTTCGATAAAAAAAAAAAAGTTCCAAAATGTCCACCAAAGAGTGTTTTTTTCCGGAAAAACATTAAATTTAGCACAATAAACGACCAAAAGGAATACAGAAACAATATTAATATTTATTAACTAGTTTCTGATCTCCTTGTCACCGAACCACATTAAATAAAAATAAGGAAAAAATAACAGTACGCTGTTCGAGAAAAAAATCCTTTTTTGCAGAAAGCTTCCTCTTCTTCCCATGCATGCAAATCTCGACATCCCCCCCCTCTAGAACTGACTGCTTTTCCCTGTTTTACATTTTATCACTCATAATTCTTTTCCTGTATTGTTAATATTGTTTCTGTATTCCGTTTTGGTTGTTTATTGTGTTAAATCTCATGTTTTTTTTTTTTTTTTTTTTTTTTTTTCGGAAAAGGCGCAATTTTGTTTTTCGAAATTTCGTGAGTGCATCTCGTGTACAGTCTATATGCCAAATTTCGTTGCATTTTGTTCACCCGTTTGAGCTGTAAGATTCTGTTTATAGGGGACGTTTAATTATAATCACCCTGTATATATATATATATATATATATAATCAATGAAAATGTAACCAGTTAGGCTTAATATATAAACAGTTAATTCCATTGTAACATGATAAAAAAAAAAAAAAAAAAAAAAAAAATCAAAGCAGTCTTTGGGGACTGCCGATTGAAGTGAAAACAAAGTAACTTGTGAATTGTATCGTCGAGGTATTAAGTTTTTAATTTCGAATTATTTTTGGTTTGTAAAGAAGTGTTTATGATCTGTATTATATGATTCGGCACAATATTTGTAGCTACCCAAATAAAATGAACTAAGCCTTATATTAGGTAAAAATATTGATTACTTATGAAAGTTTTTTAATTAGTATCTGAGATACAAAAGAAAACCGATTCAGGACACCTCAAAACGTGTAAATCAGGTGAAATCACGAATTCCACTTTCGATAATACAAAAGAACTTTAAAATATCTTTTTAATGATGTATAAAAAATAATTTAATCATAAATATAATTGGAAATGTTGAAATTTTGAAATTTTAAAATATTATAGCACCATCTGGCGGTAGAAATTTCTGTAATCTACTGTTCAATTCCAAATCAACAAAGCTTTCTAATGATGTATTACTTATGAAGTTATTTTAATTAGTAGCTGAGATACAAAGAAAACCCATTCAGGACACCTCAATCATGTGAAATCTCGAATTCCACTTTCGATAATATAAAAGAACTTTAAAATATCTTTCGAAAGATGTATTAAAAATAATTTAATCATAATTAGAATTTGAAATATTGAAATTTTAAAATATTACAGCGCCATCTGGCGGTACAAATGTATGTAATCTACTGTTCGATTCCAAATCAACAAAGCTTTCTAATGATGTATTACTTATGAAGTTATTTTAATTAGTAGCTGAGATACAAAGAAAACCCATTTAGGACACCTCAAAACGTGTAAATCAGGTGAAATCTCGAATTCCATTTTCGATAATATAAAAGAACTTTAAAATATCTTTCGAATGATGTATTAAAAATAATTTAATCATAATTAGAATTTGAAATATTGAAATTTTAAAATATTATAGCGCCATCTGGCGGTAGAAATTTATGTAAGCTACTGTTCGATTTCAAATCAACAAAGCTTTCTAATGATGTATTACTTATGAAATTATTTTAATTAGTATCTGAGATACAAAAGAAAACCCATTCAGGACACTTCAAAACGTGTAAATCAGGCAAAATCTCGAATTCCACTTTCGATAATATAAGATAACTTTAATATATCTTTCGAATGATGTATTAGAAATAATTTAATCATAATTAGAAATTGAAATATTGAAATATTGAAATTTTAAAATATTACAGCGCCATCTGGCGGTAGATATTTCTGTAATCTACTGTTCGATTCCAAATCAACAAAGCTTTCTAATGATGTATTACTTATAAAATTATTTTAATTAGTAGCTGAGATACAAAAGAAAACCCATTCAGGAGACCTTAAAACGAGTAAATCAGGTGAAATCTCGAATTCCAATTTCGATATACTTTTAAATATCTTTCGAATGATGTATTAAAAATAATTTAATCATAATTAGAAATTGTATTGGAATAAAATTTAATTTGCAATTAAAATGTAATTTTTTTTCCAAAATCGATGAAATTTAAATTGCAACTATCCCGTGTGCTGCTAATGGCGCACAGTAAGTTTCAAAGAATTTAGAAGAAAATTGAAGCATTTTGAAATTTGCAACTTTTAGTCCTAGTAGAAAACCACGTCAATTGGCAAAAAATATGTTTCTTCCCGATCAGATTCTCGGTGACTGGGTTGTCATGGTAACGAACACCTGCAGAATTTCATTCAAATCGTTAGCTGACGATGACGCGAGTTTCATGATTTTTGTTCCCCCAAAAGTGCTCAACGCGCCTAAAGAAGTTTTCACTTCAACAAAACATTTTCACTGATAATTACTTACAAAAGTTAAGGTACTCATTAAAAATCTTCAACAGAGAAAACGACATTAAATTGCATATGTAATATAAAAATCACCTATTTAACTTTTTTATTGAAACATAATTTGTTATTTTTGTTTTTAGAAAGTATAAAATGAAATTGCATTAATATTAAATTAAGCGCAATTTCATCATGAGTATTAACCACAGTAAAGTAACTCCTGATAAGTACACTCATGAAAAATTAAGGTTCATTGTTTTTTCCCATAAAAATATTCAATACAGATGTAATCTTTTAGGCTTAACAAATAAGTAATTTCTGCCACTATTACATATTAAAAACAATAATGTTTTACTTGATAATTATTCATAAAAAAATAAGGTAATACTCATGACGATGAATAAAAATACTCACCTGGACTGTGCTTGCCAATATTTCTTTCAAAAAAAAAAAAAAAAAACCATATATATGTATATATATATCCAAAAACTACAACATCACATGCTCAGTGTTTTATAAGACATAAACACAAACAGAAAGCATTTCTACTAGGTGACGCCACATTTTATAAATAAACAAAAATTTAAAAAATGTAACACTCATGATACAGTTTAAGGACTGAACTATTCAGTTTAATATTCATACTTCAAAAAATACCCCTCCCCCCTTTTTTAGTTGTATTCTCGATAATTTGTAGCATAATACGTAATTATTATTTATTTATGAATAATATAAATTATTCTATTTTTAAAAAGAGTGTTCTTGAAAGAAATGAGCTGTGCGGACAGCAAAAAAACTTACTTTTCCTGCATTTGTTACTTTTCTTTCAATGATATGAACCTTGAAATGGTTAATTTTTTCATACATCATGATAGAAATACTCTCATAAATAAGACTGCTAAAGCATTTTTTGTTTCATTAGATATTAAAATAATTAAAAGCCTTAGAATAGCATGGACGGTGAATTGGCAAACTTTCTTTAAATGACCCATATAATTAAATGCGCTTTTTTTTTTTTTTTCCACCTCTTTCTTTCTTTTTTTTTCTTCTTCTTCAAGAAGAAAATTTGTTAAACATTAATATAAAGACTACATGCGCATGATATTTTATAAAAACTTTTATTTTTTATTTCTTAAAATTAAACGCCCATACTTCTCTCTCTCGCTCTCTCTAAAAAAAAAAAAAAAAAAAAAAAAAAAACTATATTTCCATAATTGAAATACTATATTCGATTTCTTGCACATTTGAGCTTATATTCTGATGCAGATCAAAATTAAAGTTGATTAATTATTTGTTTAAGCGGTAGACAGCTCCACCTGGTACAGAATGCTCGACTTTTTTATTCAACTGTCACCAATCATTTTAAGAAGTGATATATGATATATATAATCGACATTTCTTGGATTCTATTCGCTTTTTATGTATATTAAGACCCGCTTTCAAAAAATTTTTGAGGCTGTTGAATAAAAAATGCGCAGTCTGTACCAGGTGGCGCTGTCTACCGCTTGAACTGTTGCCTAGTTTCCGAGCCACGCGGAAGGGATCTAGTTTAGGAGGCTAAGATTTAATGTTGGCTTTTTTGTGTTTTTTCAATACGTTACTATGTATTTCAATCTACCTAAATAGCAGTAAAGTTATTTTTATTATATATATATATATTTGTGTGTGTGCGTGTGTGTATGTACATTTATTAATAGTTATTTCTACATAGTTTTATATAACAGATAAAAATAACTATTTGGTTTAAAATAAAGCAGTTGAACAAGCAATTATCCTATTGAAACGTTACAATTGATTAATTGAAACAATTGTCCTATTGTAGACATTATTGGGGTAAATTATAAGTAAAATATGTTTAAAAATTTAGGGTTTCGTGTAAACTTACTTTAAAATTATCTTTAAACTTCAATGATAAATTTGTAAGGTCTGGATTGCACCCTCAGGATTATCTCCTATTTTAATCCCTAGAAAATGTCTATATGTTGCAAATAAAAATACGTCTGATATATATTTAACTTCTTTATTTGGAACTTTAAATTAAGGGGCATGGTGGACATTCACGTGTATAATTTAACTTTCACTAAATAGAATGTAAGCAGAATTTCAACTTAAGTATAATTCATCTCTTACTGTAAAACTACTACTAAGTTTACTGTAAAACTACTAACTTCAATCACTAACTTTCAATTAGAATTTTAGTCATATTACCTTCAGTTTTAACAACGATTAAACATCAAAGGCTTTACACATGGTAGTTGAACTCGCAATCTGAAAAGTGCGACCAAATAACATTGTCTAAATGCTCCGTACAAAAGCAAGCTTCCGTTATTTTGGATATTTCTTTTAAAAAATAAACTAGAGAAAAAACTTCACTTCATTTACCTTAAAATATTTAACCTAGAAATATTCGAAATCATGTTGCAAATCAGAATATCAGTTTCCTCTAAAACTTCACGCTTTTCCACTAGAAGCGAATGCCAAGAAAAACTAAACAGAAAGGAAAACTTCTCTTGCACTAATCCAATTCTTCTATAAAAAATCTTACACTTTATCCGAGATCATCGCCGGATAACATTAGATTTAACTGCACTGTTAAAAATAAAATTTTACCAAAAAAAAAAAAAAAAAAAAAAAGGGTTCCAATTATCTGCAACCAATATCCTGGTGCAAAGTTCCTCCATTTCAGTGGTACTACTGAAATGACACCATTAAAATGGTGAAACATTTGCATCAAAGAATTGGTTACAGCTAATTGAAACCATTTTCATGGTGAAATATATCATTTTATTTTTTAAAGTGTGTTATATATAACATTATCTCTACCAACCTAACACTTCCTAGACAACTCACCGCGATTTCGAGCAATTGAAACTGAAAGCGATTCAGTGTGGCCTCACAAACTTACATCGTTAATTATAGTTATTATATAAAGCATTAAATTTTAAATAAAAAGTATATTAGAAATTAGAAGTATTCATACATTAATGTATATTACATCTATCCTTTAAATAAATGCTTATTAAAACAATTATTTGTAATGTATTAATAAACATAAAGGTTTAAGAAATCATGACTAAGAGTGTATTTGTATTATGATTAAATGTAATAAAATTTAAGCTTAAATAACTTTGTTGAATTTAAAGTATAAAATAATATATCATCTTATGACTTATTGGTTACAGTAAAATGTTCCATATGTAATTGTATAATTTAAGTGTACTTTAATAGTATTATAATTTCCTATTTAAAAAAAAAAAAAAAATCTATAAGTATTATACAATACACCTTTTAATCATTAAAGATATATTTTAAAGTGCTTGTTTATTATTAATGCCTTACTTCCTTTTTTACCCGTCAGATCACGTTATGGTACTGTGGCCGTTACATAGCTTTAGTGAATTGAAATAATGTTACGGTTTCATAGCTTGAATAAATCGAAACATTCGATTTTCGACATAATATCATTTAGTTTAATTGAATAATTATAGCTCCTTTTCATATTTTATTTATTAATTATACTTGTAATTAAAACTACTCAATATATATTGTTACTATCTTACTAGCATTTACCTTAGATACATTGTGCATTTTAATTAAGAAAAAGAAATCTAATATTCACTAACGATTTTTAAAAAATATTT
The DNA here is from genome assembly GCA_963930645.1 of Salticus scenicus. Taxonomy (NCBI): domain Eukaryota; kingdom Metazoa; phylum Arthropoda; class Arachnida; order Araneae; family Salticidae; genus Salticus; species Salticus scenicus. Next base: position 215,493,514 of record OZ005649.1, read on the forward strand.
AATTTTTTTTTAAATTATTTATATAATCTTATTAATTCGCATTTTCCCTTATAATATCAATTTTTAAAATTACTTTCTTACTCTGTTAAAAATGGTTTCTCAAAAATGAGCAAAATAGTCTCAAAACAGTTCCAAATCAAATATACTTAAAATTAAAAATATTATGTACTCATTTTTGAGTATATTGACATGCTTAAATATGGGGATATTGGGATTCTTAGCGGTCTACCAAATTTTTGAGCATGTTAGTATACTCAAATTAGTAGTGCATGGGATTTTGAAATTTAAGTATACTTCTTTCGAAGCTATTTTGAGACAATTTTGCGCATTTTTGAGAAACCGATTTTAACAGTGTAATTTTTATATTTACTAACCTATTTCTATTACTCAGTACTTCTACTGTAACAATTTATTATATCTAATCTGGACTTTTAATATAGATTTTAGTTTTTTCATATAACTACTACGTATTTTTGCATGCTATTTTATTGTTATCTTTCATTGTCATTTATGTTAAATTTTAAATTTAATAATTCATTTTTTCTCATGAAGTGCATCCTTTATGTTTATTTAATAACATTGTTTGGTATACTCTTATTCAGTTTGCGAAAAGCATTCATCATCATTGAAACAATGCTAATATTTTACAATCTCTTACTTAAATTCGTCATTTTTCAGAATATAATTTTCAGTTTTCATGGTTGTATTTCAAATTCTCTATCAGTTTTATCATGTTTTGTTTCCTGCTTCCTCCGCATTGTGGTCATGCAATATATATATATATTCACGAATCTTGCATACGTACACACATACACACACACACACACACACACACACACACACACATATATATATATATGTATATGCAAATATATAAATATATATATTCACTAATTTTGCAACTATATTTAAAAACTTTATGCTCAGAAACGGTAAGTCAGTTATAAAAATGATAATAACTACGTTTTTCTCAAGGAGAAAAAACAAAAAAAAAAAAATATTTATAGAATAAAGGCATTTTATAATAAATTAAAAATAAAACGAAACAGTCAAATTTTCCGTTTTCAGTTCTAGTCTCTAAATTTCATACAACTCCCATTTCATTTAGAACTGTTATATGTGCTTTTTGTTCATACATTGTAAATACTAATAAATCATTACTGATTAAACTAAAAAATATGTTTAATATTAAAAAAAAAAATAAATAACAATTCGTTTATAATTAAAAATAGTTATGAACTTATCGATAATTTAACAAGTTTAAGTAATGTGTCTGAATTATTTGCATTTGATTTTAAAGTTTTGTGTAATAGTATTAATTTAACAGATCTAATCCATAAAGTTAAGAATATTTTTGACATTTATAATACAACGAATATATATAAAGACGAGTTTTCTAACTTATTTCCTTTCGTTGTTCAAGAAATTTATTTAAATGATGATGATATATTTACAAATAGATTCATGGTATACCCATGGGGGGGGGGAGCTACAGTTCAGTTTTTGCAGACATTTATGTATATATGTATGAAAAGAATCAAATTTTCAGTAACAGTATAAAAAGTTTTAGATATAGTGCTGATTTATTGCTAGCTGAACTTAATGGAATTGTTGAAACAGTAAATTTTAACTTTTATCCGGACACTTTAAAATTAAAAGTTTTTTTTTAATATGCATATTATAAAATTGAGTATTTAGATATTAATTTAGAAATCAAGGATAATAAACTAATTTATTGATCATATGATAACATGATTTTTATTTTTTACACAATAAAGATTTTATATTTTTCTTCAAATATACATTCTCTAGTTTTCAGATGTATTTCTTTTGAATGGAGTTAGACGAGTTCATAAACTAAGTTCAAAAGCATCCGATAAAATAAATGATATTTTAGGTGTTTACAAGCAAGCTGTTATCCAGAATTACCGGATTCAGTTTATTAATTGCTTGCTCAAATGTTTTATAAAAAATATTGAAGTGAAATGAAGTCAGCTTTCGAAGTTAATAGGGTTTCAGGATGATGACTTGTGATGAAAGTATTGATTCTGAGCATTTTGTTTTTTTTTTTCTGGTCGTGACAAGTCTTGGGGAGTGTTGCTTACGTAAACCTTATTCAACCCCACAGGCCAGTCTTGCCGCATGCCTCCTTACTTGAATTATTTTTTCTTAATTTTGGTTTCAGTTTGTGTTTTTTATTCTTTTGAGTTTGTTAGTTAAATTAATCCAACATTCAATTTTTGTTGTAACTTCTTAATTTTTGAACTTTAGACCCTATGGTTATGAACATTTGAATATATAAATATAAATGTATATACGCTTCAATCATTTTAGAGAATTATGGAGAGATGCGTGTTAGGATTTACCCGAAGAGACAGAAAGCAAATCACATGGATCAGAGAGCAAAAAAAGTTACTAATGTCATTTGTAAACGGAAGAAGTTAAATGGAGCTGGGACGGGTAACTTACCAGAAGAAACGGTAATAGACAGGCCACTAAAGACCTATTTTCGATGCCGAGAGAAAACGTATATAGTTGCAGCAAAAATAATGCATATGGTGTAGGATAATTTATAAATCTTCTGGGATGTCTTATGATATATATAGGAAATCATTCTTTTTAGTTTTAAAATAATATGTTCATTTAAAGATTCTGCATCACTGAATTTGCAGTCTTTATTAAAGAAAAAAAAATAAAACTGAATGTAATTTTTATTTAGCTAGAGAATTTTTTGAAGGAAATTTACTGCAAATCATTTTGCACAAATATATTTTTTTTCCTATATAATAACTTAAAAGAGATACAAAAAATGTTATAAATTAAAACAAAATGACGTACTTAACTTAAGACATAAACTTACTTTAAGTCTTATTTAGTTATTTAGATATACTGTTAATAGTAGATGTTAGTCAAAATATTTTTATACTAGTAAATTTCAAAAGATCTAGTTCATTCGAATTTAAGAATTACTCTTCTCCTAAATAAATATGTTTAGGACACAAATGTATGTAACATTTTAATGCGATTTTCTAAAATATTTACAAAGATTAAATTGTTATAGTTTACTCGCATTTGAAAAATTTGAACACCATTCAGTTACATATGAACTAATTAATACTGTTTAATTCGATGTAATTATTCATATGCATCTCTTAAAATTTACATATAATCCTCGTCCCTTTTTTTTTGTGAATGCATTGCAGAAAAATACTAAAATACACATTATATATATTTTTAATCTAGTTTTATATAGAATAAATTCATTAAAACGTGCAAAAACTTACAGCTAGTTGACCACAAGGTAAATATTTTTTTTTCTATTTTCCCTGCTAGGAAATAAAATGGTTGTTCTCCAACCACGTTTCTTGTGACTACAAGAGCCTCTGTGTATGAGTTGACTCAATGAGTTCAGTTTTAAAATAGGGGTGATAACCCTTGTGGTTAAAAGAAAGTAAGCAATAAGCGAACGCCGAATGACTGGATGTTTACCAAACACTAACCTGTTGGTCAATTTGGCATCCTTTTAAGCTTTGAGAATCGTCCTAAAGGCTTGGAAAACGTGGCTGCACTAAGTACTGCTTCTAACATCTGCTTTAATTCTGAACAGTCATGTTATAATTCCCAATAGATTTTTGAAGTTTGTATCAGTATAAGCTTAACTACGAAAATCAAAAGGAGATCAATCAAATACACAACCTTGAGTTATAAACACTCCTCCATTATTACACTATAACAATTTTGGACTCTTTTTTAATCTAGTTTCAAATACATTTACATTCTCTTACCCATAAGGTAGAGAAAGTATTGTTTTTGGATCAAATTTTCGAAATTGATTTCTTTTGTACTTACACGTTTTGAGGTCCCCTGAATCCAAAACTTATGTTTTTAGCGGTTGATATCTCTCTCTCTCTGTGTGTGTGTGTGTGTGTGTGTCTATGTGTCTGCCTGTTACCAGCATATCTCAAAAAAAAAAAAAAAAAAAAAAAAAAAAAAAAGAGTAGCAGAAGGTCCAAACTTGGTATTCTAAATGCGTATCATATAGAGGTGCTACACTAAATTTTCATTGAGATAAAGCAAATAGTTCGTGTACAGAGAATAGTTCGTGTACACCCAAGAGAATTCAGATATATTACGTTTATGGGGAAAATTGCAGGTAAGTAGAGTTTAACATCTATAGACTTCACTGAACCAAATGAAACGAATGCGTAATATTATATGCATAAAAACATGTTTCATGTTGTATATAGTATAGAAATTATTCACTGTTCGCTTACACGGCTACACAAAAGATATCGATTATAACATGGCAGTGCTTGAAAATTGATTAAAATGTACTTCATGTTGTAGCGTGTGTTATTCATATAGGATTATATTTATGTGCACCAGGTGATGTCTACATAACTTTCATAAGATATACAGGGCTGCTAATATTTAAGCTATAATATTATTTTTATTGTTAGTGGAAGAGTTTTACTATATCAAGGAAAGCTGCTCGGGAATTGAAATTAATTCCTCATAACCATATGGTACGAAACGTATTTTTTTAAGTTAAAAATCCATCGCTTGTTTATATATATATATATATATATATATATATATATATATATATATATATATATATATATATATATATTTACACGTTTTAAAGCTTCCTGAATACCGAAGTCAAGTTTTTAACTTTTGATCTTTATCTGTGTCTGTTAGAGTAAATTAAAATCAAATAATCTCAGACGATCCTACTGTTGTATTTTGAAGTTCGTATGTTTGTTACTAGAAAAGTATTTTCAAGAATAATAAGTTTCAAGGAATATTGTGTGTGGAAATGGTCTGGATAATTTTAAATGAACTTTTGAATTTAATGATTGAGATTAAGTTCTATATAAATTTAGGTACGCTAATGAAATGGGGGTTTGGGAGTTATTTGTCAAATAAAGCTGTTCCGAAGCCTAATTAGAATTCTTTTAACATAGGCTTTACCTTATTTCTTAATCTCAAATCTGTATTTATAATATTAAATTTCAGGGTAAGAGAAAGTGGTGTAAGTGATACACCGGATTATTAGGATAGGATTACAATCTGATTCTTTGCTTAAGATTCCAATTCTCTTGCCACCGAGTTTAGTACTAATTTGTATGGTACTATCTTATTTAAAATATTGAACTGATTCCTGAGGATGAAATTTTTAATTTCATTGAGGAGCATCGCATTGTTTAAATTGGTACCTATTTTGTGTTAGGAATAATTTATTTTTGCCCTTAAAAAAAAAAAAATCAAATTTCTACTGTTATAAATCATTTATAATAAATGGTTAAAGTTATGGTCTCAGCGTGTTTCAATTTGCTCAAACAAAATAAAGTGAAGCTATGCATGTATAGTTCAAGTTTATTTATTTTCGTGTTTTTTATAAGGTGCAATATATAACGTATAAATATATTACAAATAATATACACGACATAATTTGTGATTTTTTTTATTATTATTTTTTTTATAATAAAGAAAATTAATAAAGACTTTAAAATATATAATAACAAATATTATTTCCTTGATCTGTTCATTAGAATCGCAATGAACTTTTTCAATAGGCTCGGTAATAACTTTCATTTTTTAAATCGTCAATTGTAAACGCTATTAAAGAGTCAAAGAGCTATTGTGCTTGCCTGAGAAGGGAATATGAAAATTAGTATTTTTATAAAAGAATCTAATACAAGAAAACTTTTCCAAAACTAATATGTCTTGGTTATCAAAAACTTTCGTCCGTATATCTCTTGTATATTAATTGATAGAAAAACTAATTAAAACCTGACAAAAAGTTTAATAACAAAACTACTTATCGTCCGATATGCATATGAAAATCAGTCAGTATTAATATTCAAAGAATTCATCACACATATGAAATTTGGTGCACTCGTGCACAATACAAGTTAAAATACAGCTTTCTCGTAAACGGAGAAAATTCCAAAATCGCAAAGTCTGCTTTTAGTAGATAAGAACACAATTTGTGTCAGTATTGTTTTAATAACAGCCATCTTATATAACAAGACTTGTACACTCACCAATTACAGATGACCCTATCCTGAAGACTTTAGAGCCAGTTCTGTGGTTTCAAACGAAACGAAATTTCACTAGTTTATAGTACAAATGATACGATCTACGCAAATAATAATAATAACTAGTGGTCGCCCAGTGGTCGAAATTCGACCATAATTAATTAAAATTATAAGTTTAAACATTATTAAGGTTCTATTGTCAAAGACTATACTTCTATAATCACAGATTTTGCCAAGGCTACACTGTTAATTTACCTAGTTTTTTCAAAAAATTATATGAAATTTAAATAAAAAAAATCCAAAAAATGATTAAAATAAAGAATGCCTTTTTTTAATTTTTTTTTATTGAAACAAAAAGACATGCGATTAAAAAAAAATGCTGTCCATTGAACTTGACATACATATTTCGATAATTTAATTAATGTTACAAAACTTCTCTGTAAACGATGTTTTTTGTAAAAACTCTTTCGTCGTTTGCTAAATGTCCTTGACCATTATATTCGGAAATATAAAATCTCAAACCGTCGAATGATCGAACTCTACTTGCTGCGACATACAATTGCCCATGTGTAAAAACTGGTCGATTCAATAAAATTCCAATTTTTTCGAATGTTTGTCCTTGAGACTTGTTTATTGTCATCGCAAATGCAGGTATTATAGGAAATTGAGTTCTTTGAAGGTTAAATGGTAAAGTAGTTCCGGAGTATGTTAAATTTATACGTGGAATCAAAATTCTCTTACTGCGTGCGGTCCCAGTTAAAACTTCGCAGTCAATTGCATGTCGATGCATAAATTTGATGCGCATTAAAAAATATTAGCATTCTGCGATAACTCTTTCAGATGAAACTGGCTATTTAAAAAATAACTCATTGTTATTAACTTTTATTATTGTTATTAACATATTAACTTTTTATTATTAATTGAAATTTCAAAATTTTGGCAACAGTATAAAAAAATGAAAATGCTAATTTTAATCTGGAAATATCTGGAAATAAAACCCGATAATATAGGCTTTGAATTGCACCTTTGTCGTTTCACAAATGTTCCAATTTCTCGTCTTTGTCGTTGTATTTTTAAAAAATATTAGCATTCTGCACTTCTTCTCTATATAAACTATAAGTGTGCGAAATTTCATAATCCTCCGTCCGCGCAATTTTCGTAAAAAGGGGTACAAAGTTTTTGCTTCACGTATTAATATATAGATAATAATAATAAAAAGTTGAAATTTTCGTCAATAAGTGGCATTGTTCCAATATCTAAGATGATTTTGGAAGATTTATTCCACAAATTTCAGTCAACACAAACGAAACACTCAAAGTTTATTTTGTTTTTTACAAAAATTCTACAAAAATCGTCTAAGATTTTGCCGCAGCGTCACCTACTGACAAAAATTGTAATTCAATTCTATTCTTCGATTTTCTTAGAGCACAACACCACGTAATTATTTTCGTCAACAGGTGGCTCTGTACCCTGAAAAAAAAAAAAAAAAAAAAAAAAGAAAAGAAAAAAAAAAAAAAAAAAAAAAAAAAAAGAAAGGTTTACAATTTCTGTTAATGGGTTGCGCTGCGTCAATATTTAAAACAATTTTCCAGATTTTTCTAAAAATAAAAAAATAAATAAATAAAAAAAAAGGAAAATTTATTTCACAGATGTTCTTTTCTGCAAAAATCGCCTTAGATATTGGCGCAGTGCCCCCTATTGACGAAAATTGTAATTTTTTTCGAATTTGTAAAGCGCAGAACCGGCTATTGATGAAAATTTTTAAAGGGCGCTGCGATCTGCAAAAATCGAAAAAAAATATGATGTAATAATTGTCAATACGTGGCGCTGTGCTAATATATAGGCAAATTTTTGGAAATTTTTTGTAAAAAACAAAATAAATTTTGTGTGGATTGAGCGAAATTGATAGAATAAATCTTCAAAAATCGCTTTAGATATTGGAGCAGCACCACCTATTAAAGAAAATTTCAACTAAATTTGTTTTTGATTTTCGCAAAGCGCATCACTTGTGCTACATACAAGTAAAATTTTGTTTTGTTTGGAGCCCTAGAACCGGCACTAGAGCCGCCTGATTAGAGGGACTTTAACTATAACAACCCTGTACAAACATTCAACAAATGAAAAAAATCAGCATAGTAGCTCCACTTACTGGTCTGTGTGCACCAAAATCTAATAAACACCAATTTATGTAAAGTGCAACTAAATATAAAGTTTCATCAAATTCAGTGAATTAGTTCTTGATTTGTACATGCCAAAAAACTTACAGACAGACAGTTTTTATGTATATATAAAAAATAGTTTTCAGACTATCTCAAAACGTAATTTTGTCAGAAAAGAATTTCTAATATTTTTACGAATACAATAGTTTCTTATTATAAATATAGATGAAAATTAAAAATAAATAACCAGCGTAAACACAATCCAAAAAGTATTTTTAAAATAAATTTTTAAAAATATTAATTGTAAGTACATTGCACCTTACATATTTTCTTTCGGTAAATAAAAACATTTTTGTTCGAAACTGCTAATACATCAAAATTTTGAATTGAAAGCAGTTGTAAAAAAAAAGAATCAGAACAATGTTCTTTGCGATTGCTTTATAAAATATTATACAAAACATTCTAATATAAGCTCTTACTTTCGTTCACTTGCGTAAACTAAGTAAGTCTTCATATAAACATTTATCATGCATAAAAATGTATCTAAAAATACAAAGTGTAATCGGATGAAAATATTTTCCTAAGATAAATTTAAAATAAAATGTTTTTAAAGGTGGAGATTTGAAAGATGTTTTCTCGGCCAAAATGAAATGTTATTAAGAAAGCCTTAAGTCTAAGTCTAAAGAGAGAACAGTTGCTTTCTTGTCAAGTAACTTAATACTTCATCATAATATTTTATGTTCTTTTATTTTAAAAAATAAAACAAATCTGAATTTTTACTAAAAAACTTTTTTTCATAGCTACGTGAATTTATTTAGAGTTAAGTTGTTGATTCGCGTAAAAATATGCCTAACTGTATACATATATCAGTACAAAAACCCTTAACGGGTTAAAAGTTTGTGACGCAGCTACTTTAACGCTATAAAATTTTGAAATATGGGTCTTAAAAATAATGATATAAATTTTAAGTGACGCTTTACTATTAGTTAAAATATACGTAGATTTTCTTATTTGATCATTTGCTTTTTTCTTTTATTTATATTTACAATGCAAACATAATATTTTTAACTTCAAGATAAGACAAATATATTAAATATACTCACTGATACTTTTTCATTTGCACTTCAATTTCAAAATAACAGTTTTAAAAGGAATGATATAAAAATTCCAGTGACTCCTCGGTGTCATTTTAAAAGATTTGTTTTTAGATTCCATTAAAATTACCTTTGTTTTGTCTATTAAAGTATATTTACACATTGAAACAGTGCTTTTAATTTTCAAATATACTGTCAAATAATCACACTTTCACTGAGTTTGCATTATAAATTGAAATTATTTATTTCAATAAATTGATTTGTCTTTTGCGTCACGCTATCCAAAACTGCAAACAAAATTTGTGCAAATGTATTCTTTGCATCACACTATCTCTTTGCACAAATTTTCACTTAGTTGGATACTATGATACAAAGTAACATTTACATTAATTTTATTCACAGTTTTGGATAGCGTGACGCAAAAGACAAATCAATTTATTGAAATAAATAATTTCAAATTATAATGCAAACTCAGTGAAAGTGTGATTATTTGACAGTATATTTGAAAATTAAAAGCACTGTTTCAATGTGTAAATATACTTTAATAGACAAAACAAAGGTAATTTTAATGGAATCTAAAAACAAATCTTTTAAAATGACACCGAGGAGTCACTGGAATTTTTATATCATTCCTTTTAAAACTGTTATTTTGAAATTGAAGTGCAAATGAAAAAGTATCAGTGAGTATATTTAATATATTTGTCTTATCTTGAAGTTAAAAATATTATGTTTGCATTGTAAATATAAATAAAAGAAAAAAGCAAATGATCAAATAAGAAAATCTACGTATATTTTAACTAATAGTAAAGCGTCACTTAAAATTTATATCATTATTTTTAAGACCCATATTTCAAAATTTTATAGCGATAAAGTAGCTGCGTCACAAACTTTTAACCCGTTAAGGGTTTTTGTACTGATATCATTACTTTTTAGAGGTTATTGATCAAAAAATTAAAACAAGTCCTTCCGGCTCATAGGAAGGTTAGGTTGATTTATCTTTTCTTAAGAAGTTGCCACCATTTTTTCAAAATGGCAGCTACATTTTATTAATGAATTTGATGGATTTATTAATGAGGGCTATGTATATATGGAGTTTTAAGCAAATCGGTTCAAGGGTTATTGTGATAATTTTCAAGTGGCCACCATTTTGAAACAAAAGGAGAGAGTGACTGAGATGCCCAGTGAACTTATCAAAGGTACTTGAATGATATGCCAACTGTGCAAACGTGATTCGAACTGATTCAGTATTACAAAAGTTATTGTAATAAAAAAAATTTAAGTGGCCGCCACTTGGAAACAAAATGGTGGAGCAAGTTGCCTAGCAAACTTATCCAAGATATTTGAATTATAAGTTCACTTCCCAACTTTGATTTGAACCAGTTTAGTATTCTAAAAGTTACTATGGTGGCGCATTTTTAAGTAGCAGCCTCATTTCAAGCGGCTGCAACTTGGAAACTAAATATTGGTACAAAATTCATCCAAGATATTGGTGTGATATGTTCAATGTCCAACTTGAACTGATTCAGTATTTCAAAAGGTATTCTGATGATAAATTTACAAGTGGTATCCTGATTTGAAATGGCCGTACTAAAGATATCGGTCATTTTGTTAAAAATGGCAGATAAAATTCATTAATAAATACTTGGTTGAGACCTTTATGTGGTCAATGTAAACATCAAAATTCAAAATGTGGATTTGAAATTTTCACGTAGCTGCCACTTGAAAACAAACTGCAGAGCAACTTAGTTAACGAACTCATCTAAGATATTTGTTCGATAAGTTTGCTGTATAACTTTGGTTCAATTCAATTTTGAGTATTATGTCAAGTTATCGTAATCACAAAATTTCCATTACAAAAAAACCCAATTTATACATCTTTTACATTTATACGACCTTTTAGTGAAGTCCTGATTCATTCCTATTCATTTGAATGAAAAATTTCTTTGTTTATAAGTCACACAATATTAGTTATGTCTTTTCCACTTTTCTAAAATTCACAAAATTTCTTGACTGGTCATTATTTTACCATTCTAAATATAAATTTTGATGAGTATGTGAACTTTGATATTATATCATGACTTTGGAGTTATTCACAATCTATTAACTAATTAAAAACAAATTGTCTGATGCTAATTTAAGTGATAATGATGTAGAATGTGAAGAAGTTATTCTTAAGAGAGGACAATACCTAATCTTGGCAACAGCTATGGCCTATCTTATGGGAAGATCTATTTTCATAACTAGGGGGCTCTGCCCCCTGCTCGCTCCGCTCACCAACCCCTGAGGGAGGCTGCGCCTTCCTCCGACTCACTTTACTTGTTAACACATGCAGAGCTCTGCCCGCCTATCCGCTGCTTTCCTTTCACTGAATAGGAATGTTAATAGTGCATAACACAAGACAAAAGCAGAAAATTATTATATAAATCCCCATATTCAATGTCAAATTGAAATATGTAATATTTAATAGCACATTATTTTATTTTTATAAAAATCATGCTTAAAATCAGTTTTTTTTTTTAATAGAAAGAAATCCGTAATATCCAGACTATTTTCTATTATAGCTTTAGTATATCACCTTTGTTTTTTAACTATAGATCAGGACCGCGGCACCCCAGTCGATAGCACGCCGACCTCGTAATTGGAAGATTGCGGGTTCGGTACTCGAGCTGGCCAAAGACCGTTGTGTACACTAATGGTGGCTGGTGCACGTAAAATCTGTTGTGGCGACAATATCCTCCATATTCCCATCAAAACTATACCTTTTTGGGTCACCGAAGCGGGGGAGCCATCTCTTCCGTGTAGGATCAAAAATGTGATGGCATGTCTCCGAAACATACCTAGGGGTGTGCCCCAGATCGTCGCCAATTATCCATAGTGCAGTAATGGCCAATGTCATATCCAACCTATCTAACTACCTACCTACCTACAACCATGGATATTTTAATTTTCCCATGTAAGAAAATTTACTTTCTAAAAGTAGAGAAAAAAAGTTATTAATAGCAACACTGACATTTATTTTTTACAACCATGGTTCCAAGCAGCGGTATAGCCAGTCCATAAAGCACCGAGCTCATAATTGGAAGATTGCTGATTCGATACTTGAGCCGTTCAAAGACCGTCGTGTGCACTAATGGTGTCTGGTGCACATAAAATCTGTCGTGGCCACAATGTCCTCCATGTTCCCATCAAAAATACACGTCTGGGGAATCTCCTCCATGGAGGATCAAAATTGTGATGTCTCTGGTGTATGTCTCTGGAACATCCCTAGAAGTGCTTCCCAGACAGTCACCAATTACCCATAGCGCAGTACTTGGGCGATGTTAAATCCAACCTACCTACCTACAACCATGGATCGTATTTTATTTTTCCCGTGTAAAATGACTTCATGACAGAAGACCAACGTCACTGGGAGAAACTTTTTTCAAGGTGGCAAATAGAGTACTTTCATAAATTTGTCGTTTATAGCTAATAACTTCTTTAATTAAAATGATAGAAATTTCTAAGCAGCTGAAATGTCTTCCTTGAAGTATTCGGAACACATTGATACCTCTCATGATGCGAAGGACCCTGCCCTCCGCGAGAAGATGCTGTCGCAGACAAAAAAAATTTGACGCCAGCGACAGTAATTTTTTTTTTATATATATATATAGAGATTACTCATTACCAAATGTAGTTTTTAAATTCCGTTTTCACTTTCAGAAAATTCACAACCATTAAATTGGTACTCATTTTCGAAGAATTTTAAAAATTTTTATATATTTTTTTCGTTCAAAAATGCAAATTTTCACACAAATTGCTTTTTTTAACCACAAAATGAAATACTAAAAATTTAAAAAATCAATTTTTGGAAAATGGGTACTAATTTAACGACTTTGAATTTTCTGAATATATTTCTTATTTTAATTTTGTAAAAAAAAATTATTACTTGGTAATAGAAATTCCAGATGAAAAAAATACAAAATTAAATTTTACTTCCACATAGAAAAGTTATTTATTTATTTTTCACAAAAGTAATGTCTTTAATAATATAAATGTGACATGTGTATGACTGTATATATATATATAATCAATTTGATAAATATGCAGAAACTTAAAGAGAAATAATAAAAATGTTGAGTGACTCCAGTCGACTTTCTGAACATGAAAGTAATTCACTGTTGTTTAAATAAAATAACGTAAGAGAAGTCATTAAATAAACAATCGAGAAAATTATTTGATTATTTGCTCACAAATAATATATTGCTTAATGGAATGGAATGCATCCAAATTATTTTGTGTATATCTGTAAAAGAACTAATAGTGTTAGATTCACCAAAATGTATATAGTTTGTGTGACATATACTTATAATTTGTATATGAATTCAAAGCTCAATCAAATGAGGCTTCAGACGCCATCACATTTTAAATAAATTCAGACTATAGGCCATAATATTACAGAATTTTTCGTTATTTCCCTGTAAAAAAAACTATAAATGCTAGATTCAGCAAAATATATCTATACGATTCATTCAACAGTGACTGATAACATGTATATAAAAGTTTCAGCTGAATTGAATAAGGAATTCAGATGCTATCACACTTTAAATTATTTGAGCCCATAGACTATAATGATAAAGAATTTATCTTTGTGTCCTGGTTAAAATAAATAAATAAAATTGTGCTAGATTCTCCAAGATGTATACAGTTTGTACTACGATAACCTATAATATATGCACCAACTTTTAGCTCATTTGAACAAAGCATTTAGACAATATTGTGTTCACTCTACTCAGATATGTACATACATTATCGTAAAATAGCAAAAATGAACTCATGGAACTTCAAACATGTAGATACACCAACTTCACGTCAAATTTTTGTTATAATTACAATACTTTCCTTACCTATGTATTTTCAGAAAGTAAAAAATTCCATGAAATATATGTGAATCATTCATTTCATCATGCTTAATAACAAATTTTTTAAAGGTGTTTACGACTATGAGGGAGGAGATGATAATGTAGTTGAAAGCAGTGGGGGGGGGGGGAAGGAGGGGAATTAAAATTGAAACTATAAACTATACTTTTGCACCCAATTCACCCTTAGAAATAGATATATTTATTTATTAAATATTGTTAACTTTGCATGCCTATTTCAATCATTTATGTCTATTTTGAAATATTTAAATTGATTTTATTTACATACACAGGTTTAACCTGGCAAAAAAATTACTTTAGCATTTTAGCGAACATAGGCAAGCACTATTTTAGCTTTTTCGAAAGTTAATTAATTCTTTGGATACCATTGATTTCTTTTACTTACAAGGAACATCACCCAAGCGTCCGGCTCGGATTTCAATGAGAGAGAGGCGTTTCTTTCATATTTGATATGCTATCAAATTTTACTCAAAAATATGCGAAATATTTGTATTTATACAGGAAGTGAATACTCAAATGAATAATTCAGTTGAAATAATTTTCAGTACTACTATAAATTTTCTTTTGTAACTTAAACATGAAAGCGCAAAATCATTTAGTATTTTTAAGTCACACCCAAAGGCGGAGCTTACTGTTGATATGTGGCTGATGTGGTTTTTAACATTTTAAAAATTCAATAAATAGAGAAAACATGGATGATAGCAAAAATTTCTGTGATAAAAAATATTTGGTACATGCCCTCTATCAGAAATTAAAGTTTCATTAAAATCACAGCCAGACACGGTGTCCCTTGTTAGCTTTGTTATCCTCAGTTTTGTTTTCTATTCCTTTTGTTCATTGATGATTTTAACCAAGCATCCATATTTGTGACTTTAAAAATATGAATCAGGAAAACTATGTTTTGATTTCAACAATAGAAAAAGAGGTACTCATATCATACATGTAAAATGAAAAAGCAATTTAAAAATTAAATAAAGTGTAGTGGTAGATAATCGTGAAATACTAGTGCTAAGAATGCTTCTATGAAGCAAATTCTGACATACTTTTAAATATTTTTGCATTTAAATTCAATCATTAAAAATAAATCCAAATTACTATACAAATAATGATTCCCAAAAATTTCAGTTCTTTCGTAGTTTTTGCCTGCAAATATTACAAAAAAAAAATCTGAGTTATTATATAGAGATATTTTATATAGTTATCCAGTTTTAGCTTTTTAGTGAAATTCTGACCAACATGTTTTAGCAAAATGCTAAAAAAACTTATGGCAGTTTAAACCCTGCACAGGGTTCAGGAATTTATTAAAAAATATGGTCGCTAACAAAAAATTATGGTAGCCCATAAAAAAATATTCTCCAACATTTTCTTTCTTTCTTTTTTTTTTCTTTTTATTCCGTTTCAAAATTTACTTGAATATACAATATAGAAATTAAGATTCTATATACCAATTATTATACCAACTAAAAATCAATTATTTATTAGACTGGAATGATTTATTTTTTACATCAGGAAACACTTGTTTAAATTTAACATCATGAAACTGGTTTTATTATTTTCACTAAATTAATACACCATCGGCAATGGTACATCATTACACAGGTACAAAAATTCAGCACCAGATCGATAGCATGCACAGACAGGAGCAGTGTAAACCAATTCCCTAAAACGGTGCAATAATTTAACACAGAGTTGTGAAACATGCACGGAGATGTGTAAATTCCCTAATTCAACACAGTGTCTCAAAAAGTGGTGAGGGCAAAACAGCGAAAGTAGAATTGGAGCCCGATTTCGGGACCAATTCTTTCACCAAAATATATATATTAAAAAAAAAAAAAATCCTTAAAGTTGAAAACATTATTACTAGTTTTAAAAAATATTGGTCGCCAATGGCGACCGTATTTCACAAGCTCTCACATACACATAATGATAAAGAATTGTTTTATATATATGGAAAGAATAAAGGTAATTTTTAATTTAGGACTCGCAAATAATTAATAGTGGACAAAACGGTATTTTGTCCGGGGCGATTTTAACCAGGTTTTTTCCACTATGGAAAAAACCGAACAACCCTGACCCAAAGTACCCCATGTTTTAAAATCATTAATTACATTAAAACTATTAAAACATAAACGAGGAGCAAACATTCAAACCATGTTTTCACCTTTAGATACAATTTTTCAGACCAAAAAAAAAAAAAAAAAAAAAAAAAAGAAAAAAGAAAAAACTAATAAATTAAAAAAATAACTCTTTTTTTTTTTTTTTCTTTCTTTTTTAAGAAAAAACTTGATTTGAACATTTGCTCCCCAAATGTTTCAATTCGATAAAATGTTAAAGTAAACATATATAATGTGCAGTATATACCTAAATTTGGAAAATATATAGCAGCATGTTAATTAGCAGCACTGTTTGAAAGTACTTGTTTTGATTGAATTGCCATCTTCAAAAACTAAAATATTTTTTGTGTCAATTTCAATTTTGCTAATATATTTTCAGTATATAATTATAGGTAATGATGATGTATATAAATGTGAATTCTTGTAGGCATATGAAATTATTAGTTTTCATTTTATTTCATGAAATATAATTCATACCCAAATCCAAAATTATCCCTATTCTATTAGCAATTCATGAAATGCATAAGATTTGCAGCTACAAGGAAAATAAATTACAAATATACACTTCCATTACTATGATTTAGAGGCAAGTGTTTTATAGTTTTATTTTCTAAAATGTAGTTATTCATATTTCCGAAAAGTAAATAAATGTCTGTTGATCTGTTGGCTAAAACAAAAATATCTTCAAGTATAAACAAATCACTTGTAACCTCTATTTTTCGAATATGCCTGTTTTAAAGTTCCACACTTCAATATTCAAACATTTACTTGAGAAATTAATCTTCTAAAATACAAAATATTAACTTAAACTAAATGTAATTTAATTCACTTTAATTAATAGTAAATTATGTTTCTAAACAAAAAAGAAAATGCAGACAACTTATTCATGCACTATGATCCAGTGGCGGATCTAAAACTTTTTTTTTTTTTTTTTTTTGGGGGGGGGGGGGGGGGGGCTAAGATTTTTCAAGATGTTATTCCATATCAATGAAAAATTTCCAATTGTAATATTCAATTATGAATGTCAGTACTTTTAGCCTAGCCCCCCCCCCCCCCTAGATCCGGCGCTGCTATGTTCTTGCATGCATGAGCATACCACAGTTAAAAAGAAAAAAGTGGCAGAATGGCTCTTTTTGCAATGTTTACCGCAAGAGAGTTTTCTGTTTTCAGTGGTGTACAGAATGAAATTCAAGAGGAAAAGAAAAAGTAAAGATATTAACAGACATGTTACTTTTCAGCCTTTTTAAGCTTGAAAATTATTATTCTTGGGATCAATGCAAATCTGCATTAAAACTTTTTGGACATGTGTAGGGGGGGGGGGGGTCAGCCTGAATTTGTGCAATATATTATTAGCAATTTCTATGTGATTGGCTTTCAAGAAATGTCAAATTCAAACTTTGAGAAAATGAAAAAGAAATAGCTCTTCAACTGCATTTTCCTAATAAACTAGAACTACATTATTCTGCTAATCAATTGCCCCAGCAAAAAATGCTTCTACAGAATAAACTTATTTTCAAGTATACGTAATAAGTTTGTCTGTTTTTTAAGCACTTACAACTATTTTAATTATAATTAATATGATATTCAATATGAGATTTATTGTTCTGATTTTGTTTATTGTGTGTGCATGTATGCAATCAAATTTAACATTATTTTTATTATTGAAAAATTTATATTGTGTCAGTTGCCTGATACCACTTTTGAGGGGGGGGGATCGGGAAAAGTTCAGCCTTTTTTTCTGTAAGATTGTACCATGTCTGTATTAATTAAAACTTTAGCTCTACGAAAATAATCAGTTTTAGACACTTTTCATGGTTAATCTGTTTATTTAATGATTTTGGCCGAATGCCGAATATTTGGCCAGCTAATTACTGACAATCAGCTGTCAACTTCCTAATTTTTTTCGAACTATTTAAATAGTACCATTTACATTTAGTAATATTTTACTTTTTTAATTATGAGAAATTAACATAAAAAATTCCTTTTCAGAAATGGTGATTGATTTAAATGTAGAAAATTACTAGAAAATATTACAATACACAGTGGCATGATGCTGAGCTCACAGCAAAGAAAGTTATTAACTGTTAGATTCCTCAATAAATACTTAAACTTTCTTAGATGACAACATCATGTTGCACCCCAGCAATAAAAAATAATCTTTGAGAAAAATCAACTTAAAGATAACAATAAAGCATTGACTAGCTTACAATAAAACTAACAAAAATGCCTCTCACTCAGGTGGATAAACTGCATGATATAGCTTAGGTGGGACACTTTTCATCCCAGTGACATAAAATTTTGTAGCTGTCTGCGACAGGTTTTTAAAATTTCGTAATCTGTACTCAAAAAGCCTGAAAGCTGAAAGCGGCAATCTGGGAGGAGGGGGGGGGGGGGGGGGTTAACAACAGTGGTGATCTCGTGCAACAATACACAATACAATTTTACTACAAAATAATATAGTATAAACAATTATAAAATAATAAGTTTAACTCATTCGATTAAATATTTCATAGTAATGTTTGGCACAACACAATATAAATAATAAAAGTATTAATTTTAGTTTTGATACAGAAATTTTTATAAGTGAATTTTGAAGTGGAGGAGAAGTTTTGGAGCAGTTTTAAATGAAATTAGCACTTTCCTACTTTCCCGTAGAATCTCAGTAACAGGTAACAGGAGAAAAAGAATACATGCATAACACTGCCTATCAAGGGAGATCTAGGCTCCTTAGGTCGCCCTTGTTAAGCACTGCTTTGTGTGTTCCTACCAAGGCACCTATAGGGAGCTCTAGAGTTCCTACCACAGAGCGTCTAAGACGTCATACATCAGTAGCGCATTGTCGTGGGCAAAAATATCTAAATTGCAGACAATTTTTTATGACTGCAGACAAAAACTGTCTTAAAGTTGTGGGAAATTTTTTTTTTAGTAGTACAGACAAAGAGTGTCTGAAAGTTAGGGTCAATTTTTTTTTATTAGTGCAGACAAAAACTGTCTGCAAGCCGTTTTTCTGTGTCCGCGACTATGTCGCCGTGTCGCGGCGTTTCTGCCACTGGGCTTTTCATATGACATAAACTCAAATTCACTATTTTTTTACTTGTATCATGTATCACCTTTTTTAACGGGGGTGGACATAATATTTGTTTGATCTCCTAAAATGTCCTAGATGGCAACATTATCTAAAATACGTGCAGTCCTTGTTAACTCGATTTTAAAGATATAATCTTTATTTAAGTACTGTTGTTAACAAAAACAACTTTTGTTAGATATTAGTGCTACACCAAATAGCACTTTGACCGAGTAGTTGCTGAGTGCTTGGACGAGCACCGAATACCGAGTAGTTGCAAGAAAGAATAATTGAAGCATATATGAAAATTTGCACATCTTAAAATTACAAAAAAAAAAAAAAGGCTTTTGAACATAAAATTTAGTTAAATGGTAAACAGCACGCTTTCATGCAGAACTTTTGTAGTGTATATACATAATTAGGTTCATTGCTACATTTTGATACTTACAGCATAGTGAATTACTAAAACCAAAACTGATAACTTTATTCTTAACATCTTTTTTAGATGCGAAATTATCATCCTCAGATAATTCTTAGAGAATATAAAAGTTATTATGCTCTAAGACTTAATTTAAGATACATGAAATTTACATATGAAAGGGGAACATTGAAATATTTTATAATTTCAAACATTAATCTTCAGATCGTAGAAATGGCCATAATTGGCAAAATAGCAGATTTAATTATGCAAATACGTTTTAGTGTATTTACCTTTTTTATATATACCGTAAAATACCATAAAATCCTTTACTCAGTTAAATGCCCCTCCTCTTTTCACATTTTTTTTTGTCCTTAAAATACTAAATAAGCACACCTTTTGCTCGACGGTTGACTGTATCTGAATAGATGATAGTTTTTTACATTATTTATTTTATAGTATAAAATTCAAAATCAATCTTTAGATTCATCTAGCCAAATAATTTCATATTCAGCATTACGGTCGAATATCGAATATATATACTGAATATTCAGTACATTACTAATAACTAGCTAATTATTTTGTAAAAGCAAATTTAGTTCTGCATTTTGGGGTAAAATTCTGTTATGCTTGATTTCATAAATAATGCCTGCCTTGAACTGTTAGCGGCAAAATGCTTGTGCATTTTAATAACAGATTACAAAATTATTACATATTTTGGTAAACAGAACTGAACAAAAAAAAAAAAGTAAAAATTTTATTGATAGGCAACAAAATAATGATGAATTTTGGCAATTATTTATATTATTAAACATAAAATTTGATGATAGATACAGAAAATACAAATGATTCTGTATTTCAATAACAGGCCACAAAATTATCATGGATTTTGAGAAATAGCTTTGGTGGAAAAAAAAAAAAAAAGAATTTTATCAATTTGCAATAAAATATTCTTAGTAATTATTTGTATTGTGAAAAATAAAGTTTCTCAATAAGCAGCAATATGATTCCATATTTTATTAACAAGCTGTAAAATTATCGCTCAATTCAAAATAGTTTTCAAAAATCGCAGACTTTATAGATAAAAAATAAAAATAATTGTCTATTATGGCGAAATGTAAGCAAAAAATATTTCAGGAATAGCTTGAAAAAGAAAAAAAAAAGTGCAAATTTTATTGATAAGCAGCGAAATAACAGCATGTAAGTAATTGTGATTAAACTATTAAACTGGTAATCCAAAAAGCATACTTTACTGCTGCCCATAATAAGTTTATCGGAATAATCTGCAGCGCTTGCTGCTAGAAAGCTCCCTCTTATATTTTATTATTATCATATTACAGAGTGATTTGAAAATCTTTAATTTTGGTATTTACCCAATCACATCTATAGTTATTTTACAATTGTTCTATTTTTATCATATGTAATTGTACTTCAAAATTATTTTGTACATGTCGGTAATTGTTCAGAGCATTTTTTATTTTCACAAACTGTAAAAATTATAAGTGGGTTACCATTCTGAAAAACCTAGATTGACCTCTGCTGAAAATAAGAAAGAAATTTACTTTTAGGTTACATAACATATATATTTTGCTTTGTTTTTAAATTTTAATGTTTAATTATTTTTAAAGTTATATTTTTATTCTGAAATTTTATTTATTTATTGAAATTATTCTATTATTCAAACAAATTTCTTGGGTAGGAATGTCTGAATATTGAAACATGGAGATAAAAATATATTTGGGTTAAATTATTAAAACAAAAGTATATATTATTATTTTCTAGGTTACCGAGCAATACATAAACATGGAACTAAAAAACAGGCATATTTTGAAAATTACAGGCGATTATGAGTAATAATTTGTTTAGGCTTGGCAGTGCAAACAGATCAAAGATAAGATATATAAACACATTTATTGACTAATCGAAAAAAAATATGTAACTATAATAAAACACGTACCTCTAGATGCAAACATAGTATTAAGTTTTGCTTTTCTCAAATCATTTATTTAAACCTTCCCGTATCAATTAATTTAGGGTTTTCAACTAGAATATCTTCTTTCTTGATTAAATAATGCACTTCGAAGTAATAAATAAAATAGAAAAACGTAATGAAACTGAAAGCTTGATAGGCGGAATGGGCGGAATAATACAGTGCAAACCTCGATGGTAAACAATTAGCGCCTGTCTACAGCGAGTCAGCGAGCGCCAAAAATTTTGGATGTACGCATGCGCTCCAAAGATCATGAACCATGGTATAAATTTGTGTGCATGAGTGATAAACTTTTTCGCTTTAAAAAGAAATTAATTCATTATAAATAATGATGAAATAGAATATCTATGATTACAAAATACTTCTTTTACTTTAAATATTATCTAAATAATTTTTTGACGAAATGGGAAATTTTAAAATTAAAAATATTTTCTTCATAACAAAAAGTTATTGACTGCATTCACGTTGGTCAGCCAACCAACAAAGCCTTGCAAGCAAGAAGTAAGAACCGATTTACGGCCATTTTCGCCGAAGAAAAGCATGCAATTGGCGGAGTAATATAGTTCTATTTTTAAAACAACGTTTATGAAAAACAAGAGTTTTCCTGAAAAAAAACGAAGACGTTACTAGATTAAGAAAGATCCTATTAATAGCATATATTAATTATATGAAAATCCTTCGAGCCGTTTTAGAGATATTTTTCAGAATTTAGTCCATTACACCAATCGTTTTCCCTTTTTGGCTTTAAATTGAGATTCAGATCTCAAAACATACTGTATGTAGAAATGTAAAATTTTAAGGATAGATTAAGACCGTAGATAAAAGACTATTTTGAAAAGATCAGAACAAAATATGGCATATATTTGCTGAGATATTAAGTGTCGGCTTTTACAAATCTCTCTGATGTCAAACAGCCGTATATATGAGTTCGCAGCGTTCAGTTTGGGCTTCCGCTTGCGTCACTCGAAAAACTGCCGTTTTTCATGATGAGTAATTCTCTGAAAAGTGGTCATTTCATGTCCCAGTAATCTTGAGGGCATATTTTTAAAATCACAAAAACAAAAAGCCGTCAGAACTATCAATATTAATTAGTTATGCATATAAACTGTAATTCTTTGGTTACTGGAATTTAAATATAATTTTAAAATATTTTTTGAAATGCAAAATATCATTCCCTCACTGTGTCCCCACTCACACATGTAAGTAAATAAAATGGTTTCTATGGTATTAAAGCACGTATATTTAGATTATTTTAATTGAAAATTTATTAAACATAGTTTAATAAATATTTATCCATTATACTACATTTATATGTTATTCAATGAAAGAAATTAGAACACACTTTATTGTTGTCCCTTGTATTAGATATCATTCCCTCATCAAACTATAATTACACCGCTACTTACTCCATTAATGGCCGGACGTGCTTTATATAAGTCAAACATAATTTGTATAGCAGCAAAGTAAAAAGCCATTTTGTGTTCTGTTCGAAACTTTTTACAATGAGTTGCATAAGGCTCTCAAACGTTAGATTGAAATACTGTATTTTTATTATACGTCATTTCCTCATTCATTAAAAAGTTAACTAAAATAAATCAAATTTGCTTTTTTATGTTATTATAGTAATAAAAATATGTTTTAATAAATATTTAGTGTTTGAAAATACAACTAAAACTAATCACATTTTTATAAAGCAGTTTCTAGAATAAATTTGTCATTCCCTCACAATCATTCCCTCATTTTTCTAATTAATAAAAATAATACTATTTCAAAAACTTATTAGATGCAGTTTGGTTTATATTATTTTTCATTATCTGTAACATATGTGTACATGCACAAAATTAAAAAATAAATAAAAATAAAAAAAATAATGGAGCAATTTTATTTGGGCTAACTTTAAAAAAAAAAAAAAAAAAAAAAAAAAAAGCCCACTTTTCAGAGAATGACCCATATACAAGTACTGCGGAACATAAGTTTAAAGTATTAAATGAAATAATTATAACAATAAGAACCATTTTCACTGGTTAAAATAAAGTATTATGAAAGCGACATGAAAAAAGATAAGATCAACAATCATCAAAGATATCAGTAAATTCTATAGAAAATAAACGTCAATATTTTAATTTTTGAAATCAATTTTTTGATTAGCTAGATGAAATGTTATAGTACATCTACCAGAAACAATAAAATATTGTTACAAAATAAGGAGCGTTCCGGATAAGAATGAGACTACTAGTTTTGTTGCGCCTGATCTAATTTTCAAAAATATGCAAATTCTGCAGGTTGCCATGGAAGCAATAACTCAATACATACAAAACAATATCAGTTTAAATCTAATATTAGAAACGGTTGTACAATGGAACCTTATTTAACGAAAGCTATTTAAAACGAAATTTTGCATTTTTATAATTGTGGTGCTAAACGTAAAAAAAATCTTGTATTTAAATATATTAAAAATTGTCAAATATCTAAAGCAACAACTTATCGCGTGTTAAAACTACATTAGGAACAGGTACATGGTGATATCAATCAAGATTTTAGAAAATAAGTCGGAAGAAGTAGTAAAAAGGTTATGAAAATTGTTAAACGAGAATGTATTACAACACCTGACATTTCTATCAACCAGGTTGCTGGAAAACTGAATAACTTAAACAACAGTTCACCGAGTTAAGAAAGGTGTTGGATTAAGATCTAAAAAAAAAGTTAATACTGGGTAAGACTCTAAAATATACAAATATACATTAACTTCGAGCAAAGACACATTGCCTTAAAATTTATAAGGAACTGGTTCCATCTGGAGAAGAACGGAAACTCATTATAGATGATGAGTCATATTTATGTTTGACCTAAATCTTGTGGTGGTACTAAATAACATCATATTACAAGCCCTAACACTATCTCTAAGCAATCCCGGACAAAACGTACGAAAAATTCTCAAGGAAAGTAATAGTATGGCATGCCATAAACGAAGACGGTATTTTTTTCTAAACCAGTCATTTTCAGTGAAGAGTGGAGAGTTATATTTATAAAAATCTGGAGTGACTCCACTCGACTTTCCGAACATTGAAAATTTCATAATTAACAGTTTTGTAGATAAAGTAAAGAAAGAGGAGGTGTTAAACAAACAAAAGAGAGAAAACCATAATAAAGTGTTTGAGTATTTTTCTCCATATATTACACGATGTTTTATTTAACGCTACTGAACTTTGAGTCTACAGATCATAATGATAAAGAATTTTTCGTTGTGTCCCTGTAAAAACCTATAAAGCTAGATTCACTAAAATGCTTATAGTTAGTGCAGCAGTGATTTACAATATTCATATACATTTTCAGCTCAGTTGAATAAGGCGTTTAGATGCTATCGCAATTTTAAAAATTTGGTCCCATAGGCCATATGGATAAAGAATTTTTTTTTGTGTCCCTGTAAAAAAACTGCAAGTGCTAAATTCACCAAGATTTATACAATTGGTGCAACTGTGACCTATAACATGTGTAAAAATTTTTTGTTCAGATTAATAAGACGTTTAGACGCTATCACACTTTTAAAAATTTCGCCCCATAGGACATAATAATAAAGAATTTTTCTTTGTGCACCTCTAAAAAAACTGTAAGTGCTAAATTCACCAAAATCTATACAGTTCGTGCAACTGTGACCTATAACGTGTGTACAAATTTTTTGCTCAGATTAATAAAGAATTTAGACGTTATCGCACTTTTAAAAATTTGGCCCCATAGGCCATAATGATAAAGAATTCGTACTATGGTGACGTACAATATACGTACCAACTTTCAGCTTATTCGAAGAAAGCGTTTAGACGCTAGCGTGTTCACTCACAGACATACACACACATACATACACACACACATACACTCACACATACATATATCATCGTAAAAATAGTGAAAACGGACTCAGGGGACCGTGTAACGTATAGAAACATCAAAATATCAGATTCGGATTTTTGACATGATTACAATACTTTCCTTGTTCGGAAAGTAAAAATCAGTGTATTAAAAAGCTTTTGATTACTCTCATCAAAGAGCATCATCAAAATGAAGATATTTTGTTTTGGTCCGACCTGGCTGCCAGTCTTTATACGAAAGATATTCTTTTGACAATTCGAAAACTAAAAAAATTGAATTTGTGTCTGAATTGGATAACACATCCAACGTGCCCCAAGCGACGGGTACTGAAAGATTTTGGGACATCATTAAAAGCAAGTATTCCAGTGAAAATAAGGGAGCCTAAAAATTTGTCTCAGTTCAAGAGAATTAATCTTAAATTATTGAAACCAATTGCCAAAGAATGTCATAAGCATGTATGTGGAGAGCTAGAAGAAATCTTTGTAATTTAGGCTTAAAAAGAGTTTGCAGAGCTATTAAGTGTGGATAGCAAAAAAAAAAAAAAAAAAAAAAAAAACATATTACTGAATAATATTCGGATGTGAATTTAAATTTAATTTGATTTGTTGCTTTAAAATAAAAAAAATATATATCAAAATTGTCTTATTTTTATCCGGGGCACTCTAATTTAAGGCTGTCATAGATTAATTTGTAAGGCATTCTAGTGAGAAAATCTATTTATGAACAGGGTATTTAGTAATATAGCTTGAGATATAACACAAAAATTTAGATACACTAACGTTCCATAAATAAACGGGCACTTTCGATTTTAGACGTTTTATCAAATATCTCAAAAAGTAATGGACGAATCATCTTAGAAATTCAGAAGTGTAAAGAACCTGTTGTACATTATATATTTCAATGAAAGTTTTGTAAGAAAAACAAAAGTAGAAACAGTAAAAACTGAAAGAAAATCAAAATATTTCGAATCAGTCTATAAAAAATAATGCTCGAAATGCATTTTAGCTGTAGTATGTGATTATGTAGCTTTCTTCTAATATCTGCATCTTTCTTATAATGATATCAGATGTATTCATGGAGATATAAACGTTTCTTTAAAAATTGCAAAAAAAGAAAATGTGAAACTGGCCGTACAGCCAGAATTAGATTACAGGAGTACAGACTATCATATAAAAACTGTAACCAACATTCTAAAATTGTAATCCATTCAATAGAAACAGATTATATCCCCGGTTTTGATAATATAAAAGTTTTAAACTATGGTTACAATAAATACAAGTCTCGTGTTTCCTCGAAGGTTGGCATTACTGCCAGCCATCTCCCCACTGTCAATGAAGCATGCGCACTGGCACATCTATATTCTACACCACTGTAAATTCTTTGAGTGTGTATGTAATGTTTGCAAAATATGTAGTTTTTAATATTGATGGGGAACTCGGATGAGTTTCGAAACGTCTATATTTTAATTGAATTTAAATATATATTTTAATTGATATTTCATTGTCTCGTAATAAAAAAGTTTTTTTTTTTTTTTAAGTCTACTGCAATCAGGATACGAAAATATTAAATATCTAATGTATTATGAACATTTTTAGTAACTAATTTAAATCTACGCCTGCGAAAGTTTTAATTACATTTACTTTTTATAATTTAATAGCTAATATTATTGAGCTACGTAAATCGAAAAAAAATACCGTGTAAAATCGAAAAGTTTTACGAAGTGGGATTAATTGAATTTCAGTCCTTATCAAAAATAAGGAAAATGATAAGAGATTAAAATCAATATTTATTTGCAATTAATAACAATATATTACCATAGATTGAATAAAAATAAAAATGTGAATAACACCCCTTATAGTTTAGCTTTTTTAAAGAAAAACTGAATAGCAGTTCGTTTTATCACGTAGAACCTTTTGAATTTACACAGTATTTGTTCGAGTTCTTCCTATACGAGGGTTGCTATTTATATTTCAAGCCTTGGCAACAGTAAGTGTTGCTAGGCGACCGCAGACGATTTTAATCGAAAGTTTGATATTTTTAAACGTAAATTCAGCAGACGATTTACCATTATAGGTTTATTTGTGTTGTTGACAGTAAATTGAAAAGTTCTTCTCTTTCAAAAAATGGAATTGAATCGTGAAAATTTTCGTGCGATTATTTTTCATAACTTTCGACGTGGATTGTCAAGACAAGAGTGCTTCGATGAACTTAATTCTTTATACAGCGATAAAGCGCCATCCTACAGCACTGTAAAAAATTGGTATAACGAATTTAATCGTGGTCGATGTTCGATCCAGGACGAATCCCGTGCAGGTCGTCCAAAATCCGTTGTTGTGCCAGAAAAGATCGATGCTGTGCGTGAACTGATAAAGCAAGATCGTCATGTGACATACCGTGAGATTGAGGCGTCTTTGGACATTAGTATGACTAGCATCAATAAAATATTGCATGAACATTTGAGCGTAAAAAAAAAATTGTTCGCGTTGGATCCCGCATAATCTGACAAACGCTCAAAAAAAGGCTCGTGTCGATTGGTGCAAGGAAATGTTGGAAAAATACGTTCAAGGTACATCAAAGGCTGTGTATAACATCTACACAGGTGACGAATCATGGATCTATGCATATGAGCCGGAAACAAACTGTATGGGTCTTCCAAGGCGAGGCAAAACCAACAAAAGTTGTTCGAGGAAGAAGCACATCGAAACAAATGATTGCCTGTTTCTTCGGCATTAACGGTCATGTGGCAACAGTGGCGTTAGAGCAACGCAGGACGGTCAATTCTGAATGGTACACGACCATTTGTTTGCCAGAAGTCATCGGAGAAATTCGAAAAAAGCAGAAGAACAGGCGAATCATTCTTCATCATGACAATGCGAGCTCTCACACATCGACTCAAATAAATGCATTTCTGACTGAGCGAAAGATCGAACTGATGGGTCATCCGCCGTACAGCCCTGATTTGGCAGCCAATGACTTCTTCTTATTCCCACACATCAAAAATAAATTACGTGGACAACGATTTTCGACCCCCGAAGAAGCGGTTGATGCATTCAAAACGCATGTTTTGGAGTTACCTCAATCGGACTGGAAAAAGTGCTTTGAAAATTGGTTCAAACGCATGCAAAAGTGTATTGATCATCATGGAGAATATTTTGAAAAACAATAAAACCAATTTCGATCCTACATATTTGTTTTTACATTATTAGGCCAGAAATATAAATAGCAACCCTCGTAATTAGCTCAATAGTTTTGGCTTTTAAATTATGCGGATGAAATTTCGTTAATGTTTGCACATTTTTGATTAAAAATTAATTAGTAAAAAAGTTTATATTTCATTAGACATTTGAAATTTTTGCACTTTTATTGCAATATGCTCTTCCTAATGTAGTATGTCAAGGTTCCTGAAAACGGCTTTGTATTGGGGTTAATACTTTGCTTGTTATAAAAAAAAAAAAAAGAGAAAAAAAAAGTTTTTTTTTTTTTTTAAAGAAATTGTTTTATCTCCATGAAAATATGTATTATCCTCATAAAAATTTACTCAGATAATAAGAAAGATCGCATGCTACAGCCATAATGCAATTCAAGCAGCGGTGTTTTTTTTTTTTTTTTTTTTTTTTTTTTTTTTGTCAGATGTTTGAGAAAACGGCTAAAATTGAAAGTGACAGGCCTTTTATGGAAAGGTAGTGTATCGACAAATTGAACAAACTTTTTGCCATAAGGTCGCTCTACAACACTAGTGACATGTTATACCGACGGATAATATGCCTCTCATGGTTTTCCGCATCCCTATTGTACACTCTATAACAAAAAAAAAAAAAAAAAAAAGTGACCCACCAAGAGGAAATGGAGACAAAAATTGGTAGATGGGATGGAATGGGTGGCCCGAATGGGACAAAATTTGGTAGATGTGGAGAAAAACAATTGATAACAGTTTCACAAAAATTTGAATGATTTAATCAAGAGAAAAGGCCTCACAAGTCAATAACGCGTTGGTCCACTTCTGGCCCTTATGTACGCAGTTATTCGGCTTGGTATTAATTGATGGATTTGTCATATGTAATCCTATGAAGTATCGTGCAAAATTCTGTCCAATTGTTGCGTTAGATTGATAAATACCCGAGCTGGTTGTAGAACCCTTTTTATGTTTCTCCAAACGTCCTCAGTGGAAGAGAGATCCGGGGACTGAGCTCAACCTCATTCCTATTAAGGGTATTTGAAGTCAAAGAAGTACCAGTTGCACATAGGATCCACGATAATGTTCAACTGGTGCTTGATACCATCAAAATTTTTATGTATGTAAATTTGTGTACCGACAGTAAATTTATGTGTGTAAATTTGTGTACAGCTGTGTTTAAAATTTCGAACTAGTATAATGAAACAATTATTATGTTATATAACTATGGTATGGTTATTTATGGTATCACTATAAGATAGTGAAAAACAATATTCAATTTGATTTGGTAATTTATATGTAAATTTATTATCTAAAAGAACTATTTTTTGAAAAATGAAATCATTTTCTAAAATTCAGTTTAAAAATAGATATTTAGAAATATATTCTTTGGATTGATTTAAACAATAGAAAAACTTATCTTTGTACAGTCGACAAAAAAAAGCCGCCCCCCCAAATTATTTTACCTTAAACTTTCGTAGAAACATGCGGCTGGTACCTATCGATTTGTAATAACGTCTAGTTTTTAATAGTGTAGTTAGATTTTGCTTAAGGGGTCATCTACATATTAAAACAGGCTAAAATTTTATTTTTTTGCAATGTCGACCCCTATTTTTGACCTCATATTAAGATTTCTGAGATCAAGGCGAATCGGAAACATACCTATTTATGTACTTTAAATCAAACACGTGAAAATGTATTAGGGGTCCGTCTATACATATCTACTACCCAATATAGATTATTTATTAAATTTCACACAGGAAAAAAAGTTCAGAAGTGTTAATTATAAAAAAAAAAAAAAAAAAAAAAAAAAAGAAAAAAGAAAAAGAAAAAAAAAAAGAAAGGTTTACAATTTCTGTTAATGGGTTGCGCTGCGTCAATATTTAAAACAATTTTCCAGATTTTTTTAAAAATAAATAAATAAATAAATAAAAATAAAGGAACATTTTTTTCACAGATGTTCATTTCTGCAAAAATCGCCTTAGATATTGGCGCAGTGCCTCCTATTGACGAAAATTGTAATTTTTTTCGAATTTGTAAAGCGCAGAACCGGCTATTGATGAAAATCTTTAGAGGGCGCTGCGCTCTGCAAAAATCGAAAAAAAATATGATGTAATAATTGTCAATACGTGGCGCTGTGCTAATATATAGGCAATTTTTTGGAAATTTTTTGTAAAAAACAAAATAAATTTTGTGTGGATTGAGCGAAGTTGATAGAATAAATCTTCAAAAATCGCTTTAGATATTGGAGCAGCACCACCTATTAAAGAAAATTTCAACTAAATGTGTTTTTGATTTTTGCAAAGCGTATCACTTGTGCTACATACAAGTAAAATTTTGTTTTGTTTGGAGCCCTAGAACCGGCACTAGAGCGGCCTGATTAGAGGGACTTTAACTATAACAACCCTGTACAGTCATTCAATAAATGAAAAAAATCAGCATAGTAGCTCCACTTACTGGTCTGTGTGCACCAAAATCTAATAAACACGAATATCAATAAACGCCAATTTATGCAAAGTGCAACTAAATATAAAGTTTCATCAAATTCAGTGAATTAGTTCTTGATTTGTACATGCCAAAAAACTTACAGACAGACAGTTTTTATGTATATATAAAAAATAGTTTTCAGACTATCTGAAAACGTAATTTTGTCAGAAAAGAATTTCTAATATTTTTACGAATACAATAGTTTCTTATTATAAATATAGATGAAAATAAAAAAATAAATAACCAGCGTAAACACAATCCAAATTGTATTTTTAAAATAAATTTTTAAAAATATTTATTGTAAATACATTGCACATTACATATTTTCTTTCGGTAAATAGAAACATTTTTGTTCGAAACTGCTAATACATCAAAATTTTGAATTGAAAGCAGTTGTAAAAAAAAAAAAGAATCAGAACAATGTTCTTTGCGATTTCTTTATAAAATATTATACAAAACATTCTAATATAAGCTCTTAATTTCGTTCACTTGCGTAAACTAAGTAAGTCTTCAAATAATATTTATCATGCATAAAAATGTATCTAAAAATACAAAGTGTAATCGGATGAAAATATTTTCCTAAGATAAATTTAAAATAAAATGTTTTTAAAGGTGGAGATTTGAAAGATGTTTTCTCGGCCAAAATGAAATGTTATTAAGAAAGCCTTAAGTCTAAGTCTAAAGAGAGAACAGTTGCTTTCTTGTCAAATAACTTAATACTTCATCATAATATTTTATGTTCTTTCATTTTAAAAAATAAAACAAATCTGAATTTTTACTAAAAAAACTTTTTTTCATAGCTACGTGAATTTATTTAGAGTTAAGTTGTTGATTCGCGTAAAAATATGCCTAACTGTATACATATATACAAGTACTGCGGAACATAAGTTTAAAGTATTAAATGAAATAATTATAACAATAAGAACCATTTTCACTGGTTAAAATAAAGTATTATGAAAGCGACATGAAAAAAGATAAGATCAACAATCAACAAAGATAACAGTAAATTCTAAAGAAAATAAACTTCAATGTTTTAATTTTTTAAATAATTTTTTTGATTAGCTAGATGAATTGTTATAGTACATCTACCAGAAACAGTAAAATATTGTTACAAAATAAGGAGCGTTCCGGATAAGAATGAGACTACTAGTTTTGTTGCGCCTGATCTAATTTTCAAAAATATGCAAATTCTGCAGGTTGCCATGGAAGCAACAACTCAATACATACAAAACAATATCAGTTTAAATCTAATATTAGAAACGGTTCTACAATGGAATCTTATTTAACGAAAGCTATTTAAAACGAAATTTTGCATTTTTATAATTGTGGTGCTAAACGTAAAAAAAATCTTGTATTTAAATATATTAAAAATTGTCAAATATCTAAAGCAACAACTTATCGCGTGTTAAAACTACATTAGGAACAAGTACATGTTGATATCAATCAAGATTTTAGAAAATAAGTCGGAAGAAGTAGTAAAAAGGTTATGAAAATTGTTAAACGAGAATGTATTACAACACCTGACATTTCTATCAACCAGGTTGCTGGAAAACTGAATAACTTAAACAACAGTTCACCGAGTTAAGAAAGGTATTGGATTAAGATCTAACAGAAAAGTTAATACTGGGTAAGACTCTAAAATATACAAATAGACATTAACTTCGAGCAAAGACACATTGCCTTAAAATTTATAAGGAACTGGTTCCATCTGGAGAAGAGTGGTTTCCTCCGAAACTTGCGTAAATACGGGCTACGACCCCTTAGAAAGACCCCCACGGAGGGCATTCCCCCTCTAGACCTAGGACACATCAGGAGTCAATCGGCCTTAAATCCTACAACCAACCAACCATCTGGAGAAGGACGGAAACTCATTATAGATGATGAGTCATATTTATGTTTGACCTAGATCTTGTGGTGGTACTAAATAACATCATATTACAAGCCCTATCACTATCTCTAAGCAATCCCGGACAAAACGTACGAAAAATTCTCAAGGAAAGTAATGGTATGGCATGCCATAAACGAAGACGGTATTTTTTTCTAAACCAGTCATTTTCAGTGAAGAGTAGAGAGTTATATTTATAAAAATCTGGAGTGACTCCACTCGACTTTCCGAACATTGAAAATATCATAATTAACAGTTTTGTAGATAAAGTAAAGAAAGAGGAGTTGTTAAACAAACAAAAGAGAGCAAACCATAATAAAGTGTTTGAGTATTTTTCTCCATATATTACACGATGTTTTATTTAACGCTACTGAACTTTGAGTCTATAGATCATAATGATAAAGCATTTTTCGTTGTGTCCCTGTAAAAACCTATAAAGCTAGATTCACCAAAATGCTTATAGTTAGTGCAACAGTGATTTACAATATTCATATACATTTTCAGCTCAGTTGAATAAGGCGTTTAGATGCTATCGCAATTTTAAAAATTTGGTCCCATAGGCCATATGGATAAAAAAATTTTCTTTGTGTCCCTGTAAAAAAAAAATAA
The DNA here is from genome assembly GCA_963930645.1 of Salticus scenicus. Lineage (NCBI taxonomy): Eukaryota > Metazoa > Arthropoda > Arachnida > Araneae > Salticidae > Salticus > Salticus scenicus. The sequence continues at coordinate 215,527,333 of OZ005649.1, forward strand.
GTGCTAAATTCACCAAGATTTATACAATTGGTGCAACTGTGACCTATAACATGTGTAAAAAATTTTTGGTTAGATTAATAAGGCGTTTAGACGCTATCACACTTTTAAAAATTTCGCCCCATAGGCCATAATAATAAAGAATTTTTCTTTGTGCACCTCTAAAAAAACTGTAAGTGCTAAATTCACCAAAATCTATACAGTTCGTGCAACTGTGACCTATAACTTGTGTACAAATTTTTTGCTCAGATTAATAAAGAATTTAGACGTTATCGCACTTTTAAAAATTTGGCCCCATAGGCCATAATGATAAAGAATTCGTACTATGGTGACGTACAATATACGTACCAACTTTCAGCTTATTCGAAGAAAGCGTTTAGACGCTAGCGTGTTCACTCACAGACATACACACACATACATACACACACACATACACTCACACATACATATATCATCGTAAAAATAGTGAAAACGGACTCAGGGGACCGTGTAACGTATAGAAACATCAAAATATCAGATTCGGATTTTTGACATGATTACAATACTTTCCTTGTTCGGAAAGTAAAAATCAGTGTATTAAAAAGCTTTTGATTACTCTCATCAAAGAGCATCATCAAAATGAAGATATTTTGTTTTGGACCGACCTGGCTGCCAGTCTTTATACGAAAGATATTCTTTTGAAAATTCGAAAACTGAGAAAATTGAATTTGTGTCTGAATTGGATAACACATCCAACGTGCCCCAAGCGACGGGTACTGAAAGATTTTGGGACATCATTAAAAGCAAGTATTCCAGTGAAAATAAGGGAGCCTAAAAATTTGTCTCAGTTCAAGAGATTTAATCTTAAATTATTGAAACCAATTGCCTAAGAATGACATAAGCATGTATGTGGAGAGCTAGAAGAAATCTTTGTAATTTAGGCTTAAAAAGAGTTTGCAGAGCTATTTAGGTGTGGATAGCAAAAAAAAAAAAAAAACATATTACTGAATAATATTCGGATGTGAATTTAAATTTAATTTGATTTGTTGCTTTAAAATAAAAAAAAATATATATCAAAATTGTCTTATTTTTATCCGGGACACTCTAATTTAAGGCTGTCATAGATTAATTTGTAAGGCATTCTAGTGAGAAAATCTATTTATAAACAGGGTATTTAGTAATATAACTTGAGATATAACACAAAAATTTAGATACACTAACGTTCCATAAATAAACGGGCACTTTCGATTTTAGACGTTTTATCAAATATCTCAAAATGTAATGGACGAATCATCTTAGAAATTCAGTAAAGAACCTGTTGTAAATTATATATTTCAATGAAAGTTTTGTAAGAAAAAAAAAGGAGAAACAGTAAAAACTGAAAGAAAATCAAAATATTTCGAATCAGTCTATAAAAAATAATGCTCGAAATGCATTTTAGCTGTAGTATGTGATTATGTAACTTTCTTCTAATATCTGCATCTTTCTTATAATGATATCACATGTATTCATGGAGATATAAACGTTTCTTTAAAAATTGTAAAAAAAGAAAATGTGAAACTGGCCGTACAGCCAGAATTAGATTGCAGGAGTACAGACTATCATATAAAAACTGTCACCAACATTCTAAAATTGTAATCCATTCAATAGAAACAGATTATATCCCCGGTTTTGATAATATAAAAGTTTTAAACTCTGGTTACAATAATTACAAGTCTCGTGTTTTCTCGAAGGTTGGCATTACTGCCAGCCATCTCCCCACTGTCAATGAAGCATGCGCACTGGCACATCTATATTCTACACCACTGCAAATTCTTTGAGTGTGTATGTAATGTTTGCAAAATATGTAGTTTTTAATATTGATGGGGAACTCGGATGAGTTTCGAAACGTCTATATTTTAATTGATTTTAAATATATATTTTAATTGATATTTCATTGTCTCGTAATAAAAAAGTTTTTTTTTTTTTTTTTTTTTTTTTTTTTTTTTTTTTTTTTTATGTCTACTGCAATCAGGATACGAAAATATTAAATATCTAATGTATTATGAACATTTTTAGTAACTAATTTAAATCTACGCCTGCGAAAGTTTTAATTACATTTACTTTTTATAATTTAATAGCTAATATTATTGAGCTACGTAACTCGAAAAAAAATACCGTGTAAAATCGAAAAGTTTTACGAGGTGGGATTAATTGAATTTCAGTCCTTATCAAAAATAAGGAAAATGATAAGAGATTAAAATCAATATTTATTTGCAATTAATAACAATATATTACCATAGATTGAATAAAAATAAAAATGTGAATAACACCCCTTATAGTTTAGCTTTTTTTAAGAAAAACTGAATGGCAGTTCGTTTTATCACGTAGAACCTTTTGAATTTACACAGTATTTGTTCGAGTTCTTCCTATAATTAGCTCAATATTTTTGGCTTTTAAATTATGCGGATGAAATTTCGTTAATGTTTGCACATGTGTGATTAAAAATTAATTAGTAAAAAAGTCATGGTTCCTGAAAACGGCTTTGTATTGGGGTTAATACTTTGCGTGTTATAAAAAAAAAGAGAAAAAAAAAAGTTTTTTTTTTTTTTTTTTTTTTTTTTTTGTTAGATGTTTGAGAAAACGACTAAAATTGAAAGTGACTGGCCTTTTATGGAAAGGTAGTGTATCGACAAATTGAACAAACTTTTTGCCATAAGGTCGCTCTACAACACTAGCGACATGTTATACCGACGGATAATATGCCTCTCATGGTTTTTTGCATCCCTATTGTACACTCTATAACAAAAAAAAAAAAAAAAAAAAAAAAAAAAAAAAAAAAGCGACCCACCAAGAGGAAATGGAGACAAAAATTGGTAGATGGGGTGGAATGGGTGGCCCGAATGGGACAAAAATTGGTAGATGTGGAGAAAAACAATTGATAACAGTTTCACAAAAATTTGAATGATTTAATCAAGAGAAAAGGCCTCATAAATTAAACAAGTCAATAACGCGTTGGTCCACTTCTGGTCCTTATGTACGCAGTTATTCGGCTTGGTATTAATTGATAGAGTTGTCAGATGTGATCCTGTGAAGTATCGTGCAAAATTCTGTCCAATTGTTGCGTTAGATTTATAAAATCCCGAGCTGGTTGTAGAACCCTTTTTATGTTTCTCCAAACTTCCTCAGTGGAACAGAGATCCGGGGACTGAGCTCAACCTCATTCCTATTAAGGGTATTTGAAGTCACTGAAGTACCAGTTGCACATAGGATCCACGATAATGTTCAACTGGTGCTTGATACCATCAAAACTTTTATGTATGTAAATTTGTGTCCAGTTTGCATTACTCCTTTTTGGTGCGTCACTTTTTTTAGAGTATATTTCAAATACAGCTGTGTTTAAAATTTCGAACTAGTATAATGAAACAATTATTATGTTATATAACTATGGTATGGTTATTTATGGTATCACTATAAGATAGTGAAAAACATTATTCAATTTGATTTGGTAATTTATATGTAAATTTATTATCTAAAAGAACTATTTTTTGAAAAAATGAAATCATTTTCTAAAATTCAGTTTAAAAATAGATATTTAGAAATATATTCTTTGGACTGCTTTAAACAATAGAAAAAATTATCTTTGTACAGTCGACAGAAAAAAGCCACCCCCCCCCCCCAAATAATTTCACCTTAAACTTTCGTAGAAACATGCGGCTGGTACCTATCGATTTGTAATAACGTCTAGTTTTTAATAGTGTAGTTAGATTTTGCTTAAGGGGTCATCTACATATTAAAACAGGCTAAAATTTTATTTTTTTTTTCAATGTCGACCCCTATTTTTGACCTCATATTCACATTTCTGAGATCAAGGCGAATCGGAAAACATACCTATTTATGTACTTTAAATCAAACACGTGAAAATGTATTAGGGTTCCGTCTATACATATCTACTACCCAATATTGATTATTTATTAAGTTTCACACAGGAAAAAAAGTTCAGAAGTGTTAATTATATATATAAAAAAAAAAAAAAAAAAAAAAAAGATTCACATTTGCAGAACTTTCTGTGTTAGTTTATGAATTAAAAGATTTTTATTGGTTTCTATTTATTAAACATCGAATAGTTAAATACATCACTTCATACGAAGAAAATTAAATAACTTGAGTCATATGAACCCTACAATGTTGAATTACAAGAATTTAGATACCAAGGTACAAGAATAATAGTAATGATGATAATAATATTAATAGCGGTTAAAAAAAAAAGTGTTTAATATTTATTAAAAAGAATTATCTACTTCTTGTTAGGTATGTTTTTATTTCATACAGTAAGCCCCGCAAGAAAGTGTTACTATAAAATTTTACATTTAATTTTAGGCGTACAAACCAACAATACATAATATACAAAAATATAGATAACAAGATTTAAACTAAAATCTGAGAAAGGATATTTAACATTTTCGCGACCGCTGACGTAGTTTCACGTCATTTGGGAATCTGTAACTCCTCCAGTGGGCGTTTCTTTCACAATTTGTGTTACGATATTTCTTAAGAATATTCCTTATATTCATATTTATATAAACAAAATAGTATGAATACAAATACGTTCACTAGAAAGAGTATAATTATTATGTAAATTCATATGAAAATAAATATGGATATAGAAAAAACGGTTTCCTATTGCCTAGAGCGAATATTCCCCGTTCTGCAGTCGTCTACTGTACTTGAATTCTTAATTTTAAATGTGTAAAATCTATATCTTTAAAAGTAATAAGACATATTACATTGTTTTAAATTCCTTTTCCATGATAAATGTGACGCTAGTTTTACGCCGTGATTAGAATAATCGAAAATAAAAAATATTGCGCTTTGTTTCAATAATAGATTTTAAAAACTTAGAAAAAAAATATACCACTTTATTATTTAGTATTAAAAAAACCTTTAATAAAAATTATATATTTTATTATGTTACGTTATGCGATAAAATTTAAATAGCATAAACGGTAGAGTAAACGAATGAGAAAATGGTACAACAAGATTAAAGCAGGAAATTAGTTTTAAAAAATCTGATAAAAGTTTAAAAAAAATATTAATTATATTAATTTAAAAAAAAAGCGGGAAAATGTATTGTTCACTGCGTATTGCTATTTCAAATAATAAACCTCGTTTTCTAAATCATTATATTTAACTTAAGGTGCACGAATCCTAGAATATTCAAACGAAAAACAAAAGACAAAAGGTATAAAATAGAATTTTAGCAGAGAAACTAGGAAAAGTTATGTAATATTTAAGAACAAAGACTTAACATTTCAGAATCGACTATACTCCTCTTTGCAACGGAAGCCACGCCTTTACACAATTTTTTTTTAAACTTTACATTATAAAACAGAATTACTTTGCATACTTCCAATTAAATCTTTTAAAATTTGTCTTCAGCATTCGATGTAGTAAATGCCATTGACATTTATGCATACCAGCGTCACATACAGAGTCATATACGAATACGCAAACTAGTTTTTTAATATTGTTTCCTAAATATAGAGGCGGGGCTTCATTTCTTCTGGAATTCTTTCACAATCTCTCGCTTGCATTGCGATAATTTTATAAAAAATAATCCAGTTTGTATTATAAACATCGAAATGTTGCTTAGAAAACAATTAGAATAAGATTAAGGTAAATTAAAATAGTTTTTCGTCAAAATATATACAGATATTTACTCACAGAGGATACAAATTATTATAAGTGACGCCCCCCTAACAGCAGTAAAAAATGAAATATCACTGTAACTCAAAAAATGTTAAAAACGAGCTGTAAATTTGGAAACCCATGTTTTTGATGATGCCCGTTCTATTCATGAAAAATTAACATAGGTCATAATTCCTAATTTTTTCAAATATGAAATTATTAATAATTTTCATAATTAAAAAAATGTTTTTTTATCAAAAATATGCATGGAATATGTTTGGGTCACTTCATTCTATCATAAAAAAAAAAAAAAAAAAAAAAAAAACAGAATTTAAATATCATAATTATTTTGGAAGATATGAATTAATGTTTGTCACATTCATTTAACATTAGCACCCTCATATGTTGACATCTTATAACTTTGTGAAAGATTGAGCAATATTTATAAACCATACCATTTTCCGCGATGATTTGATCCAAAGAATTCAAATAAATTATAAAAAATGGAGATTACCATTGAAAAAATTGAAGTTGATGCTAGTTTTAATAGTACTAAGTACTTAATTTAAGTACACTTTTTTTTTTTTTTTTTTTTTTTTTTTTTTTCGGTTTCAGTACAATAATTTATGCACATTGCACAATAAGCAGAAAAATTCAAAATTAGTCAAGGGCGTTACATAGAGATGTGAAGATGAATATTTTTTTTATTCGTTTGGAGAAAAAAAAAAAAAAATCAGATTTAATAACAGCTTGATAGATATCCTGAAGAAATATAACGAAATCGATAATACTGAATAATTCTAAATAAGGAAAAATCCTATATATTGATTTGATGATGCAAATAATAACACATAGTGTTTCTAAGCTTGTTTATATTAAAGAAATCCTTGTATGAATCATATAATGCCAACATAAGTGTATGTAAGTGTGTCAGTGAAAGTAAAAATATTTAAATTATAACTCATAATAAAACTATTTATTGACTTAAAAATATTTTAAATAAAAAATATAACATTCCAAGAAACAAAAGAAGTGTGTTTTGAAAAATTAATGTATAAAAATGAATAATAATAATAATAATAATAATAATAATAATAATAAACTTTTTCGAAACTGTTCATTTCGAAAAGGATTATTAATAATTTTCTTTTCTTTTCTTTTCCTTTCCTTTCTAAGAAAAGAAAGAAAAATAAAAAAAAACGGTTTTGAAATTGACGTTCAATGTTCTAGCGAGAAAACTTCGAGATAGAAAAACTTTGAGATAACAGATTATTTTCCTATCATATGTTGACAAAGATCTCGAAAGTAAAGTATTATAATATATATTATTATTCAACTTGATGTACGTTCTGCTCAAAAAGCAAATACATGCGCGAAGAATGAAAAATCATAGAATGACTATCCAAATTATGAAATTAAAATTAATAGTAGGCACATAAAACTTTCAGGGATCATTTAGAGTGACGCTATAAAATGTCACTAAAAAGCAGAAGTAATTCCAGGAAACCCCAAAAAATATACGTGCCATTTTTATTAGCTCTCAGCTGTCCTCAAATGAGGACACTGGGCGCTAACCGGTTAACCAAAACAAAATACCACAATGTTTCAAGTTTATACATCGTATAATGTTTTTATTTCATTTTTATTTTCATTGATCAGTCAGTAAATGTATATATTGAACTTATACATATTAACCCGTTAGTAGTCGCCCATCCTTCAGTGTTGCCATATTTTTTTATTCAATAGCCACCACAAATTTTTAGAAGTGGCATTTGATAAATCGCGAATAAAATCGAAGAAACGTCCGTCACATCACTTCTTAAAATTATTGGTGACAGTTAAATAAAAAGTGCGCAATCTGTAATAGGTAGCGCTGTCTATAGCGACTACTAAGGGGTTAAAAAACATTAACTATTTTAGCTAACCGAAGAAAAACATTTAATTATTTCAGTTCGTCCGTAATAAATACAAAATAGTACTTTTTAAATGCATCATTAAGTCTAACATCCAATAATTTAAATCAGAACGGTAGAAAAATAGAGTTGTGCTCAGAGCTGCCAGATTTGAGGGAAATTTTTATTCAACAGCCGCCGTTAAATTTTACTTGCAACAGTTACCTAATTACATAGACGATTTCTGTGAAAAACGTTTCGAATTAATTACCAAACTTTTTCAAATAAAATTTAGTGGTGGGAGTTACATAAAAATTTCCCTCAATCTAGCAGCACTGGTTGTGCTAAACGTACGATCATGGTGTGTTGGGATTAAATCAGTATTTTTAGGACTGAGGACTATTAATCTCAACCTGGGATTTTTGCGGTGTCATTTTTCGATAGTTGGACATTTATCGAAATCATTTTTCGACTGTTGGACATTTATCGAAATCTAAAATTTATCGAAATTATAATTGAATAATTTGAAAACGATGTTATAATTAAAAATAAATAAATAAATAAAGTAAAATAAAGTAAAACAAATAAATAAATAAAAAACTAGACGAAATGTCTTGAAACCTCATGATGTAAAGAACATTTAAAAACCCATTGTTTCCACTATCGACTTTGTCCAGCTTGCAATTAGCACCCCAACCACAAACTCAAGAATATCAAAAATACTTTGGATCACCCTGTATCATGAAAAGCTACAACTGACTTGTAACTTTAATACATTATTGTACATACTACGTACAATATTTATATGTTTTGGTACGGAATTTCCGCAATTATACAGTCAGATTTTTTTTTTTTTTTTTTTTTTTTTTTACAAATATTTTGCTTATAACTAGATTATTTCCAAAAAATTTTACAAAAATTGCCCAAACATTAGATAAATATATTCTGAAATGTAAAATTCATAAGTGTAATATTCGTTGAGAAATGAGTATTTTAATAAGTATTATTTTACTGTGCATGCGTGAAAGATAGAAAATTTTTTATTGTGTAGTTTGAAAGCTAGACACATTGAGCAACTTTTGTCTAAGATTCAGCTGAATAGAGTAAAAAATAATCAGATTGTCGGCAAAAGAACGATCTAGATTTTAGGTATTTTTCAGAGTTGAAATTTCAAAATACGTTTTACACATGCCACGCATTTAATTTGAAGGTCCAATTATTTTAATCACATTGCAAAAGTTCTTTTTTGTTAAAAACCCCTTATGAACTCACAAATCTTAGTAAATAATAATTAAAAAGAAATGATAACGTTACAAGCCTATAAGAGGTTTCACACACACACACACAAAAAAAAAAAAAAAAAAAAAAAAAAAAAATCACTATATTTAAAGGGGACTAATATGCAAGTTGTACCTGACGGGACTAAAGTGAAAGTTGTACCTCAAGGGACTAATGTGAAAGTTGTACCTCACGGGACTAATGTGCAAGTTGCACCGAACGAACAAACTATTTCTTTCAACGAAAATGCCTACTAACCCTGGACGATAGGTCTAATATATCATATCACATTATAAATCGTATTTATCGTAATATAACTCAATACTTATTTCGCTTCCTTCTTCGACTCGTTTTAATACGCATTTTTTATATGCATGAGCAGCCCCCGAAAAACAAAAACATTAAATCATTAAATTCATTTTTTTACTTATTTTTATTTCATATTATTGCACGTGCACTTTTTATTTCCTAATTCTAAATTATTAAAAAAAACTTTTTCGATATCGCTTGTAACGATACTGATTATTATTAATTTTCTTTTCTTTTTCTTTCAAAAATAATAAAAAAAAAATTACTAGAAAAGTTCTTTTCAAAAAAAAAAATAAATAATAAAAAAAAAAAATAAAAAATCGCATATTATTTTTATTTTTATTCCCCCCCCCTCCTTCATTTAAATTCAAAACACTTTAGTTAAAGTGGTCTTAAATTCTTATACAAGCTTTCATCTCAAAGGCTAGTCTAGAAAATATTTTTGACTATTACCAGATTTCTTTTTTTAAACACTAAAATTTTACACTGTCATGTATAACTCTAAAAATTTCACCGAAAAATCAATGAGGGAAAAAAAAAATCAATTGAGGTAGTGAATCAACGAATGCTTTGCCAGCTTCGCTGGTCACTATATTTAAAGGGGACTAATGTGCAAGTTCTACCTGACGGGACTAAATTGAAAGTTGTATCTCAAGGGACTAATGTGAAAGTTGTACCTCACGGGACTAATGTGCAAGTTGCACCGAACGAACACACTATTTCTTTCAACGAAAATGCCTACTAACCCTGGACGATAGGTCTAATATATCGTACCATATTATATATCGTATTTATCGTAATATAACTCAATACTTATTTCGCTTCCTTCTTCGACTCGTTTTAATATGCATTTTTTATATTCATGAGCAGCCCCGAAAAACAAAAACATTAAATCATTAAATTCATTTTTTTTACTTATTTTTATTTCATGTTATTTCACGCGCACTTTTTATTTCCTAATTCAAAATTATTAAAAAAAACTTTTTCGATATCGCTTGTAACGATACTAATTATTATTAATTTTCTTTTCTTTTTCTTTCAATAATAATAATAATAATAAAAAAGATTTTGATGAAATTCTGGCAAAAGCAGAATTTAGTTTAGGACGGAGGACGATTAGTTTTTTTTTTTCTTTTTTCGAATAAAACATCGCTTTCAAATTATTCAATTATATTTTCGATAAATTTTAGATTTCGACAAATGTCCAACTATCGAAATCGACAACGCAAATATCCCAGATTGAGACTAATAGGCCCTCAGTCCTAAAAAGATTTTGATGAAATTCTGGCAAAAGCAGAATTTAGTTTAGGACGGAGGACTATTAGTTTTTTTTTTTTTTTTTCAAATTATAACATCCCTTTCAAATTATTCAATTATATTTTCGATAAATTTTAGATTTCGACAAATGTCCAACTATCGAAATCGACAACGGATAAATCCCAGATTGAGACTAATAGGCCCTCAGTCCTAAAAAAAAAAAAAAAAAAAAAAAAAAAAAAAAAATCAACTGGTTAAAATGATGTCATTTCTAAATTTCGTTACATTTATAAGTAAAACGGTTATTTTTTCAAATACATTGTTTAATCTAATTTCTAAATGTTTTCTATTTCCTCAAAAAAAAAATATAGTTTTTTTTTTTTTTTTTTTTTTTTTTTTACCGTTACATAAACCTGACGTTAAATTAAAGAAAAGAACGGGATATATAGTATTTAATAATTCGTTTCGAAAAGTTCAATACCATATTGCAGGGCCGCCATAATCTGCTTTGTTTCATTATTTTCGCACCACTATTTCCATAACATAAAATATATAATACATTTATACGAACAAAGTGTAGATTTAACTGTGAAAATATATTATACATTTTGTTTTGGGGAAATAGCGGTGCAAATGTGATATCCCCATTTTAACTTATTAAAAACAATTTATAACAAAAAAGTTACTATATCAATGACATCCTTAAATTACCAACTCAAACTCAAATATCTTGTTTCTTTTTTCTTTCTTTTTTTTTTTTTTTTTTTTTTTAATTTAAATTTTATTTATTATTTCATTTTGCACGTGCGCTTTTTATGTCCTAATTCAAAAATTAAAATAGTGTTTGTTTCGATAGTGTTTCGATAGTGTTTGTTTCGATACTGAACATTATTAATTTTTTTTCTTTCTTTCTGTCCTTTTTTTTAAAAAAAAAAAAAAAAAAAAAAGGATATTGTTGCAATTCTGGCAAAAGCAGAATTTAGTTTAAGGCGGAGAACTATTAGTTTTTTTTTTTTTTTTTTTTTTTTTTTTTTGAAATTATAATATTGCTTTCAAATTCAATTATATTTTCGATAAATTTTAGATTTCGATAAATGTCCAACTATCGTAAAACTGGTATCGTAAAAATCAACAAAAAGAGATTTATAGTCCTCAGTCCTAATAAAGAAAATTTCTATGAAATAAATACATTTTGATAGCAGATATGAATTATATCTTTATATGATTTGTTTTCATGTGAATGTTTTGTACTGACTAATATAGTTTTTATTAATAAATTTAAAGGAAGCGCACAAGGACCTTACTTATGTAAAAGCTTTAAATAAGATATAAAGACTGAATGAAGGGTATTCTTAACAAATAAATTTTCATTTTAATTTAATACAATATTGCCACAAAAGCTTAATCTAAAGGTATGAGGAAGGAGAAAGGAAAAGCATCATTTGTTAATGACTATGGGAAGTACAAAAGAACAAATTTAATCTATGTTTTTGTAAGCAGTCTTTCTTAACTGTTACAATTCCTATTGGCAGAAGACGAAAGTAGAATATTCGATTATCATTGATTTTTCCAAAAGTTTTGGATACGAATAACAGTAGTATTGTTTTTTCAATTATAAACGTGAATGATTACTATTTGGTTATCCCTTCTTTTATAAACACAAATAAATTTATTTAGTTTGTAGAAGAAAGTATATTTCTAGTGTGTAGTAAGTTATAGGAAATATTGTCTTGAGCAGAGTTTGAGTATTGTTATGAAACTAAATAAAGACATTGCGTATATCATTCAGAAACAAAAATTGATGTCAAAATTTAAACTTAATAATTAAAAAATAATGAAATAATAAAAATATAGATATATCAACAATATCATTTCTACATATGTTTAAAAAATATATTGTTATTCATTTAAGTTTTATCTTTACGTGAACTGCTCACCTATAAATAAAAGTCTCAAACACGCATTTGTGCTACTTATCATTTGAGAACTATTTTTTTAATTATTATGTCTTCTGTTTATATTTATTTATTCTATATAATATGATTTAATTATGAAATATAGTTCCGCATGAGAATAGTTCTCCCCCTTTTCATTTTCCCTTTTCAGTGATAATGTTGTAAGGATACTGGAAAAAAAAAAAAAAAAAAAAAGGTATAATAAGTTTGATTATATATATCCAGTACTTGTCATGCCTAATCCATTACATATCGTATTTTTTCTTTCTTTGTTTCTATTTATTTTTTACCTTGTACTTTGATTATGAATTCTATGAACATCATTTTTACAAAAAACATGTTTAAAAGAACCTTAATAATTCATATTAATTTGATTATACTTCATGCATTGTAACGATTTTTAAAGCAAATAAGCGTAATTTTTGAATGATTTCCCGCTGAAACAAACATTTCACATTATTTAAGATTTTTTATGCTACAATTTTTCAAAACTTTACCATTGTTTTAACCAATTTTTAACTTTTTTGTTCCGTCTCTGTTTGTAGTTAGCAACAATGCTCTGAAATATGATAAATAATCTTTCAGAGGAAGCCAGTGCAAAAATTACTTGAAATTTCTTTTTAGGCGCGGACGTGCCTTGCTGCTTTCATGATGCACTCATGTCTAGTTTCTTTAAATTTTATGAATGGCCACATTTTTTAATTATTTATTTATTTTTATAAACTGAAATAATTCTTGCGAGATTTTGAAATTTATAATACTTGTTTACAAATTAAAAATTATTTGAATTAAATCAGGTTAACATAAAAATGTATTGATACAAAAATTTCTCCAACGATTAAAATGATATATATATATATATATATATATATATATATTACATATTTCTGATAAACTTTGCGTCTAATAGCCATTTTGAAATTTGTGTAGCGATTTTATAAAGAAAATATGTAGTGAATATTTAAGAGTTAAAAGAAATTCAGTTCATGAGTTGCAATGTATTTAAATTCTTTCGTGTGTTCCTGTACACAATACACAAACTCTATGTATATAAAATACAATACATCTAATTTTAATGAATTTAAATTTGATGTAAATTTTAAGTCCTTTAAGATAGTGTTGGGATTGCTGTTGTGGTACATACAATTATGCAGGCATGTCAACTTTTATAATTTATTCCGGAGCATGCTTACTAATTACTTTTTCTAAGCCCCACTTTCTACGAGGGGTATTTTTCTTCTTTTTTAACCATAATTATGTGCTAGCAAAAATGTCACTATTCCCCTAAATTTTTAAATGAATTAGATATTAAACAGCTCCGAGTACCTTATTATTATAAACCAATTATTTTCAAATGTATTAGTATAAAATATCAAATGTAAATCAAATAATCTAAATCTAATCGAGACGTCTTGTAAAGGACAATTAACCACACAACATATTCAATAGTAGATATTTCTTCAAAATTGTGTATTTATGGTTTGAATAATTCAACACATTGTAGATCCTGTTAACATGTATACCCATTCTCATTGTAGTACATGTATCCAGAATGTTCATGTGAATGTTCATCATGAATGTTCTTTCACTCTAGCTCGGCCACTGGATCTGTTTCTAAGGAGGATAATCGGCAATTTCAGTTAAGTTTTTGGACAGTTATGACCAACTTCACTATAAGACAACTTTGGGCATGGCTGGGTGTAATAATATCCAAATAGATTTTTCTTTATAATTATACACAATTTGAAATCTATCTATCTATCTATCTGTATCTACTTATCTATCTATCTATCTATCTATCTCTCTCTCTATATATATATACGTTTTAATCGTAAAACAAATATTTTAAAGAAAAATTTTGTGTGTACAATTTTAATAGATATTAATATATTATCAGGTGAAATAAACTGGTAATGTTAACATTTTAAAAATATATTAAACTATTTTTTTTATTATAAATTATATTTTACGCGTATTAGTTATCGTAACATTCTCAAAAGTTTCTTCACATATAATTCAAATTTAACCCCGATTTTGCTGATTGTATTATCTTCGTAAAGATTTGAAGGCATTTTTTTTTTTTTTTTTTAAATCCATAATAATTGTTTAACTGTAAAATTTTCGAGCTGAATTTTTGACTATGTCACGTTATTACAGATATACGATTCACGGTATTATTTTTAACGTTTGAATATTAAGGAATTCGGATTTATTACGCATTGTAAAATATCAAATCATTTTTATAATGAAAAACGTTTTCATTTTGTTTCAATTAATGTCTTACATTCCACGAAACAGGCAAGAATTTTATGATGATTTATAAACATAAGAAGTAAGTTTTTTGTTTATATATAAAAATAATATTTACTTTTCATAATTTAAAATACAGTATACAAATTCAATTAAATATTATTTAATAGCCAATAAATATTCATAAATTCTGTATATATTCGTTATGTTTTTATTGGAAAAAAATATAAAGAAAAATTAAATTAGTTTTACTTCAAAAATATTCTGACTGATAGTATTTTTAAGCTGTTAGCAACTGGAAGTAAATAAAAGTTATTTTAATTTAAAAGAAACGAAATAATATAAAAGAAATTTACTTTAATTATATATATTATATATTTTTATTTTGAATAGAAGATAATAAATATGGGTAACAATTTGAAATGAATGGGCATGACTAACAATATGAATTTAAAAATGTTAATAACGATAAAAAGAACAAATAATTAGTGTAACAGAAAAGTTAAACTATATATATATATATATATATATATTTTTTTTACAATTCTTGCGTTTTTTCATACCACTTTTTGAAGATAACAATTTTCTTCTTATTTAACCTATATTTTACTATCGTCCTCTATAGAGGACCGTTATCATTCGATGACTGTACACAGCCAATTTTACATTTTGTATTTATGTTTAATTTCAAAAATATTATTTAAGATTGGTTAATGTTAATTATATTTACTGTATATTTATTTTTTATTTTTATTTTATTTTTATTTATTTTTTTTATTTTTTTTAATTTTTGAAATTGACCAATTTTTACTATTTCATGTGACATGAATTATATTTAATATGTAAATAATTATGCTAACAAAATTATACATTTTTTTTTTTTTAATTTAATAATTACAAGTCCTAAACGTTATTGATGAGCAGAAACGGAAAAGAAAAATCTATAATTAAACTGGTTTCAAAAGAGATTTAAATGCCGTCCTCTGCAGAGGACAATGGTAAACCCCCCTACTATATGGAACAACCAGCGAGGGACCAAGGCGCGTACATGCAGATACCTGCTCGATACTCGATAACATCTAGGAATTGAACCAGAAGGTAGAAACTTTGTTTCTCTTGTTTTTTTTTTTTTTTTTTTTTTTTTTTGGCTCTGAGTTTTTATCATGTGATAACGCTACCGTCGGAGAGAAAAGAATAAACTTTCAGTTAGAGGTGTACGCTGAATTCAGATGACATTTATTCCGCCGAGAACAGTACTAAAAATGAGTCGGAAATTTTTAACAATTGAAGAAGCATATTTGAACGATGAATCGGATGATAGTGACCCTGAAATGGTAATATTGCCACCTGATCCAGACATAGTCACTGATGAAGAGTATATAGATGATGTCTGCACCAGCACGGAGCATGGACATTTTATTCTTGATAATAACAAACGTTCCAGAAGAAACCGCTGGAAAAATTGAAGTTCTAAAGAGAATAAACGCTGCCAAAGAAATCAATATTTTAACACCAAAATGGACTAATCGCGCACCGAAATTTTCATCGACTCCTGAATTATTTCGGGCCACGGTAGCCCAGTCGGTAGAGTGCCGGCCTCGTAATTGGAAGAATGTGAGTCGGCCAAAGACCGTCGTGTACACTAATGGTGGCTGGTGCACGTAAAATCTGTCGTGGCCATGTTCTCAAAGTTCCCATCAAAAATTATACCTCTGGGGGTCACGAAGCGGGAGAGCCATCCCTTCCGTGGAAAATCAAAATTGTGATGGCATGTCTCCGGACCATTCTAGGGGGTGTGTCCCAGGCCATCGCCAATTGCCCAAGTGCGCAGCACTAGTGCGACGTAAAAAAACCAACCAACCAACCAACCTGAATTATTTTATAGTGAACATTGTCAAAAAGTAGTAGATATTATTTCAGGAAAATCACCTGTGGAAATATTCGAGATGGTGGTTGAAAAAATAATTGAGAAACAGTGGAAGAAAGTAACAAGTATGCTAGACAGAAAAATAATCAAGTATTTTCCCTGAAAAGCGACGAAATAAAACAATTTTTGGGAATAATGTTTTACAGCGGATATCACATTTTACTCAAGAAAAAATGTATTGGGAAAATGCACCTGATACTGGAACAACCATTGTTACTCAAGCTATGCCAAGAAAAAAATACTTTGATATCAAGAAGCATTTACACTTCAACAACAATACTGCAATTGATTCATCAGATCGCTATTATAAAGTTCACCCAATATATAATCTGTTAAATGAAGCTATACAAAAGTTTGGTGTATTTTCAGAACATTTAAGTATTGATGAGAGAATTGTCCGTTATTTTGGAAAACATGGCTGCAAAATGTATATGAAAGTAAAGCCTGTGAAAAGTGGATACAAGCTCCGGATGCTCTGCTCTTTCGATGGATATCCTTTTCATATTATACCATATCAAGGAGCACAGAAACTGACTGATTGTGACAGTAATCATAACGCATTGGAAAAAAGAAAGAAAAAAGTCATTATCCCATACTGTTGTTGAAAATTTGCTGTCAATAGTTGAAACTCCAGCTAAGCACAGAATTTATATGGATAAATTTTTTTTCAAATTATGATATTTTTGTAAACCTCAAAGTCAAGAATTTTTGTTGCTACGGGAACTGTAAGAGAAAATAAAATGGGGAAATATCCTATGAAATCATCTAAATTTTTGGGAAAGATGGATCGTGAAACATCCGATCGAAATTTCGACACTAAAAATGAAATTGCAGCTGTTCGCTGGAACGATAATAGAGTTGCATCACTGATCACCAATTTTGAAGACACAAGATGTACAAAAGTAGTGAGAATAATGAAAGGTGAAAAGCAGAAAGTAGACATACCATCATGTGCTGTTTCATATAACAAATACAATAATGGCGTCGATTTGTTTGACAATCTCATGGGAGCATATTTTTGTTTCATAACAGGAAAAAAGTGGTATTGGTGATATTTCATAAATGCATTTTAGACATCAATGGTTGCGGCTTGGAAAATTTCCAAACTTTTTCTTCCGGAACAAGCTCTAGAACTACTCGAATTTCGTCGACACATTACAGTAGCTTATCTCGGGTTGTGCGTTCCTCGAAGTATATCTGGAAGGAGTTTGGGCATTCAACAAAGAAACACAGACTACTTAAAATTACAAACTGATCATGAAATAACAAGATATTCAAATGGAAAAAAAAAATGAAAAAAAAAAAAAAAAAAACTGTTTGTAAAAAATGCAATTTAGGACTGTGCGTCGAATGTTTCCTGCCATTTCATGTAAACGAACAAGATTGATCTTAAAACTTTTAGTAGTGGATTAGACTATCGTCCTATACGTAGGACAGCTTGTAACAATAAAACCGTTAACAATTTGGAAAGTTTATTTAATTTTATACTTTGCTTGTTGCCTTATTAGTATGTAAGTGAAGTTTTTCAGTAAAATATAATTTTTTTCTTAATGTGGTCAAATATGGGTTAATTGCAGAATTTCAGTTATTAAATTTAACAAAATTTTTATATCACAACAGTGGTATTAAAAAACGGGAAGAGTAGACACCTTAATACTATACTAGCTGGCTTCACCAGCTAGCTGGCTAGAGACCCAAGAAAATTTTTACCAAAAAACAAGCTCTCGGGCGCCTGCGACGCCAATCGTAATTTGTTCTCTCTAAAAGTCGCATAATATAAAAATATTGAAAATTCAAATATTTTTAAATAAAATCTTAGGCGCCTGCGGCACCAATCATAACTTGTTCTCTGTAAAAGTGGCTTAATACTAAAATATTAAAAATATAACGATTTTAAATTAACTCTTGGGTGCCTGTGGCGCCAATAGTAACTTCTTCCCCTATTCTTAGAACATTTGTATCGCTCTTTTATTTTTTAAGAAATAAAACACGTAAAAGAAAATATATAAGAACAAAAACACTTAGAGATGATAATAAATTTGTTGTTGGGTGAGTACACTGTGGGATATAAAAGTTTAAGGCTGAATAATTATGTTATTTTTACAAATTTATAACTATACATATATTTTATAATATACATATATTATAATATACATATAACTATACATATATTTATCATCAGGCATTTTAATCAATCATCACATTTAAATAACTTTCTACTGCAATGCTAAAAATTAAAGAATTTTAACTGTTAATATTAAAATATATTGCAGCAAACAAACAAAAAATGTGCTACCATTTTATAAACGCATAAGAAAAATTTATTAACACATTAAACGCATAAGAACAGTGCCTGAATTGCATTAGTCCAAATCGAAGCTGAAATTTAAATCTTCTGCATTTTCATTAAAACAGTAATCCATTTCTGTAGTTCTTGAATGGTTTAAGATATCTTTCCAGACGATATTACGAGTATGGCGTTGATTTTCTATCGGCAAAAGTACTTTTAATGATGTTTTTCTTTTAACTCTTGAAAAAGCTACATAAAGCATTCCATGCATAAAAAATGGTACTCTCAGATCAACACCTACAAAGTCAAAAGTTTGGCCCTGTGATTTATGCACTGTCATAGCAAATGCTGCTTTTACAGGAAACTGATGTCTAGATATTGCGCAACCAAGTTGACCTTTTGATGATTGAAGTGTGATTCTTGGTATATGTACATCTCGGCCACAGTGTTCACCAGTTATTATTTTTGCTTTAATAATATGATTGCACAGCTCAGTAACAATTAATCTTGTACCATTGCAAAGGCCTTCTCATACATCTATATTACGCATCAACATAATAATAGCATTTTTTTTCAGTTTAAGTTCATGAGGTGGTAAATCGGAATTTTCAACAGAATTTAAAAAGTCAACAGTAAATTGAAGTCCTCCTTCGGGTTGGTTATTTACAGTATCGTAACTGTGATAAGTTTTCTACTCTCCGGGTAATTTCGAAATAATTTCAGTATTTAACCTGTCAACATCTTTGTTAAGAGGAGCAAGCATAGCTCTATTTTTCATCTCTTCATAATTTTCATTGACAAAGCAAAAACCAAAAACCTCATCAATGAGATTTCCATTTGAAATTATGTCTTCGGGTAGCTCTATCTCATCTAAAGACCTAATCGGTAATTCTCCATTACCAACTTTTAAAATATAGTTTGCAAAGTCTCTTTGTTCTGGATCAACCCGCATATTCTCATCCAGTGAATAATTCCTAAATTTACACCAAAGCACACTCTTTTTAATTGATAAGTCAATAAGTTCTTGTTTATTCGCTCGCGGTTGAACTGGAAGACACTGTCTGAAATCTCCTCCTAAAACCATAATTCTTCCACCGAATGGCAAAGTTGCATTTCCAGTTTTACGCAGAATTTCGTCCATTGCATGCAATGCATATTTAGGAAGCATAGGTGCTTCATCCATGAGAAATACTTGAACTTTAGAAAGTTTTTGAGCTTTACAGGAGCTCGGTTTGATTGTGGAACTTGACTCTGGTGAAAGGGGCACCTTCAATCCAAATCATGTGCGTCCTCCAGGAAGTAGAATCGAAGCAATGCCTGTAAAAGCCATGCACTGCACATTAAAGTTCCCTCCTCGCAGAAGGTAATACAAAGTCTTGTATATGAAAGTTTTTCCAGTACCACCAGGTCCGTCAATAAAAAGCAATTTGATTGAATATTCTCATCATTGACTGAACGAAAGATAGCATCCACAATTTCAATTTGTTTTCCTCTAAGAAGTTGATACATTTGTTGACCAATAGCTGCTGATTCATTGACATTTGACAATTCTTGATTCGATTCAGTTTCATAATCATCAATATCATCAAATGAAAACTTTTCAACCCAATATTGAAAATTTCTACCTTCTGTCGCTTCTGAGTCGAGTTTATGGGCAATTACACGGTATGCTCGCTTGATAGAATCTTCAATTGAAATTCCAGTTCTTTCACCTTCATGAATGAAATCTTCTGCGAGATCTTGCTTAAACATTTCCCACAGCCGTTTTGGGTTTTCTGGTGAGCCTAGACTCAAAAACTGTGTAAAAAGTGTTCTCATTGCCCTTGGCAGTTTTGAGCTTGCAGATTCGGACAATCCTTTAATCCATTGTTGGTCATCATAGCATAATCCTCGTGCTAGACAAGCTTGCTTGTATGTCGCATGTTCAATATTATTCACTGTCAGTAAATCCTTAAAGCTGGTTGCATCTTTTACATGATACAATACCAGTCGTAAGTGATATAATTCAGGCTGTACAACAAAATTGACATTATGTATTCTTCCAATAACTTTTATCTGTCGTACTCTTTGAATCCATTCACTGTTTCTTGCATTCCATCTAAAGTGTTCAGACATTTGCCAGTAGTAATAATAGATTGGCTCTTCCTCCGTGTCTCCATTTGATTGTCTAATTTCATGTTCTTCCTTAGCCTTTTTATTGTGCTTGAAATATGCTTACAGAGTCGAACCTTTTTGTCCTGTATCAGCTAAATTTTCCTGAGCCTGATCTAAATTTACAATTCTGTACTGGCCAGGAAGGTAAATTGATAATCGTAGCACACTATGACTCTTCTTCTAAATTTCATTTCCAAATAAACGTCAACATGCCTCTGGTGGAGTGATGCATCGACCCTCAACATAAGTATTTTCTTCATTGTACATGATTTGTCTTCCTCCTTAAACAACTTTAAGTGAAGCACAATCAAACCCTTATATATGTACTTGTATAGATACTTCACAGCCATAATGCTTCCAACATATTCAACGTTTATATGACAATTGTACTTTTTCAGTAAATATGCATTATAAGGAACAACATGACGATTATCTCTTGTTATGCGGCTGCCATCAACACTCTTACGATACACTGCACTTTCATGAGAGAAATCTCGACTGTGAGGGTCCAATTTGGGATCATAACGCCTTCGATAATTTGGTTTTGCATTGTCTGCCAATGAAGATACATCCTCAAATGATTTTGGAAATTGAAAGCGGCACTTCATACGTCCACTTTTATTTACCATGCATGCAGCGTTTGGGTTCTGTTCGTCAAAGGGTTTATGAATCATCCACTTTATTACAAGTTCTCTCAGATCTGTATCTTCAAAGTCGGGAATCTCTGCAGAAATGAGATCATCCAGTTCTTCAGGATTATGAATCTTGTCTTGAGAACACATAATTAGAAGAAGGTGAATGTGAGGAAGACCTCGCTTTTGAAATTCAATTGAATATACATAAGCAGCAACTTTTCCAAATATCTGCTTCTTATCAAAATCTTCAATTATTTCATCAAATTTCAATTTTGCAACTCAAATTACAACATCTGGTCGGTCTTGAGGAAGTTGTTGTATAAAAGATCCATTTTGTAACTGAATGTGCAAAGCGTTTTTTATTTCAGGCCAGTTTGCATTACATGTCATTGTTATGAAGAATTCTGGAGAACCAAGACGGCGAACTATTGCCATAGCATCTTCAAATTGTTCAGTATAATAGCGTGTTGACCCTGGGAAAGATGATGGGAGAATGACTTTCTCTCCAACTGTAGCTTTGTTTTTTTCTACTAAGTCGTTTATCAAACGTGTGACTTCTGTATAATTATCAGTAAGAATCTTCTTTTGATTTGCTTTAATCCACTGAATACGATCTCTTTCGACCCTAATAAAAGTGTCGACAACATACTGTTGAAAAAGTCTGCCACCAAAATGCAATGCATTAAATTGTATTTGTCGCAAGTCATGACCTGTAGAATTCATTCTTGTGGACAAATAATTTATTACTTCAGGTCGAAAAGCAAGTCTGTTCTGAGCCAACTCAAGGCGCGTTGCATGATGCCGCGACGAATAAGGTGTAGTCAATGGTATATCAAGAGAAAAACCATCCGTACCCTGTGGGTAAAACAGTGGATAAGTGAATGGCTCAATACGTTTATCAATATTTTTTAGAATAACAATTTCCTTGTTTCGCCGATGTACAATCATTTCATTTTCTGGGAAACTCTGATCGGCATTAAGTGTGAAGACAGCGCAAACTTCATTAATGGATGGTGTATTAAATCTTCTGTAATCACTTTCCTGAGGAATTCTGAACAAAAGTTGAACTTCAGGTGCAGATAATCCTTGTGCAGTAGCTTGCTGTTCAACTTCATACTGAACTTCTCGCATCATCATATAACCCTGTGCATAATCATTCTGTGCCCTTATTACGTGCTCTAATAATTCCATGAGTTCACAACTTATTCCATAATTCAGAGGATGATGTAATCGTTCGTCAACAGCATTATCAGGATCCAAAAAATACATCTGTCCGTATTGAGGTTTTTCAAATTCTCCATGTATGTCTTGAGTCGGTTGAGCAGCCAAGTTCATTTTGTGGTATACTTGTCCACTTGCAATAAAACTGTATATGCCATGAATGTTGATGGTTCTGTCTTCTGACACATTGAAAGAAGAAAAAGCAAAACAGGAATTCAAGTTTCTGATTCTTTTATGAAATTCTTCAGCAAGTGGATGGCAGTGCAAAAACAATCTTGCTAACTCGTTCGCAAAATATGGTGCTGGCAGTAATAATCGTCCATGAAGACAACAATCACCAAAAGAGTCTCTATGAAGACGATTGCAAACACGTTCCTCTGGAAAATGTGATGCTTTACAATGAACGCATTTTACATTGAATTCTCCTAAAGTACTATAGTTCACATCTCTACAAACTGCTATTTTGTATGTTGGGAACCGATTTCGCAATGCCACTTCATATCTTGCTTGTCGACGTCTTTTCTCTTCTAGGCGTTGTCGTCTTTCTAGTGTACTCTCTGATGCCCTACGCTGAGAAGCTCGCTGTCTTAGATCTTCAAGTCGCTGGATTCTGTCTTCCGTGCTCTACCTTGCTCGTTGCTGAAAAGCTTGCCTAGATATACTCTCAGAACGTTCCTTTCTGTACATCTGTCCTATTTCCCTTATATTTTGACGACATTTTAATTTTGATGCACGGATAGGCGTAGCTTGATATAAGGAAGTACGATTAATTAGTTGGTCTGCATTTGAAGTACTTTGTTCTTCTGGATTAACTGGTATCACATCATTTGATCGTTTCATCTTAAGAATATTTATTTAAACTTTTTGATTTCTAAAAACTCGTATTTAAATTTTAAATGAAAGTTGTTTTTGATTTTCTTGCATATAACTTGATGACACATATCAGTGTTTCAGAGTTTTTAAAATGAACGTGTTTAAACTATCATCCTTTGAAATAAAATGTTTATGTTGTAGTTTGATTTTAAAGGTTTACTAATAACTCCCTGTTTAAAAGAATCAGAAGGTTTTTTAATTTATACTAACTCAATCACAAAACAAAAAGATTTTTTTATCAAAAAGAACAACACTTTCGTTTTCACATTTTTTAACCTCAGACTCCTCTCAGTTCAGTTCGTATTTATTCTCAGTAAAGTTGAAAATGTTTTTTCAGTTCAGTTCGTATTTATTCTCAGTAAAGTTGAAAATGTTTTTTTAGTTCAGTTTTTTTAATTCTTATTATTTCGTCGAAGAAAAAAATTGGCAACAATTAAATTATGGATAAAACATAGAATAATAATAAAGGAAGAAGGAGCGTACGTGTTTATTATTACTAGCAGGCTTTGCCCGCTTCGCTGGCCACTAAATTTAAAGAAAACTCTTTTCTATATAGCCTTATAAAAATAAAATAAATTACTGAAATTGTTGAAAATCTCGCTCCAGGTCCCTGCTGCATTCGGCAGCGATTTGGTCATCCACTGCAACTCGGGCGCTTGTCCCTATTACATGCGACAATAGTTTTCCAATGAGCTTCCATTTAGGTGCTTATTATATAACAGTTTCGAAATAGATAGTATCGAAAAAATTGGAGTTTCCCTTTTATATTTGAATCCCAGTTACATGTGAACAACACTATACGTGTTGTTCACATGTAACTTGGACTGGACTCAAATGTAACTGGGTTTAGACAACATAATATTTGCTTTTACGTTATTTCATATGTTTATTTTGTTTATCCAATCAACCATTTAATGACAGCAATTTCACGCCAAATATTACAATATGCTGTGACCGGCTACGTCTGTCGCATGAGACAATTAATTTTTTGTGTTTATATATAATTCATGGGTTGTAAACCTGATAGTACAGCCTTAATATAGTTCTCTTTGGCGGCTTTTGAATTTTTGTCACCATCTTAGACATAATCCATAGTAACAATAAGACTTAATCCGTTGTAACAATATGCTATGAGCGCTATTTCTTGCCGTATTTTAGTCAACTAATCTTTTTATGGTTACATATATTTCCCATTAAACATATTTTTATTTATTTATTTAAATATTAATTTGAATTTCTCAAATATTTCTGTTCGACAGCGTGCAAGTGCAGTAACACACAGAGGCTCATTTGTTTGTATAATAAATTAGCATAGTGATTATTATATAAAAAAATAAATAAATAGGTAAACATTATCGTGTTACACAACTTTATTATGTCGCTCCATTGGTGACTTTTGAATTTTTGTCGCCATATTAGCGATGGATTTTTTTTTTTTTTGGTATGAAAAGGGTAAGACTATTTTGCTAATAATTTTATCAGACTCTTTTTTGTTTATACATAAGAATCCTCTATATTCTGCTTATATTTTTAATGGTTTTTAGGTTTAAAATAGTGCTTGTTGAAATAAATTTCCTATCTTTAAAACTGCATTTGTTCTGTAAATTTTGTGTAAAAATAAATCATTTATGTTTTTATATATTTGATGCGCTACTTAGATTAACATGGCTGTTGCTATATTAAACTTCTTGTCGAAAAACGTTCGGTGTACTTCAACACCAAAATTTAAAAAATCGCCCAGCAGGATCTGTTAATGAAACTGATAAAATAAAAATATGGTTCATAGAGTTTAAATAATCTATTTAAAAATCTTTTAAAACTCAAATTATTAATGTATCGTATCACATACATAGATATAGTAATAATATATAGATTGATCATTGGGGAGAAAAAAGTGATTCCTTTTCACTCGGGAAAAGACGGCGATTTTACCAAAATATGGCAGTCTTTCCCCGAGTGAATACACACGGGAATACACACGAATGTTTTAGCAAATAAAATTCATGAATAATTTATTTACTAAAAGCGAATGAAAAGCTCCAGATATAGTTTCAAACTTATTCTTCTTTTTTTTTTCTTTTTTCCTTCAATACCACTTAATGGCTGATTCCAAAGCTTTTTTTTCGGCATCAAAAATCTTTGCACGATAATATGGGGATGATAGATCTATATATATTATTATATCTATGATCACATAAATCTTTTCGAAGATAGAATAAAACTGAATTTGAAAAAAAATGTAACTTTTGTTTATTAACCAAGATAATTGATGAAATTTGAAATGCAAGTTGGTCTTGTGGGGTCTTGTACATTATATAACTTGTGTTCGTGAGAGAAAATTTAAAAGAATTTGAAAACTGCAATTTTTAATCCCACTTAAAAATCATGTGACATAATGTGAAGCAGATTTTTCATTTTTTTTCTCCTAACGGTTTCCATACAATCTTCTGCTGTTGCCACCTAAAATTCATACTTTAGTTAATTTAAAAAAAACTAATTGTCCGATTGATAAGGTGTTTAATGCATCGGATTTACAAAATTTTTCCCTTTCATTTGCTATCTTATTTGTAACGATGCGACTAATATTTCTAATTTATTTTATAATCCCTCATTTTAAATAAATGTACGTTTTTTTTTTTTTTTTTTTTTTTTTATTATTTTGTCGAAAAAAAAATTGGCAACAATTAAATTATGGATAAAATGTTAAAATTTAAATGGCTTTTTTATCAGAAATTAGAAGGTTATTATTTTCACATTTTAATTAAGAAAAAAACTAATCAAAAATTCGAAAATCTGACTTCGATGTGCACAATGACCCTTCGGGGGGCACCTTTGTGTTAAATCTCGTTACTGCCCGAGCTACCGTTTTCGAGAACAGTGAAATATACAAATATTGCTCACTTAATTGTATAAGATGTACATTTTTTTTTTTTTTTTTTTTTTTATTTTGTCGAAAAAAAAATTGGCAACAATTAAATTATAGATAAAATTTTAAAATTTAAATGACTTATTTATCAGAAATTAGAAGGTTATTATTTTCACATTTTAATTAATTAAGAAAAAACTAATCATCCGATTGATAAGCTGTTTAATGCATCGCATTTACAAAAATTTTCCCTTTCATTTGGTATTTTATTTGTAACGATGCGACTGATATTTCTAATTTATTTTCTAATCTTTCTGATTTATTTTCCTCATTTTAAATAAATGTACGTTTTATTATTATTATTATTATTATTTTGCCGAAAAAAAATTGGCAACAATTAAATTATGGATAAAATGTTAAAATTTAAATGGCTTTTTTATCAGAAATTAGAAGGTTATTATTTTTACATTTTAATTAATTAAGAAAAAACTAATCGAAAATTCGAAAATCTGACTTCGATGTGCACAATGACTCTTCGAGGGGCACCTTTGTGTTAAATCTCGTGACTGTCCGAGCTACCGTTTTCGAGATCAGTGAAATATACACATATTGCTCACTTAATAGTATAAGATTCTATGGGATAAAATTTTAAAATTTAAATGGCTTATTTATCAGAAATTAGAAGGTTCTTATTTTCACATTTTAATTAATTAAGATAAAACTAATCATCCGATTGATAAGCTGTTTAATGCATCGGATTTACAAAAATTTTCCCTTTCATTTGGTATCTTATTTGTAACGATGCGACTGATATTTCTAATTTATTTTCTAATATTTCTGATTTATTTTCCTCATTTTAAATAAATGTACGTTTTTTTTTTTTTCTTTTTTTTTTATTATTATTATTATTATTATTATTGTTTTCTCGGGAAAAAAAATAAAAAATTGGCAACAATTAAATCATGGATAAAATGCTAAAATTTAAATGTCTTATTTATCAGAAATTAGAGGGTTACTATTTTCACATTTTAATTAATTAAGAAAAAACTAATCATCCGATTGATAAGCTGTTCAATGCATCGGATTTACAAAAATTTTCCCTTTCATTTGGTATCTTATTTGTAACGATGCGACTGATATTTCTAATTTATTTTCTAATATTTCTGATTTATTTTCCTCATTTTAAATAAATGTACGTTTTTTTTTTTTTTTTTTGTTTTTTAATTATTATTATTATTATTATTTTGTCGAAAAAAAAAAATTGGCAAAAATTAAATCATGGATAAAAATGCTAAAATTTAAATGTCTTATCAGAAATTATAAGGTTACTATTTTCACATTTTAATTAATTAAGAAACAACTAATCAACCGATTGATAAGCTGTTTAATGCATCGGATTTACAAAATTTTTCACTTTGTTTTGGTATCTTATTTGTAACGATGCGACTGATATTTCTAATTTATTTTCTAATATTTCTGATTTAATTTCCTCATTTTAAATAAATGTACGTTTTTTTTTTTTTAACTTATTATTATTTTGTCGAAAAAAAAAATTGGCAACAATTAAATTATGGATAAAATGTTAAAATTTAAATGGCTTTTTTATCAGAAATTAGAAGGTTATTAGTTTTACATTTTAATTAATTAAGAAAAAACTAATCAAAAATTCGAAAATCTGACTTCGATGTGCACAATGACCCTTCGGGGAGCACCTTTGTGTTAAATCTCGTGACTGTCCGAGCTACCGTTTTCGAGATCAGTGAAATATACACATATTGCTCACTTAATAGTATAAGATGTGTATATATTACTGTACAGTGTACAATCATTTAATTATAAATATTTACTCACTGATTTTTTTTTTCTTTCGGTGGTTTATACACTGATGGAAAAAAAAATTCCCAACACCAAGAAAAAATTATTATACAGTAATGAAATTTCAGCAATACATTTGTCTAGGTAACATATTTAATTGATTAAAGTTTCAAGATCACAGATAGAGCCATTGGCGAGAAGTGCCATTTCAAATGTGAAATGTTGGTACATTAGTAACCGGTGTAACCGCCAGAATTTTGAATTCAAGCATGCAAACGTGCATGCATTGTGTCGTACAGGTGTCGGATATCAGTTTGTGGGATGGAGTTCCATGCCTGTTGCACTTGGGCGGTCAATGCAGGGACGGTTAATGCTGGTTGTGGATGACGCTGGAGTTGTCGTCCAATGATGTCCCATACGTGCTCGATTGGAGAAAGATCTGGTGATCTAGCAGGCCAAGGCAACATGTCGACACTCTGTAGAGCATGTTGGGTTACAACAGCGGTATGAGGGCGAGCGTTATCCTGTTGGAAAACACCCCCTTGAATGTTGTTCATGAATGGCAGCACAACAGGTTGTATCACTAGACTGACGTACAAATTTGCAGTCAGGGTGCGTGGGATCACCACGAGAGTGCTCCTGCAGTCATACGAAATTGCTCCCCAAACCATAACTCCTGGAGTAGGCCCTGTGTGTCTAGGCCGCAGACAGGTCGCTAGCAGGCGTTCACCTGGCCTCCTTCTAACCAACACACGGCTATCACTGCGACCAAGGCAGAACTGGGTTTCATCAGAAAACACAACAGATCTCCACTCCGTCCTCCAATGAGCTCTAACTTGACACTACTCACGTCGCAAACGGCAGTGGTTTGGAGTCAGTGGAATGCACGCTACAGGGCGTCTGGCTCGGAGCTGTCCTTGAAGTAACCGATTTGTAACAGTTCGTAGTGTCACTGTGGTGCCAACTGCAGCTCGAATTTCTGCTGCAGACGCAGTACGATTAGCCACAGCCATACGCCGAACACGGCGGTCTTCCCTCTCAGTAGTGCCACGTGGCCACCCGGAACCCGGTCTTCTTGAGGCAGTACCTTCCCTTGACCACTGCTGCCAACACTCATGCACAGTGGATACATTCCTGCCAAGTCTTTCTGCAATATCGCGGAAAGAAAACCCACCTTCTCGTAGCCCTACTACACGACCTCGTTCAGACTCAGTGAGCTTTCGATAATGGCTTCTTCGTCTTCTCAGAGGCATCCTTGACTAACATTAACCCACTACGTCAAATCTCAACTGTAAATAACGATCACGAACCTTACAGCGCTTATTTAAAGCAAACCTCATTTGCATGTTCATAGTGTCGCTACTAGCGCCACATTTATGCGCGTAGCTCGAAATTTGAATCGACGTCATCTTTCAGATGTATAAACACGCCTACCAAATTTCGTTTATCTAGCACAGCTCCTTCCTGGTGTTGGGATTTTTTTTTCCATCAGTGTAGTAACTTCTGTAAAGTTTTGAGGCTCAAACTATTTTATTTTTATACACTGTATTTAAAGTAATACTTCTTTGGAAAAATGCGAATAAGAAATCACTTCTATTATTGTGGTTATTGTTGTTAAAGTTATAATTACTAAAGGAAATAGATTATTACATTCTTTCCATTTTTGGTGATATATATAATAGCTTAGGTAACTATTTGTTTTATAGATTTTGGTACAAATAGATAAAATACGTCAAATATTCAATAAATACTCCTTAATACGCTATGCGGACAGCGTTAAGGTACATAAAATAATTTTAAAGTGTCTTCTTTTAGATTTCGTCAATAATGACTCTTGAGGAAGAGGTTTTGCACATGATAGAACAAAATTACTGAACATAGTTACTGATAATTTTAATTTAAATGAATGAAAAATTTAACTTTTTTTTTTTTTTTTTTTTTTTTTTTTTTTTAAGTGTAAAAAAAAAAAAAAAAAAAAAAAAAAAAAAAAAAAACTAATAAATATTCTTTTGTAAAATTTAACTTCAATAATATAATATTTAAAATATATCTTGCATGCAAAAAATAAAATAAAATAACATAATATTATATATTTTGTTTCACAGTCTTGTCTTCGCTGTTACAGATAGATTTCATTCAATACATCCACAAAATAAATTGTTTTGAACAAAAAAAGAAGATTTAGTATCTCTTAAAAATGATTAAAACTATATAAAAAGCACAGGTTTATAATCATTTCAGCACAAAATCGAATTTTGGTGTCTATTTAAATAAAAATAGAATTTCTAGAAAAGGATCAAAGTCGTTAGATTAACCCTTTTGCATCGAAAGAAAAAAAATGAAATGACAGCCTTTATACTCGTAACTAAACTTTTTAAAATTACATTTAAGTACAAAAATGAGCAAAGTTGAGAGTATGTATATTTTCCGGTGATAGTGACTAGGAACAGTGTCCGTATACGTACTCTTATGATACAAATGGGTTAAAGAAAAAAAATAATAAAATATGTTCTTTTAAAAAACGTTTCAAAAGTTTAAATAAAGAAAAAAGCCATACACACCTATGACTTTAAACATATTAATAAACTTCGATGCAATACATTAGCAGATTGAACTAAAAATTTCATCAAACGTATATATATACATATATTTCAATTTAAATAAAAGTTATTTATTAAAATGATATTTCTAATCTGAAAAATAATATTTATTGCATTTATATTTTCCTTAAATATAGCGAATGAAAAAGAGGAACAGTCAAAATATTTTGGAATAAAAGATAAATATTAGAAAATTAATTTAATCTGTGCGCAAATTCATTCTCTTTTAAAGTGTTATCAGTGCTGCCCGAAGGCAGTATTTTAATATTCTACTCTCATTAAGTTTGTAACACATTTATTTTGGAAAAGACACGACAAAATGTCTTGTTAACAAAATAAAGAAAAAATTATTTTGTTGTAATAGGTATGCATTAGAGATATCGAAAATTAAATAATGAATAATGTGAAATATAATAATACTATGGATAATATTAATCTATGTAATAATAGTAATATGCAACAATATGTATAATATGCAGCATGTAATAATAATAATAATAATAATAATTAGTATTATTATATAAAGATACTATAAAAATATTTTTAATGATGTTATAATTTAAACAATAAACTGTTTAAGACAAATATTAAAGTAAAATTCTTAGACTCAAGATATAATGGGATATATTTTTTAATATACATTAACCCCTTAGTCATACTTGCCAACATACTAATTAATATTCCGTAGTATTCTTAGCTCCGCCTTCTTTTTCACACCAGTATCTTTTTAGAGTATTTTTCTTCTTATTTAATCGTAATTGCATTTGGAGAATATTATTCTAAAAGTTTACTGGTGCGAGAAAAAGGGCGGGACTAACATCACTACGGAATATTAATTAGGATGTTGGCAAGTATGCCCTTACCTGCCGCGGATAATTTACAAGATTAGTTTCAAAGTGCCACCGTTACCATTTAACTCTGAAATGAGTAAATCTTTCTAAAACACTATCAACATTAATTTAAAGTTTATTTTATTGCATTGTCTAGACGTGTCAGTAGTTTAACTGGTAGCAGTGCAATACAAATTAACGTACTTCGAAAAAATGTATATATACGCCCGGGGCATTTAAGGGATTAAAAATATAATAAATAAATTTATTATCTTTCCCTTTTTGTTTAAAAAGTGAAAAAAAAAAATGTTTGGCATAGATAACCAAAATGTTAGAAAATGAATCAAATTAATGTTTATTACATTTTTTCTTGATATGCTATCTGTGCTGCTGGACGGAATACGTTAATTATACATCTCATATTATATTTTCAATACCAGTTACGCACATTTCCTGATTCTCTGGTAACTCATTTAGATGAATTTTTAAATAATAATAATTACTTTTTTTCATTTATCTTTATAAATATAAAGTTTTAAAAAATCGATTGAAATCGTTTAAAATCTTGTTTCGCGCGATTACGTATAACTTTGGACTTTAAAATATCTCTAAATGCTAGGTGGCTGCTAATAGTATTTTGCCGACCAACCGCTTTAGGCAATTGGCTCTGTTGCAGGCGGACGTTTTTAGCAGTACGCTGTGACGCTTATCTTGTGCTCGTTTTGGGAATTTAAGTTATTATCATTTTACCTACTTGAGATAAATTCAGTTTATACAGTCAATTCAGAATCCTTTGTTTATTTCGGATCATTTCCTTTCCGCATCTACCTGCGCCTTTTTTTTTTTCAGTGTTAAAGCTGCAATTAGATCCAGTTTTTCTCTATAACGTACAGATTTTTGTCAATGCAGAGTATCTACCGATACAAATGCTTTCCTGATTCTTTCATTACAATAATTATATAGTGACGTTTATAGTATGTTTCCACGATTAATTATAATTAA
Organism: Salticus scenicus; assembly: GCA_963930645.1. NCBI lineage: Eukaryota > Metazoa > Arthropoda > Arachnida > Araneae > Salticidae > Salticus > Salticus scenicus. The sequence continues at coordinate 215,560,130 of OZ005649.1, forward strand.
TCTTGGAAATATGCTAGAAACTACCGAAAGTGAAGAATTAGAAATTGTGTCGGTAGACACCCTGTATTGACAAAAATCTATACTTAATTAAAAAAAAAAAAAAAAAAAAAAACCTGGCTTCATGTTCGGTTTTAGCACATGGAAAAACATTTGCATCAGCTAACAATATCAAATCAAATTTTGCCAGCGTTATTTTTTTAGACATGCTGCTTATTCTTAAAAAAATGTAAAATTATTAACTATGGAACTCTACATGCATTTTTCATTTAAAATGATATTTACATATATTTCCTGAAACAGATTTAATGTAACCTATCAATCAAGAAATTAAATAAAATTTTTAATTAAATTTATTGCGTTTAAAGTTCCGTTTGATAAAGTAAGTAAAAGCTAGTCAAAATATTTCTCATCAATAGTAAACTCTACGAAGATGTAATTAATCTGTGTTTCCATTAATGTATTTTCTCTTGAAATTTTATCTCTGTTGCCGGACAGCACACCTTAAGTATTTAATTCTCATTAATTTTATGCCTTTATTCCTGAAATGAAGGTGCGAAAAGTCTGGTCAAAATAACGAAGAAAAATTCTTTTTAATTTACGTTATATGGACTAAAAAATTGAAGTTACAATTCATGACGATTAAAATATTAAACTTCTTGTTATAATCTATCTAAATCAGATTTTTTTTTTCTCTTGTGATGTAATCTCATGACAGAATCAAACAGAATTAATGTATATATATGTATATATATGTTAAAATGTTATGAATAAACATCTATATACACTGTTGGTCATTAAAATTGCAACACCAAGAAGGAATGCGAATATAAGAATGATATTTATTGGGCACATACATTATAATAGGAAGAACAATTGATTAAATTTTCAGGAAGTTTTGAGTAATGTATCCGCAGAAAACAGTATATAAAGCAGCGATCCCAGTTATGTACAGTGTGGCGATGTCGAATCCCAGATGGCAATGTGCATTTTTCACATTGCTGTTAAACAATCTTGACAAATTAAGACAATCTTGATAAATTAAGACAATCTTGATGCTTTAAACAGGATTGTGATTTGTCTGAATGGCAACCTCACGTCATTCCTGCATCCAGGTTCGTCATTGATCACAGATTTAAGGCGCCCATACCAATGTTGCAGTTTTGAGGGTAAAAAAATTTTGGTAGCCGAATACTGGGTCACCACCTTGAGAGATGGTATGCGGTACCATTGGATACACGTCCCGATCACCTCTTGTTTTCATTCCCGCCTCTCTGAATATCGACCATTATATTTCTGACGAGTTAAGGATCGCCGTTCTGCCCTCCCTATATTCAAGGCCTCCGAAGCGCAGCACTTAAGCTGGTCAATGCATGACTGCAAGTTTTCAGTATTGTCCGGACCTTCCCTGATGCATAATGTGTTGGACTGTTGCTCTGGCCGGCACGTTCTTCTGATCTCGCACCAATGAAAATGGCTATTAAAACAATGGCTGTCCCCCTGCACTCACCAGTAATTATGATCGATGAATTGTGGCATCGTGTTGAAGCTTCATGAAGTGTTGTATGCGTACTTGTCATCTAATCGCTGTTTGATTCAATGTTTAGCAGATAAGTGCTGTTATTGCTCACAGAGTTCGCAGTTTTATTTACTGTTTTCTCAGTACATATTGCTCCAAATTTCCTGAAATTTTAAGTGATTGTTCTTGTGCCCAATAAATATCATTCTTATATTCACATTCCTTCTTAGTGTAGCAATTTTAATGACCAGCAGTGTATTATAAAATCGTTTGACCTGAGCGAGTGATTCATCATCTCCCAGCCCAAGCCCCTGCACCTAGAAGCATGAAATTTGGGGAAAATGTTCCTTCTGTGACGTAGTCATCCACTAAGAAGGGATTTTACAAAATTCGCCCCTTAAGGGGGGAGAGGAGGCAAAATCTGATTTCACAAAAAAAAAAAAAAAAAAAAGTCATAACTCAAAAAAAAAAAAAAAAAAAAAAAAAAAAAAGGTATCCATAAAATTGAAAAAAAATGGAAATAGAGTTAGATCGTCCAAAACTGGTACATATAAGATTTTGGCCTACAAATCGAATGCGGATACTTTCGAAAGTGTAAATTTTTTTATGAGAGACGAGAAGGTGGTAGCGAAGGGGCAAAAAAAAAAAGAAATAGAAATAAAGTTAGAGCGTAGGAAATAAGTCTTAAGACCCGAGGGGAGCGCAGAGGCGAAAATAAAGAGATTCAGTAAGAAAAAGACCAAATATCTCTCTCCACCCTCCCCCTCCCCAAAAGAAAAAAAAAAAAAAAAAGTCAGAACTTAAATTTAATCTGTGCACAAATATATTCTTTTTTTTTTTTAATGTTATATCTGAATAATTAGTTCACATCAATTATGTAACAGCTTTATTCTTGACGAGAAGATGCAAAAGGTCCGGCTACAGAAATAAGAAAAAAATATTTTCTCTACTTTACATGTACTAAAATAATAAAGTTACACTTTATGACGTGTAGATCACTATAAAGGTTCAAGACAGAACTTGTCGAAAAGAAAAAAAAATTACTAGTCTAATGATATAATCGAATAAGATAAAATATTTAAAAACATATATTAAGAAGTTACATAAAAAAAAAAAAAAAAAAAAAAAAAAGACATTACATACACTGATCAAATTTAGATTTTCACTGAATAAAACTAATAATTAAAAAAAAAAAGAAAAAGAAAAATGTCAAAATAATATCAAATAACGATAAATGTCGCATAATAAATTAAATTTGTTTACAAATGCATCCTCTTTTAAAGTGTTATGTCTGCTGCCGGAAACCAACTCACTGAGTCTTCGATTCTGATTGATTTTATACTTTCCTACAGTAGAGACATGATATGTCCTGTCAAAATAAAGAAGAAAAATTCATTTTTATATTTTATAATAAAAGAACCCTTTGGAAACACGTAGTTAAAAATAATTCCATTTAATTAAAATCGTTAATATATATATATATATATATATATACGTACATTCAAAGGTTTTCGCTTTTGAATAAAAAGCATTTTCATAAATTACAGTGAAATGTTTCTTTTCAGCAGTTTAAACAAATTAAAATGGTTCATGGATCCACCGTGTTCGAGTGTTTATGTCACCAAACAGCTAATCGCCTTCGAGCGTAGGAGAGCGGGTTCGATTTCCGTGCTGGCTCTGGGTGTTTCTCCAATTCTTCGAATCGTAATTCGGTCATGTGCTATCTGTCTTCATCTGACGAACATTTACAAGCAGACTTTAAGTCAAGCATACAAATCTGATGTATATGTGTTTTCAATAAACAAACAAACAAAATGGTTCATAGTTACAGTTAATTGTCGGTATGAAGTCTTGTAGAAGACAAAATGTGAATACATTTGTAGAAGCAAAGTTTGAAGTCTTTTAAGGTCTACAAGGGGGGTGACGTCCAACTAATAATTAAATGTGTAAAATGCGAAGTCTGGTGAAATTTTCATAAAACTTTGAGCTAGCAATCTAGGAAACAGCAAGAATTGAGCTTACAAGGATGCCAAGGCGGTGTTATAGGAGCTGTAACTACAGGAGTGAGATACTATGTTGTATAGGATTGCTTAAGGTGAAGGCTTGTAACAGGATAATTTGCAATTGGATGAGTAGCAATACTATATATCCTAGTATATCTGTCTGGTAGTTACAGCTCCTATGAAAACGCCTTGGTATTCTTGTAAGTTCCATTCTTGTTGTTTCCTACACTGTTGGCTTACCGTTTATGAAAACTTCACCAGTCTCCGCAATTTACTCATTTATTTATTAGTTCGACGTCACCTCCTTGCAGACCTTAAGAGACTCCCACCTTTGCTCCTACAAATGTATTCATATTTGTTCTTCTAAAGGACTGCTTACCTACAATTAACTGTGATTGTGAACCATTTTAATGTGTTAAACTGCTGATAAAAAAATCGCATTGTAATTCTGGAAGATGCTTTTTATTTATAAGCGAAAAGTTTTGAATGTACACAATTTTTTAAAAATGATTTTAATTCAATGTAATTATATTATACTACATATTTCCAAAGTGTTTTAAGAATAATAAGCATAATAAGCATATCTCTTTTAGAGATATTATTTATTTTTATATTGTTTGCATGGGCTAAAATATTAAGATTACACTTTGTTATGAAAAATCTGCTTATGCAGAAGATAAAAACTGTCAAATTACGAAAAGTATGAAGATATAATCAAATAAGAAAATATAACATAAAAACATATATTAAGAAGTTATAATTAAACATATCATATATATTTATTACATTTAGATTTTTATTACAATAGCTAATAAGAAACTAACACTTAAAAATAAGTTAATTTTGTGTTTCAAGAAATTAATAATAACATACATTTACTTATATTTTGCATAAATTAGTACTAAAATTTTCACTTAATGTTGAGTAAAAATCAAAATGAATGTGAAAAATGGAAAAAAAAAAAAAAAAAAAAAAAAAAAAAAACCGTTTTTTATTTATATATATTTTTTAATTTTTATGATTAATTTTCAAATTTTTATTAGACTTGAGATACAATTGAATTTTAAAAATGAGACAAAATACCGTGTTTTATTTTAGACGTTCAAAGCAATCAACAAGCACATTCAAGTCGGCAGTCCACTGTTACTGCTGTACAACTACCAGCAGTCGCAACTCGCTTATTTTACTCATTCCGTCCGATCCTTTATGTACACAATATCTCCTACCACGCCATCTCTTCTACATTTAACTTTCATTAAAAAATCTAAATTAATTAATTTCATGAATTATTAAGATTTCTTTTTTCATTATAAAAAGCATATTGTAAAATGGAAAAAGTCAAAATATTTGAAATTAAAGATAAACATCAGAAAATTAATTTTATCGTTGTTTGCATAAATACATTATATTTGAAAGCACAATCTCTGTTGTTTAACAAGCAAGTTGAATAATTAAAACAGGAATAAACTACTACGTCAGAAACGCCAAAGAGAAATTATTGAGGTGCATACAGCTGTTTCGGTAGCCTAAAGCGTACCGTCTTCAGTGCAAAAAGAAGTGCTGAAGCGTACCGTCTTCAGTGCGTCTTCTTTTTGCACTGAAGACGGTACGCTTTAGGCTACCGAAACAGCTGTATGCACCTCAATAATTTTTCTTTGGCGTTTCTGACGTAGTAGTTTATTCCTGTTTTAATATTCCAACGCCAAGTCTCCTGCTATTATAAGTTGAATAATCATTCTTCATTATTTTTATAACATCTAATTCCTAACGAAAATTCAAGAAATATCCTGGCAACAAAATTACAAAATATTAATTTTATTGTGTTATATTTTTGAATTTCCCTTCTGATTTTAAGGATTATAAGGAGAATATTCGGGAAAAGGTAGGGGGTATTCTGCTATGAACAAACTAATTTTACTGTAATGCATGATAAAATATTCTGCGCTACAAATTTCCCATATGCAGCTTAATAAACAAGTTATATACTTATTACACAAAAATGAAAAGAAAAAAAAATCATTTATTTTGAATCATCTGTAAATAAAAAAATTTACAACCGGTATTTTGTGGTCGTCACAAAATATTCTTCTATACTATCTGCACTTTTCATACTTTCTTCTATAAAAATTCCCACAACACATACTATTCATTGAAATTATGTTTTATTAAAATTATTTTCAATGATGATTGGAGACTATTTTAATCTCAGAGAAGTAGGATGTATATTTCAATAGAAGGCCAGTTTTATACCCAAGAAGGGCCTAATAAAAATGTACTTAAAAAAAATCAATAGCTGTGTTTTAAAATATTACAGATCTATGGTTCAACGTTGTAAAGCTATCGACGTACTACATTGGAAAATACTCTTTATAAAAAATTATACTCCCTGGGGGTTACCCCGCGTTGACTATTACTATTATAAACAAATCTTTTAAATTATATGAAATTCTGTCCTAAACTACCACATTAAAGATTGTTAAGAAACGGGATAGAAACACAACATGTTTGGAGATTTTCAGTAAATGTTGAGATACATTAATTTTTTCAGCGTGAATATAAATAAATATGAAATTTTGTGAATTAGTTCTGAAAGTAGCTACAGTTATTTTGTCACACGCACACACAAGAATAGACGTAGGGGAGACTTGTGTACCTAGGGTCATTATGCACTTAGGGTCACCCCACTTTATTTCAATAATATTTTGCTTTAATTTTTACTACTCGATTAGGTGAGTTATAACACTAACTGCTATTTTCGCAACCACTTTGAAAACTTTGCAGAGAAAGTTTTGATAATTTATAGGCGGAAAAAAGTTTCATATGGTCTGAAGTAAAGTTTTGCAGATCATCTATTTTATTGTTTTACAAAGGTAAACCAAATATTTGTCTTTCATTTCTAGTACATAATTTTGCTCGTTATATTGAGTATTTAATGAGTGAGATAGTAAAAGTGTTTTTTTTTTTTTTTTTTTTTTTAATCTGAGATTTTTTAGCAGAAGATATTTTGAATGAAATTATCTCGTCTTGTACCTAGGGCCATGACTTTAGATATAATCATATTCTTTATTTTTAACTATTTTATTAAAACAAGTTTTCAGAATTAGTTTTCAGAGGAAAATAGTTTTAGTTAATTGACATTGAAGATAATATTGGCAAATCCTAGTCTTTGGCCTTTATTTTTTAAATAATCTAAGAACTTTCATGAGTCTTATGTATGGCAAGTGAACATATTCACCTATGATAAATATTTGAGTTCATATGTGACCGACGACCAGATATCTCCATAAATAGCCAAAATAATGATTTTCCCGAAGAATAAAGTGAGTCAACAATGATGAAATTTAGCATTTCTGCACGAAACTCGGTTTCTTGTTTTGCAGAATTTTCGAAGCCTTCGACATCTAATTCCATCTCATGTTTGATGCCTGAACAGGTACAATATTTTCAAAAAACGACACCTGGACCATAAATAAAAGAGGCTAATGAGAACCAGGGCGATGTAGAATCCTTACAGACACTCTAGAAAAGCTAATGTATGCAGCTCAAATTTGGAATTAGTTTTACAAATTTGAAAAATTTATGACTATACTACTAAATTTGGCACATTGATATTTAAAAAGCTATTGTATGATAAATAAATGTATTGCCTGATAAAGTCTCTTTTATATAATTTATGTTTATATGGTTGTTTTCTATTCATTATGAAGTAAAATTTAACTTTCAGGAAATGGCCCTAGGTACAATGAGGGTGTTATACCTACGACTAAAACCATGTGTGATTTTTAAAAAAATCATTCTATTTGTCCGAATTTAGTATTTTAAGTGTTTATATTAATTCTAATTGGAAGTAATAAGTCCTAAATATACGTACATATAAATTTTATAATTTTAAACAGGTAAGGGAAAAGCGGCTCCAGGTACACGGATATATCTTACATTTTCTAAATATGGCTAAATCGTCTCCTGGATCTTCCATAATATATAAATCTATAGAAAACCAGGCACCAAAATTTTTTACAAATCCAATATTTTTTTAATACGATATAGAATAAAGAAATTAATACGAATTTACAATAATTCATTTACATTAAATATTTGTAGAATTTAATTCAATTAACTATTTTCTTCCAGTATTTGCTCAAAGTTGTCTGACTATTACTTCAAGATAACAGTAGTTAATACGAATTAATTAAAGCCTCTTAACCAAACATTCAAATTTTCAAAGGATTAAGTTTCGCATTTAGACGGAAATGCTTAATCTGTTTTAGAATGGACTAAGAAAAGCATTTGAATGACGCATCCCAAATGCTTAAGCATTCATCATATCAGGCTTTCAGAAATCTCAGATTAGCTAGTGGCATTAAACTAAGGATTCCTAACTTAGAAATGCATGGTTTGTAATTTTGAGATTAATACATGAATAGCATACAACTGTTATATCATATATATTTTAACACATTTTATATTTAATTAAAAATTATATGCAATTATATCGGAATAAATTGAACTATTTTAAATATAGCGTATAAAATCGCTTTTTCATTTTTTAAGCCCCCCCCCCAAAAAAAAAAATAATAATAAAAATAATAAAAATAAAATAAAAATAAAAATAAAAATAAAAATAAAAATAAAATAAAATAAATAAAAATAAAAATAAATAAATAAATAAAATAAAAATAAAAATAAATAAATAAATAAAATAAAAATAAAAATATATAAAAATAAAAATAAATAAATAATAATAATATTAATATATATAATGATCCTCATCTGTCATGAACGAATCCGGTTAGTACCGCTTCAAAACAGAAACTTTTGGCAGCCATTTTTTTTTTCCGTTTGTTCAACTCACTGAGCTGGTTCAACTTACGGAAACATACATATAATATGTTTTGTATCGCACGTACTCTTATTTATTTTCACTAAAACCTTGAAAAACTATTCAATTGTAATGTTTAAAGATCTAAACTAAATATAATGGATCACTGGCTATTATAAACATGAATCTATAAATAGAATTATGTAACTTCATGATTGTAAGCAACGGAATACCAAATAAAAACAAACCAAAACTGTTGCCATTCAGAAAATACAAATTCCAAATGGATTTTCCGAATGAACGACTCTTTGACTGTTTCTACGAAAAAAAAAAAAAAAAAAAAAAAAGCTTAAAGTATTTCTAAAACATATTAAAGCCTTAAAACTCTTAAAATATTTGTAAAAGCATATTAAAGTCTTTAAATATTTTTATCAAGCTTCATTGTTTGTTTACATTGTAAGGTATGATTGGCGTCGAGTTCAGTACGTAAATGAAGCCAGTTGATTTTGGTTTTGAAATTAGTGTAAATTTATAGTTGGGATAGAATGTTTGGTTGGGCAAGTAAAGGTCACCAGTTGAAATGAGTATTGAAAGTAGAGTAGTCTATGGTAACAATGTCGAGTCAAGATAAAATGTTCGGTTGAGAATGAGAAAGTCCCTAGCTGGATCCCGGATATTTGGCGATGTTGCGGGTGAGATAGCTGGTTGGAAGTATCGAGTAGAGTTGAATTTGGGTTAGCATGGAGTGTCTGTAATTAAAGGATAGTTAATTAGAAAATACTCAAGCAAAGTGATGACGTCACTGGCCGTCAGTGGATGCAAAAAAAAAGATTTCCTATGTTAATCGCCCATTGGATTTTTTGTAAAAAATTATTAAAAATTGAGGCAAATTATTTCCCGATTTTAATCCCCATATTTCGGTATAGATATGTATTAGTTATCGTCTGCATGCGTTAGATTAAGTTGTTTTTGCTGTAAAATTGATAAAATTTAAATTTTAAATTTCAAAACTCTAGAAAAAAAAATGGCAAACTTCCATATTCGATTCAAAGCATAAACATTTCATTTCAAAGGATGATATTTACACAATAAATATCCAACTAATATACTAATTAAAAGGAAAATGATAAATATTCTATCATAATTTGAAGTCAAATTTGTTTTCAAATGTCTAAATAAAGTGTCTGATATAAGATACTCATATGTTGCAGCGGAATAGATTTAATATATCTGTCATCCTTAGCGGGAATAAAAATATCGCCAAATTATTTTGGCGAACATATTTAATTCCTTTCAAAAATCATGGTTATTTTAACAACTTATATTAAGAAAGCGATGAATTATATGAAACAATATTTCGTACACTACATATTACGAAAATAAACATCTGTCATGTATATTTTCGTATTATGTTTTTAATCGCCAAATACAAAAAACGCCAAAGATGACACAGTTTTGAAACTTAAAATTTTGTCAATTTGACAGCAAAATAACTCAATCTAACACATGGATACGATAGCATATCTATACCCAAATACAGGTATTAAAATCGGGAAATAATTTTTCTCGATTTTTAATAATTTTTTACAAAAAATCCAATGGACGATTAACATAGGGAATCTTTTTCTTGCATCCACGGAAGGTCAGTGACGTCACACTTCGCTTGCGTATTTGAAAACAGGATCTTCGATAGTCTTAAAAAAAGTATTTTGGTAAAATGAAGTGAATAGTTTTTTCTTTCTCTTACCCATAGGGTCGAGAAAGTATTGTTTTAGGGTCAAATTTTCAAACGTGGGTTTTTGTTATACTTACATGTTCTGAGGTCCCCTGAATACGAAAATCATGTTTTTAGCGAATGGTCTCTGTGTGTGTGTGTGTGTCTGCCTGTGTGTCTGGATGTCTGTGTGTCTGTTATCAGCATATCTCAAGAACAAATAGTAGCAGAAATTCCAAACTCGGTATTCTAAATGTGTATCATATAGGTATGCTACAGTAAGATTTCGTTGAGATGAAGCAAATGGTTCGTGTACAGGGACATTCAAAAGTATTTAAATACATTACGTCTATGGGGGAAAATGCAGGTAAGTAGAATTTAACATCTATAGACTGCGCTAGACCAAATAAAACGAATATATATTTTTTGTAATAGAGATAATCAACTAATTTTTTTTTTTTTTTTTTTTTTTTGTATGCAGTAGCCTCGCCGCCCCCCCTCGAGGGGAGTAAATTTTCATGATGGGTATCTTTCAAAAGAGCTCGACAATACGTTTAAAACGAATGGTTGAACCATCGATCTGCGATAATTCAAAATAAAGTTATTGATTCTTTTCAATTTTAACAATTTTTTTTTTTAACTTTAATATTGAGAATAAATTTTTTTTTTGATATTTAGTGTTATACTACTTCTCTAATATGGAAATCGTCTGTATAATTTTATACAAGATAAGTTTTTTAAATAATAATTTAAAAAAAAACAGAATTATTTTTTAATAACCGAATTAAATTCTGTATAAATGTAGGTGCATTAATGAAACGAGGGGTTGAGGAGGGCCAGAACTAATTATCATATAAAACTCTTCCGAAGCCTAATTTGAATTGTTCAACATAGGTTTACATAACAGTACTCGTTATCTTACCTTTTAATCTCCAACCTGTACTTATAGAATTAAATTTCAGGGTAAGAGAAAGTCGTGTGAGTGACACACCAGATTATTCTTATTATGAGGACTTTAAATAGAGCACTTAACGGAACACTGGGATGTGTTGTTGCTGTTGTGGTTGTCGGGCCTATATTTTTTGTCAGCGAGCAGTTTTTTTATTGTCATTCATATTTATTGATCGTGTAGAATTTTTTTTAATTTCAGAACGAAAATTATAAAATATGGAAACCCATTTGATTTATAAACAAAAATTGAAACTACATTTAAATGATCACGTGGTAATCTTCATGTTCTAAACATTGTTTTCAAGATTTATTGTTCACAATCCGTCATTTTTGACGGGGTTATATACTAGTAATAAATAATAATAAACTGATCTTTTTTTAACTTTTCTGAAATTATTAAGCATAGAAAATTTAAGGAGTTAATTAGTTAAGCTTATTTTGCATATTTTTTACAACAGTTAAATATTAAATTTCTAGACTTGTATTAAAATTAAAGTACTTGTTTACAGCTATTTCTTCCCAAAAAATTACGAAATTCCACATTTTCTCCTTAAAATTTATAAAATTTAAAAATTTTCCTGTGCGCCTCCAACTACCACTTTACGTCTTAAATATTTAACACTCCAATAAAACCTTTAAAAAAGCCACAAATTCCAATTTTTTAATCAGATTACTTGCCAGTACTTTTTTACAAAAAATTTCATATTAATTTTCTAAGATTATATAAAAGGAAAATTGTTTTAGAACATTTCTGGTTTTAACGGCAGTCTTCATTTACCGTCGCCGGAAGCCCAAGCCAATGTTATTCTATGGGAAATTTTTCTTTACAAATATCTTATTAACTAATACATATTTTTAAATTCTTTTTTCACATTCAGAAAATTCCCAACTGTTAAATTAACGGACCTTTTTTAATTTTTTTTTTTTTTTTAATAAAATTTTTACCATTTTATTTTGAAATTGCAAAATGGAAAAAATTCACATATTGAAAATTCGTATTTTGTAGCTTCAAAATAAAATATAAAAAAAAATAAAAAATATTTTTTTAAAAAAGTCCGTCAATTTAACAGCTAGGAATTTTCAGAATGTGAAAATAGAATTTAAAAATATGTATTAGTTAATAAGTTATTTGTAAAGAAAATTTCCCTTAGAATAACATTTTCGGCTGCGGTGAGTGAAGCGGGCCCTCAAGTCTCGTGCCTAGACTTGACATCTATGCGGATATTAGTAGCAATAAGAATTAAAAGCAGAACTGTGAAAACAAAGTATATATATATATATATATAGTTAGACATGCCCGCCCAACATTCCTCAGACAGCAGTAGTTACGTGTGAAAAACCGAAAACGAAATAGACCGAATCTGAAGTTATATTCAAAATCCACCTGCAAAACTTAGTTCTTTACAAAAAATTGTGGCGTTCACTTTACTAGTACAGCTACGGTAAAACTTAAAATTTTAAGAGGGACACTCTGACGGAGAGGGAAATATAAGATATTTTTCAAAGTTTTCAAGCTGTCACTGTTTCATGTTTGGTTTCATTTCCTAAGGTTAAATGTGAAAATGAAAGGTTCAAATAAAACATATATGATGGCTATTAGATCCAAATTTATCGTATTAGTTGAATCATAAGCCTTGGGTATTTGTACCCCAATTTACACGGAATAATCTGAGTAAATTAATGAATATGATTTAAAGGAAAAAATAAAATTTTATTCAGTCGTATTTGATTCCATGCTTTGTAATAATTGAAACTTCAAGATTATTCTAGTTGTGAATTATCAAAACAAAAATGACACATTTAAATATAAAAAACTTTTCATATTATAACCCTTTCGAGGGTAGTGGGGTATATTATAGCCAATCTAGTTTTAATTCCCAATTGCAAATCTCATTCTGGAAATTTTTGACATATTGCATTTTCTGAGATTTATATTAAAACACTGTATAAAACTATGCCAATTCGCATTAATTCAGTAATTCCATATAAAGGTGGAATTAACCCAATGAAGAATACATATTTTTAATAAAAAATTGTGTAGATCTAACAAATAAATAGTTTTATTTCATATATTAAAATTTAATTTGTTTATTTCATATAATAACTCTTAATAGAATACAAAGTGTACGGTTATTGCATTATGTTTATAAAGAAAGTTTTGAGCTGATTTTTATAAAGTACATTGTAGAGTGCAATAAAGCAAATTATTAAATAGAAAATGTACATAGGTATCATTTTATCCCTTTGGTACTATGCAAACAAGACAGCTTTATTTATTTCAAACATTAATTTTAAAGTCATTACAAATATAAAAGGTATAAGTCATTTTTTCTGCAGAGCGGCTTTTTTTTTTTTTTTTTTTTTTTTTTTGTCGCTTAGTGCATATATATTTAGGCAACAATTCTTTTAAATTTTAATATATTTTTTTGAGATTTAAAATCTTTAAAATGTGTTTTCTCAGTTTACATTTTTTCATGAATTTACCGTGCATATGACATCCTTCTCGTTTTCAGAAAAAAATAGACTATAACAGCGCCACATTTTGACCTAAATTGATTCAGCACAATTTCTCGTAATGACATTTTCATTTGTGAAGTTTTGTGCGATTGTATGCAATAGAACCTGAGACATAGTCTTTTATTAAATTGCGTAAATATTTGTATGTCAGCGTCACATGCTGAGCGATTAGCATTTAAAGTTCGAAGAAACTAATTTATGTCAAAGTGCATCTACACAAAAACTTATATACAATTTTGTGCAATAGTACCTGAGATATAACCTTCCTTGAAACTGCGGATATCTCCGTATAGCAGCACCAGCTGTTGAGTAATTGACACGATCTATCTGACGACATATCTAACGACACGATCTAACGACATATCTATCTTAATTTATCTGAAATTCTGTGCAGTAGTTCCCGTGATATAACCTTCCCTGAAAATACAGATATCTGTGTATATCAGCGCCACCTGCCTAGCGAATAACACTAAAAGTTGACAGGCACAAAATTAGGTCAAGTTGCATCTACATATAAATTTATATGTAATCATGTGTAGTAGTTCCCGAGATACAGTTGCTACAAAATTTTTGTCACACAAAAACACAGACAGATGAAGGGACAGACATTTTCCAAAAATGGTCAAATTGTCTTTTGTATTTCTCAAAATTTGTAAATCCATCGAAAACCAGAAATCGAAAATTTTTAAGGATCCAATATTTTCTTTTATTGAATAGAGAAAAAAGTAAAAATATAAATACTTAAATTGTGTTCAGAATTCAAATAAGGTTAAAAATAGTGAACATGTTCAAAAAATAAATAAATAAATAAATAAATAAATAGATAATAAAAATTACTGAAGGGAAAATATATTCATGGGATAATCTTATAAATAATATACAAACATATTTTTTTTATTGATTTTGTAACATGATTTGCTGTTGTTAAAAAGAAAAAATATATATATATGCCAGGTATAATCCATACTCATAAACTATTTTAAAATGACTATAATTTGTTCAGAAACTCAGAGTGCTTTGATATTGATTACAGCCATTCAGAAAATTCTTTCCTACAATTCGAATATAATTTTAACAAATATATAATTAGCATACATCACACCCTCTTTAACAGCCTATAGATGCTTTACGCTGACATTGCTATACAAACCAAGAAGTAACCATAAAAATAAAAAGAATGAAAGCTGTATCGAATTAAAATAACTTCAAAATTAATGAAAATCTCAAAAGCAAAAATAAAATAAGTAAATAAAAAATGCAAGTAAAAATGATAAAAGTAGAGAAAATGTATTATTACAAGAATATTTTAAATAACATATAAACACAATTCTATTAATCTTTCTAAGATAATATAATCTTGTTTAAATAAATACATTTTTATGAAAGTTGAAGAGGTGGAAATAAAAAGAATAAAGGAGAAAAAAAGTGTTTTGATAATCTAGTTCCTTTTCAAAAGATAAAAATCAGCGAAAAAATATTTTGCAATCTCTAGGCAGTCTCAAATTACATTTCCTTTTTGAAGTAAATGCTGTAGAATTTTTTTTATATTTGTGATGTTAAAAATTTATTATTTTTTCTTCCATTTTACGCTTTTCTAGAAATGAAAGTCCAAAAATAGAATTCCCTGAAGAGCTCTCACAGAAACGAAATCGTTTTTCCATTTTTCATGTTTCGAAAATACATAAAATAAAATAAAAAAACCAAAAGGTGCGAAAAATAAAATATTATTAATCATTAAATGCTTTTTTTTTTTTTTTTTTTAAATGCGTACAGATATTTTTTTCCCCGACTCATTAAAAAAGAAGAAGAAAAAGTAGAAAAATATTTGTTTTTAAAAAGGTACAAATGTATTTATTATTATATTTTTTTACGAGATTTCAAATGTATTGCATTATAAATAAATTAACAAAGATGAAATATTCAGTTTTATGATGGAATAAAAAATTCTAAAAGATAACAATAAAGTAAATAAAAATCATAAATATAAATAAATTAAAAAAAAAAAAAGCATTATTATAATTTTTTTTTAAATATAATGTTTGGTTATAATAAAAAACAGGATTACTTGCGTTATGATGAATAATATTTTTGCTACTACAAATACGATTTATTATAAAGTGATACGTTAGAAATAAATATAAATTGTCGTTAATATATATATATATATATATATATATATATTAGAGTAAAAGATTCTTTCTATTAAAAATAACACTTATATCATATAATTAACACTGGGAAAAAAAAAAAGCTAAGAAATTGAATAAAAATCTAAGAAGTACACACATACACACACACACACACACACAAAAAAAAAAAAAACTATATTTTGAGAAATTCAAATATCTATATGGACTTTATAATTATGCTAAAAAGTGAGGATATCTTGGTTCGTGCGAAATATAAAAACGTGTTTTTGTCACAAACATTTTTATTGTTTTTAAATACTGGGTGATCCAAAAGTAACAGAAATATATATATATAATTCAAAAATTACTGACTGTAGCTCTATGCGGTTTTCACTAAATGTACAGAAAACTTGGAGTTTTTTTTTTTTTTTTTTTTTTTTTTTTTTTTTTTTGTATATATGTAAGAAAAATATTAGTTACATTTTTCACTAACATATCGCGCTGTATTCATATTATCCTGTCACACTTTAAACAAACACACCTGATCAAATGACACCATATCGCAAATTTTGAAGCTTCTTTAGCAGAATTTCCGATTCCGTAACGTGTGACGGTCATTGCAATGAACGATGGACACCACATTAAACATTTACAGTCCTAGCTACGTTGTTGAAGGTACATTGTAAAAAAGTAATTTTACTATTAAAGCATCTCCTGGTGATGAAAATTTAAACCGATTTTTTTTATTAACCTTTTGTTACCTAAATAAACACCACGTTTTTCTGTGCATTTCAGTGAAAACCGCATAGTACCAATACTTTTTTAATAATATTTTTTTTTCCCTGTGACTTTTGGATTACACTGTATATACATAAACGGCATTAATACATAATAATGCATTAACAATTTATTCGCAGTGACTTATTTTTATCTGAAACCAGATAGTTTCGTTGAAACGAAAGCGAAAAACAAGAAGTAGAAGTAAATAGAATGGAATTTCTTGAACTTGTAATATTGATAAACACTATTAATACATTGCTTGCAGTGCACTTAAATGTGTGTGTTTTAAGAAAGACTTAGGCGTTGAACTCAACAATAATTTATTTTAAAAAGCGGGCAATACCTATGGCGGTATTCACCAACTTCAACTCCCGGTTCAACGCAAAAATTTGAAAAGCCTCTAAAGACAGGGTACAGCTTTCCAGCAAACATTGGCATGCTTTTTCTGCCATCTAGCGTCAAGAATTTCATATAATCTTTGATTGGTTATTTTCACCTACAAATTTTGAAAATAATTATACCGCTATATGGCAGAAACAACACGGCAAAATTTGCTGAAAATTTGTATCCCGCCTTTATATGCTTTTCAAATTTTCATGTTCAACCGGGAGTTGAAGTAATTGGTGAATAATAGCCCTAATCTCGCCGATAGCCGTGGCCCATGTTATTCTATGCGCAAATCTGTTAGCATAATTACTTATTATCTAATGTATTGTTTTTTTTTTCGCTTTCACACTAACAATCTTCATAATTGCTAAATCAATACTTATTTTCAAAATTGATTTTTCTTTTTTTTTTTTTTTTCTTTTTAATTTATTGCATTTTATTTTGCGGCTATGAAAAGAGAAAAATTCACTGAGAAAAAAGCATTTTTTTAAAGGTAAATTTATTAGAGAACCACGTTTAGTATTCCCATATTATATATTTATTTATAAATATATAAATAAATATATAGCGTATTTCCTATATTATATTTTTATTTATTACATATATCACATATAATTTAGTTAAAAATTTTAAAGATGTCTGAATGTCATCTTATTATTATCCATATTTCCTTCGCATACATACAAAATACTTAAATTATTTTACGTTAGAAATATAATGATTTCGAACAATGGTTCACCTGAACATTACGACACGTGCAAATTCAATGGAGCTTAATAATAGAATATCCACATTAAAAAAAAAAAAAAAAAACTTTAGTTATACGTGTCAAACAAAATATTATAAACACCAATTTCCACTTCATAACTTATTGCTCATTATATTAAAGACGAAATAATTTGTCATTCTGGAAAATATATGAAATATGGTATTGTGGTAAATAAATTCTATTTATTTACGCACTTTAAATATTTGAATGGGATATTTTGGAAGATGAATACGAATTTTTTTTATTCGCGTCGCTCTTCAGATTAATCATATCATAAAAACGTATATTACAAAGGAAGATCAAAATATCCAAATTACTATCTAATAATACTTAAAGTATGTTAAAGTATAATACTTAAAATATTTTTTATGCAAATCTGACCTTAAAAATTATAAATTGGAAGAAAAAAAAGCGCTCTATAAATCGGTAAAATCTATTACAATTTTATTTTTATAAGTTAATTATTATTCATAATTTATATTTCTGGATAGTGTATATAAATATTTGACAATAATTACTGAAAAAATGGATACTACATCATTCAGATCAATAAAATAATAAAATTTAACAAATATATAATAAAATCATTTGTTTAGAATAGCAATTGCTATTTTTAACACTTTCCAACAAGGTTAAAAAGTTTTTATGACATGGGTTTGTCTGTCTGTCTGTCCGTCTGTCTGTCCGTCCGCGCTCTAACTCCCGTAAATATTTATAGAATTTCTTGAAACTGATATATACTATTCAAGTTCACTATCGGATGTTCCCTATTGAAAATGGAGTTTATACCTCCACTGGTTTGTGTACAGGGATCCCCGAAAATATTTCAAAGCATTGTGTTCTATGAGAGGCATTTCTATAAACCCTATTTTCATACCCTTACTGTACAAAAATCTTAATGAAATTGAAATATGTTATAAAAGTTCACTATCGGATGTTCCCTATTGAAAATGGAGTTTATACCTCTACTGGTTTGTGTACAGGGACCCCCGAAAATATTTCAAAGCATTGTGTTTTATGAGAGGCATTTCTATAAACCATATTTTCATACCCTTACAGTACAGAAATCTTAATGAAATTGAAATATGTTATACAAGTTCACTATCGGATGTTTCCTGTTGAAAATAGAGTATACCTCCACTAGTTTATGTACAGGGACCCCTAAAATATTTCAAAGAATTGTGTTCTATTAGAGGCATTTCTATAAACCATATTTCCTTACCCTTATTGTACACAAATCTTAATGAAATTGAAATATGTTATTCAAATTCACTATCGGATGTTTCCTGTATAAAATGGAGTAAATACCACCACTGATTTGTGTACAGGGACACACAAAATATTTCAAATCATTGTGTTCTATGAGAGGCATTTCTATAAACCATATTTCCATACCCTTACTGTACACAAATCTTAATGAAATTGAAATATGTTATTCAAGTTCACTTTCGGATGTTTCCTGTATAAAATGGAGCAAATACTACCACTGATTTGTGTACAGGGACACATAAAAATATTCCAAAGTATTGCGTTTTATGAGAAATATTTCTATAAACTAAATTTTAATAAATTTACTTTGCACGAAGATTTATGAAATTGAAGTGTGTTATTTATAAGCACAAAAGAAAATGCTTTGCATAGAATATAGCATGATTAGCATTAGATTTACAGGGTGACACAAAAATATTCAGTTATATAAAGAGCCATTAATAAATATTTGCTAAAAGTGTACTTTCGTTTACATTAAGCGTTTTTAACATTTTTAACATTTCCCAACAAGGTTACAAAGTGTTAATGACTTCGGTTTGTCTGTCTGTCTCTCCGTCTGTCAACCTCTCCGCGCTCTAATTTCCGTAAATATTTGTGGAATTTCTTGAAACTGATATATGTATTCAAGTTCACTATCGGATGTTCCTTTTTGAAAATGGAGTTTATAGCTTTACTGGTTTGTATACAGGGACACCCGAAAGTAGTTCAAAGCATTGTGTTCTATGAGAGGTATTTCTATAAATCGTATTTTCATACCTTTATTGTACACATATCTTAATGAAATTGAAATATGTTATTCACTATCGGATGTTTCCTATTGAAAGTGGAATTTATACCCCACCTGGTTTGTGTACAGGGACACCGGAAAGTATTTCAAAGAATTGTGTTCTATGAGAGGTATTTCTATAAACCATATTTTCGTACCTTTACTGTACAATATCTTCATGAAATTGAAATATGTTATTCAAGTTCACTATTGATGTTTCCTATGTAAAATAGATTACATATCAAGACTAGTTCATGTACAGGGACACTCGAAAGTACTCCATAGCATTGCTTTCTTTGTGAGATATTTCTATAAATCAAATTTTAATAACTTTACTTTCCACGAAGTTTTAGGAAATTGTAATATGTTATTTATATGAACAAAAGATTGCTTTGCATAGAATATAGCATGGTTACCATTAGATTTACAGGATGACAAAAAAATATTCAGTTATATTAAAAGCTATTAATAAAAAAATTGCTAGAATTCTACTTTCGTTTACATTAAGCGTTTTTGACACTTTCAATCATTTTTTTAGTGTGAATATAATTTCAATTTGTGTATATGTCTGACAGCTCTTCTGTCTGTCTGTCTGTCTCTCTGTCTGTTTTCCTGCGCTCGAATTCCCGTAAATATTTATGGAATTTCTTTAAACCGATATATTTTATTGAAGGATCTATCGGATTTTCCCTATTGTAAATGAGATGGATACCTCTTCTGGTTTGTGTACAGGGACACCCAAAAGTATTCGAAAGCATTGTGTTCTATGAGAGGAGTTTCTATAAATCATATTTTAATACCTTTAATGCATAGAAACTTTAATGAAATTTTAATATGTTATTCAATTCCATATCGGATGTTTCCTATGTAAAGTAGAGTACATTTCTAACTGGTTTGTGTACAGGGGCACTTGAAAGTACTCCAAAGCATTGTGTTGTGCGAGAGTTATTTTTATAAACCAAATTTTAATAATTTTATCTTCTACAAAGCTTAATGCAATTGAAATATATTATTCGTATGCACAAAAGAGTGTGTCTTCTATGTAATATTGTATGGTTAGCATTAAATTTACAGGGCCACACAAAAATAATCAGTTACATTAAGAGGTATTAATAAAAATTTGCTGGAATTGCACTTTTGGTTACATGAGCGTTTTAACACATTCTTATAATTTTAGTGGGAATATGATTTCAATTTGTGCATCTGTCTGTCCGATTGTTTACGTTTCTATCTGTTTGTCTCCGGCTCCTATCATCCGTGAATATTTTGAGAATTTTTTAAAAATGATACACTCAAGTTCCCTATGGAATGTTCCCTATTTAAAATGTCATTCATAGGTCCTGTACAACTAGTTTGTTTACAGAGACAACAAAAACAACAACAATAAAAAAAAAAAGCCGATGTATTACATTTTAGGACAGAATTTTTTAAAAGTTATATTTAAAAAACTTTTTACTACAAAAATCTTAAAAACATTGGCATGTATTATTAATATTCTAAAATATTGTTTTCTATAGAATACGATATGATTAACTTTCAGATTTACGGGGCTACAGTAAAATATTCAGAGAGTTTAAAAGCTGTTTTATAATCTAACGGCTGCATTTTCTTTTGCTTTAAGCCTTTTTAACACTTTCCAAAATGCCTAAGAGTAATTTTAAAGGCCATTAGTCTATCTGTATGTTTTTCAGTCTTTCTGTCTGTTGTGCGATAACGTAGGCAAACAATATTAATAAATATTCGATACAACAATTGCGTACAGTTGGAAAGTGTTACTAATCAATGCGTGCTGCATGATTTTTCTTTCTTGTTTTAATATATTTTAAACTCATCATGTACTGTAATAGTAGCATAATACTGTTTTTTAAATTAGTATATTCCATACATTTAGGCTTCTGTATTGACAAAATAAACGAAATATTAAATAAAAAATTGTTTATTCGATTTAAAATTAAATTTCATTCAGAATTTCATGGTGAAAGAAGTCACGTCGTATACAAAAGATTAACATTTTACAGGTAAATCAGAATCTCGCTTCATTAGTCACAAATAGATATGTTTTTATTTATTTATTTATTATTATTATTTAGTAACAATAATACTAATGCATGACACCTATTTTAGATACATTTTGTAAAAAGATCCATTTTAAAAAATACAAAACTCTAGTTAATATATAAAATTCGAAAATTCTCAACAGATGGCAAACATATTGTAATTGATTTACATGTCTATTCATGGTTTTAAGTAAATCATGGTTACTACATTTCACACACCGAGAAAAAGAATATATATGTACCACCTTCATATTGAATGAATGAGTGGTCATTTTCTAAATCCTTTAAATAGAAATATAGATTTCCGAGCTATGTGCATAAGGCATGCCAATAAACTGAATAGACGAAATGATCGAGAATTTCTAATCTACACATTTCTAGATGGTGAAGCAATATGATGAATATTCTGCATCCTTTGTATTGCGAGAAAATCTCTCTTGATTTTCTAGAATTAGGTAATAAAGCAAGATTATAGTTTCCGATACCCGCCTCTTGTATTCGCATTTATTTGCAGAGATTTTTAAATAACTTTGCCCTCGAGAATATAGGCAAACGCTGTACGATTCTAATAGGGATTTCTAGAAGTCGCTTTGAAAGGAGACTAGAATTCATAAGGATGACATGGAACTATTTTTTCTAGAGAAATAATTTAGATTTTAGATGTCAGTTACAGAATTTTTTCTCAGTGTTGTATTAAAATTTATTAAAATGGAATTTTTTAAATATTTTTTACTCTAAGTTATACTTCAAAATAGTCTTTATTTAATTCACGAATAACGACAGCAACCAAATTTAGATAAAAGAAGTCCAAAAATAAACACACTGGGTTTTAAAATGATATTAATTTCAAGCATTTGAAACATAATAATAATAATAATAAAAATAAAATTAGAAATTCTAACTTCTAAACTTTCATTAAATTATTTATTTTAATTTATAATTGTTGCCAAGAAAATTAAACTTTAAATTTTACATCTACTTTTTAAGATAGCACGCGATCGTGTTTTAAATAAAAATCAAATGATGAAATTCATATTTCTATTTATTTTTATTTCATATTATTGCACGCGCACTATTTATTTCCTAATTCAAAATTATTAAAAAAAACTTTTTTGATATCTCTTGTAACGATACTGATTATTATTAATTTTCTTTTCTTTTTCTTAAAAAAAAAAAAAATAAATAAAATAAATAAAAAAAGATTTTGATGAGATTCTGGCAAAAGCAGAATTTAGTTTAGCACGAAGGACTATTAGTTTTTTTTCCTTCCCAATTATAACATCGCTTTTAAATTATTCAATTATATTTTCGATAAATTTTAGATTTTTATAAATGTCCAACTATCGAAAAATGATTTCGACAAATGTCCAACTATCGCAAACGACAACGCAAAAATCTCAGATTGAGACTAATAGGCCCTCAGTCCTAATAATAATAATGCTGGAAAATAAACTTAAGATTTATCATTGTTAGAAATACTACATTTTTTTTTTTTTTTTTAAGCAAGATATAATTCGAATAGATATTTTCATATATATCTATATATATGAAATCATATATATCCGGAGATTTCTTTACATTAAAATCCTCTTGTAATTTAAGAAAATTCAATATAACAATTAAGGAAATTGTTTTATCATTTTGCGATAGCTCTTGCTGAATATCTTTGATTAGGGAAAGCCATATCTTGCCTTTCTCAAAACCGTTAAAGCTCTTTTACGACTCATTCCCATATAGCTTAGTTTGTGGACTCGTTTGAAAGTTTCCAAGCCTGCGAAGCACATTTATATACTAAACTAATTTGCATATTTCGGTTTCTTCTTCTCGGAGTCTCATTCAATATTTCTGATCAATTTATATGCTTGTTTAGCGGTAATTTCGATCAATGTTCATGTAATTTTCCAACACCGTTTATTTATTTATTTATTTTAATGATAATTTACATTTTCAAGAAATTTTAAGTTTTATATTAATTTTATCACTATATATTAGTTAAGATTATTCTACCTGTCCCCAAAATAGCGTTTTCTTAATAATTATTTATACATTTTCGTTCTGATAGCACACAATTACTAGGTGCTCATATCATTTTGCAACCCAGTGTTATTTTTAAAAATGAATTATTTCTTGCCAAAAGACTTGTTAATAATGATGTTTTATAATAAATTTATAATGTAATTTTAAATCGATTATGAAAACGAAACTATATTATTTATATAAAAAAAAATATCTATTTTTGACAAAATATTACTTTTTGTTCAGATAATTACGGAAAATAAATATATCGAATAGAATTTCTATCTAAAAATTGTACTTTTATATTATTAGTACTATCTTTCTTAAATTAGTATCGCCAGTAGTGGCCTAGAGATTCATTTCTCAAAGAACGCTCGTCGGCTTAGACATTCTAAGTTTTCCAAGTTTTTTTTTTTTTTTTTTTTTTTTTTTTTTTTAACACTCTCGTGAATATGTACTAGTATCACTTAAAAAGACCTCCATCCCATGGAGGACATAACACTGGGCTCAATCCTACAGTATACGTTAAGGACGACGCAAAAAAATCAGTTCGAAAAGTTACATTTTAAACGATGAAATTGGTGGTTGCAGAATGGCCTATGTCCCTAGTGTACAAAATCGGCCGTTATATTTACACTACCACTCAACCACATCATCTTAACCGTTATTTAAGATACAAATGCTTTTAAAATATTAATTTAAATTTTTTTTAATTGTAAATGGAAATTTGAATAATAATAATAATAAAAATATATTCAGATAACTTTTTCTTATTTTTCATTTATTCAAAAATTGCTGAAATAAATTAATCATTTGAAAGGCAACTATAATTTTACGCATTTTTCATACGTCATTTAAAATCCGAAGGACTCTCTTAAAAGGCAGAATGAATCAAAATTTGTAAAATGACTTTTCCTAAAGATGGCAAAATCATAATTGCGGAAGGAAATTTTCATCAATATTAATGAAGGGAAAATGGAAGTTGGGAATTTCATTTATTTGCTGGTACTGTAAAAAATAAAAAAATAAAAAAGGATGTGTTCTTGGATAAATTATTTAAGAAAGTTTTTTAAAATGTCAAATGTATTCTAAAAGGCAATTTTGTTCGTTATTTAAAAAGATTACATATTTTTTTGGTTTTCTCATCCAAAGAGTTATTTAAAATTAATGTCTGTATAAAAGATCTCTCAAAATGTAACATTCAATAGCAGATATTTGCATAGTTGATAAGGTTTACGCATTTTTGTTACCGACGAATTTTAATTTAATTATTTATTTATTTTTACATACTTTTGTAACAGATTTCCCTGATTAGGCAAAGTAAAAAAAAAAAAAAAATTCCCAGTAGTCAAAGATCGTATAAATTGGCAAGTATGTGTTTATGGTGTGTTAGCGATTATGTTATAAAATGTAGATTTCTTTATATGATTTGATATATTTTAAACCCTAAATCATTTTAGAGTTTTACGTAACTGCCTTCCACGACTTTCTGATATTTAAGAAAATTTTATAAGATAACAAACAATTTTTTTATTTGTAAAATACCTTTAATTTTGATTTCAAGTATTTTCCTGTTAGATTAACGATATTTTGATTAACGACACTGATTAGACAAAATAATAATAATAATTTATACATATATATATATATATATATATATATATATATATATATATTAAATTTTCCCAGTAGTCAAAGAGAGTATAAATTGGCAAGTATGTGTTTGTGGTATGGTTAGCGCGTGTTATAAAATGTAGCTTTCTTTATATGATTTGATTTTTTTAACCCTAAATCCTTTTAATGTTATAAGTAACCGTCTCAAGTGATTTTCTGATACTTAAGAAATTTTATAAGATAACAAATAATTTTGTTATTTGTGAAATACCTTTAATTGCCATTTCAAGTATTTTGCAGTTAGATTAACGACATTTTGTTTATTATTTTAAATTTATATTTTCTGAAAAATATATGAAAAAATACAGAAAACTGTAATGAAACCGACTACACAAAAACAATTTCCTATTTTATACTGAATGTGTAATTGACATGTAAATAATAATTTTTTTAAGTGAAAACTTCTTTAGGCGCGTTGAGCAATTTTTGGGTGAACAGAAATCATGAAAACCGCGTGATCGTCACCGAACGCTTTCCATGAGCTATTGAAGTAAAAACTTCTTTAGGCGCGTTGAGCACCTTTTGGGTGAGCAAAAATCATGCAACTCGCGTGTCATCGTCCGCGAACGCTTTGAAGTGAAAACTTCTTGATGCGCGTTGAGCACTTTTTGGGTGAACAGAAATCATGGAAATCGCGTCATCGTCACCGAACGCTTTCCATGAGCTATTGAATTGAAAACTTCTTTAGGCACGCTGAGCACTTTTTGGGTGAACAAAAATCATGGAAATCGCGTCATCGTCACCGAACGCTTTCCATGAGCTATATCTATACTGTGTATATATGTACATAGATATACCTCCGTGCGTTATTAGTATATATTATATATATACAATGAGTATATCCTCTACATATATATCCATATATGTAGCGCACGGCGCGGCATGCCTCATATACATATATATATATATGTATAAAATATATATTAATACGAGCAGTATACTGGCTACTGGCATCTGTCTCTTTCCAGTTCTATACTCTATGTATGCATGTACTTTTTCCACAGTATATACATAGTTCACAAAGTACAAGTGCGTGTTTTTATACAGACTGTTATATTCATCTTTTTGCTTTCAATATAAATTTTCAAATAAATATTGAAAAAAAAAAGAAAATTATTTTAGTCATATTAAAACATTTTTACCTAATATAAGGCTTAGTTCATTTAATTTGGGTAGCTACAAATATTGTGCCGAATCATATAATACAGATCATAAACACTTCTTTACAAACCAAAAATATATCGAAAATAATAATCTAATAGCTCCACAATGCAATTCACATGTTACTTAGTTTTCACTTCTATCGGCAGTCCCTAAAGACTACTTTTAGTTTTTTTTTTCTACTTTATCTTACCCATAGGGTCGAGAAAATATTATTTTAGGGTCAATTTTTCGAACGTGAGTTTTTGTTATATTTACATGTTCTGAGATCCAAAGAATACGAAAATCATGTTTTTAGCGAATGGTCTGTGTGTATGTCTGTGTGTATGTCTGTGTATCTGTCTGTCTGTGAGTCTGTCTGGCTGTGTGTCTGTTATCAGCATATCTCGAGAACAAATAGTAGCAGATATTCCAAACTCGGTATTCTAAATGTGTATCATATAGGGATGCTACACTAAGCTTTTCGTTGAGATGAAGCGAATGGTTCGTGTACAGGGACACTCAAAAGTATTCAAATACCTTTCATCTATGGGGGGAATTTGCAGGTAAGTAGAGCTTAACATCTATAAACTGCACTAAACGAAATGAAATGAATATATACTTTGTGTAATAGAGATAGTCAACTGGGAAAAAAAATGTGTATCTAGGAGCCTCGCCTAAACCATTGGGGGGAGTAAATTTTCATGATGGGTATCTTTCAAAAGAGCTCAACAATACCTTTTAAACGAATGGTTGAACCATCGATCTGCGATAATTTAAAATAAAGTTATCGATTTTTTTCAAAGTTAACAAAAAAAGAAAATAATAATAATAATAATAGTAATGATAATATATATATATATATATATACTGTGTAATATTGAGAATAAATTCAACTTTTTTTTTTGATATTTAGTGTTATACTACTCCTCTAATATGGAAACCGTGTGCATTATCATGGAAGATAATTTTTTTAAATAATAATTTTAATAAATTATTTTTACTGAGTGAATTTGTATAGGAAAATATAGAAGAAAGTCGTGTGGTGACCAGAACACACTAGTTATTTGCTGTTAGTGGATGTGCTTTACTAATAATATTTTACCATTTCCAAGAAAGCTGTTCGGGAATTGAAATAAATTCCTCATAGAGATATGGTAAATAATGTATGTTTTAAGCTAAATATTTATCGCTTCCGAAGCCTAATTTGAATTGTTTAACATAGGTTCACATAACAGTACTTGTTATCTTACCCCTTATTCTCCAACCTGTATTTATAATATTAAATTTCAGGGTAAGAAAAAGTAGTGTGAGTGACACACCAGATTATTTACTTTTTATTACCCATAAGGTAGAGAAAGTATTGTTTTTGGGTCAAATTTTTGAAAGAGAGATTTTTTTATATTTACACGTTTTGAGGTTCTTGAAGCGGAAAACCCTGTTTATAGTGGTTGGCCTGTGTGTCTGTCTGTCCGTGTGTGTAGCTGTGTGTCTGTCTGTGTGTTTGTCAATGTGTCTGTCTGTTACCAGCATATCTCAAGAACAAATGGTAGCAGAAAGTCTAAACTTGGTATTCTAAATGTGCATGATATAAGGATGCTACACTAAGCTTTTCGTTGAGATGAAGCAAATGGTTCAAGTACAGGGACATCCAAGATAATTCAAATACATTACGTCTATGGGGGAAATTGTAGTTAAGTAGAGTATAACCGCTATAGATTGCACTAAAAGAAATGAAACGAATATATATTTTTTATATGCGTAAAAACATGTCTAGTGTTGAATATGGTAGGGAAATCATTTACTGTTCGTTTACAGGTCTCCACAAAAGAACTAGATAAAAGTGCGATAATAGTTGCAAATTGGTGGAAGTGTATTTAAGGCTTGGCCGTGTATTGTTACTATGGGATTGCATTTATGTGCACAATTTGGTTTGTACATATTCTTCAAAAGATATACATGGCTTGAGGAGGCGGTAGCCCCCCAACGCAGAGCTAGTTATCTCTTTCGAGGACTAATTTGAATTGTTTTAACATAGGTTTTTCATATCATTTCTCGTTATCTTACCTCTTAATCTCCAACTTACATTTATAGTATTAAATTTCAGTTTAAGAGAAAGTCGTGTGAGTGACACACCAGATTATTTTTATTATTTAAATAAAATTTAAAAATAATATTTGTGAAGGTTTTTAAAATAACTGTTTATTTAAAAGAATAAACATAAAGTAAATGATTTAAAAATTTAAATTTTATTCTTTTTATCTAATTTTACTTCTTTATTATAGTAAAATGTTATTACTTTAAGAAAAAATAGTTCAAAGTGTGTATACGAGCAAGTTTAATTTAAAATTTTAAAGAATATGATATACGTTTGAAATGTGCGTTGTGTTTTTTAATTTCAGAATTAAATAATTAACTGAAATACATATCTATACTTATAAAGGGTTTTATTTGTTAATTTTCTTAAATTTTGTACATGTAACCTAAATAGTAATATGCGGTTTTATGAGTAAGATTTGTAAGAATATTTATATTATTGTATTGATTATAAACGTTTTCAAAGTGACAATTTCATAAATTAATAAATAAAACCTACCGCATTACCTTGTAAAAGCTATGGTTTTGTTACTGAAATTTATAAAACAAAAGAAGAGAATTTACTTTCAGTACTTTTCATCACTTATATTCTATTTTTATAAAACGTAAAATCAAAACAAAATATAAGCTTTTAGTCATGTCAATATTTTGTAAAAGACGATGATTTAGATATTTTATCGTATTATATTTATCGTTAAAGCTTAATACTGAATGATGTAATTCATAAAAATTGACAACGTACTCCGAATAATCTCGTGAAATCCAGTTGATATATTTGTTATGACGTTTCAATCAAGCAATATTGTATTTTGTGAACTGCCTGAAAAACGATATTCTAATATCACCCATTTTTACTTTCCGAACACTATAGTGAGGAAAGTATTGTAATCATGTCAAAAATCCGAATTTGAGATTTTGATGTTTCTATACGTTTCGAGGTCCAATGAGTCCGTTTTCACTATTTTTGCGATAATGTGTGTATGTGTGTATGTGTGTGAGTGAACACGCTAGCGTCTAAACGCTTTGTTCGAAAAAGCTGAAAGTTGGTACGCATATTGTAAGTCACCATAGTACGAACCCTATTGATTTTGGTGAATCTAGCACTTATAGTTTTTTTACAGGGACACAAAAATTCTTTATGTGCATAAAGAGAATTATTTTTTAATAATCATTATGAAATTTACCAAAATTATTTATAATAGAGATAGTCAACCGGGAAAAATTTTTTGTATGTGTAGGAGCCTCGGCACCCCCCCTCCCTGGGGGGAAGTCCCCCCTCGAGGGGAGTAAATTTTCCTGATGGGTATATTTCAAAAGAGCTCGCCAGTACCTTTAAAACGAATGGTTGAACCATACATCTGCGATAATTTAAAATGAAGTTATCGATTGTTTTTACTTTTAACGAAAAAAAAACTTAGAAAAAAATCGTTTTTTTTTTTTTTTTTTTTTTTTTAATATTGAGAATAAAATGGACATTTTTTGAATACTTGGTGTTATACGACTTCTCTAATATGGAAATCATCTGCATTATCATGGAAGATAATTTTTTTAAATAATAATTTTAATAAATTATTTTTACTGAGTGAATTTGTATAGGAAAATATAGAAGAAAGTCATGTGGTGGCCGCAACATACTAGTTAAAAGTGCGATAGCATCTAAACGCCTTATTCAATTGAGCTGAAAATTTATATGAATATTATAAATCACTGTTGCACTAACTATAAGCATTTTGGTGAATCTAGAATTTATAGGTTTTTTACAGGAACACAAGGAAAATTCTTTATCATTATGATCTATGGGCTCAAAGTTCAGTAGCGATAAATAAAACATCGTGTAATATATGGAGAAAAATACTCAAAGACTCTATTATGGTTTTATCTCTTTTGTTTGTTTAAAAACTCCTCTCTCTTTACTTTATCTACAAAACTGTTAAGTACTCAATGTTCGGAAAGTCGAGTGGAGTCACTCCAGATTTTTTTATAGTAAGATATATTTTTAGGAATTCACAGCTTACAATAACGCATCAGAAATCATTTTACATTTTCT
The DNA here is from genome assembly GCA_963930645.1 of Salticus scenicus. Taxonomy (NCBI): domain Eukaryota; kingdom Metazoa; phylum Arthropoda; class Arachnida; order Araneae; family Salticidae; genus Salticus; species Salticus scenicus. Next base: position 215,590,781 of record OZ005649.1, read on the forward strand.
TACTGTAAAATAATTATAGTAAAATATAACGTCCCTTTACTTAAAATAATAATAATAATAATAATAATAATAATAATAATAAAATGATTAATAATTTGTCTAAGCTTAAATGTATAATGTTAATGAGTATGACGATGTAAAACACGAATTGTAATATAGGATTCAATAGATTTTGGATGAAATTTATATTCACGGTGTATGTTTTAGAATCACGTCTTATACTTTCCAGTACAAATGGTAACGAAATTTTATATAGAATGTACAAATAATTAAATTTTTGTTGTAGTTGTGAGGATTAAGGCCGAATGGCTACATTAGGATCATAGAACATGGATCAAAATCATTAAGAAATAAAAGACTATAGTCTGTTTTGTAACATGCATGATAAAAGATTAATTATATTGAACATTTAATTTTTATTTTTATTTTATGCCATATGTAAATTTCAAACTAAAAGTTAAACAATGAAATAAGAAAAAGAGAATCAATATTCCAGTTTCATTAAAAAGATAATGATGAAAAATTTTATATCAGATAGTCAGACATACCAAAGTTTTAATTTCTTTTTTTGATAGGACTGTTTGTACTTGCTCTTTTTTCATACCTCTTTCTTTCTAGCAAGGATAAAAGAGCTCTTTTTTTTTTTTTTTTTTGCTACCAGTATCTGTCTATAAACATTTCAATCTTGTAAAATCCTAAAAAAAAAAAAAATTCGTTCATCCACGTTCTAGCGAAATTCTATCAAATATTTAATTAGGCTTTGCAATAAATAAATAAATAAACAACCTTCTAGAAAAGTTGTGTAATGAAAGAGCGCTAAATAACAATGCTCCAGAATAAATTAAAATGTTGGAATATCTGCATAATAATAATAAAAAAAAAAAAAAAACACTTAATTTTCAACATGCATCAATGCATTAGTAACAAAAGTGAAGTCTATAGGGTGCGGGTTTGCCTAAAATTGGTTATAGAAAGATTTTTCATTTTTGCCTGGCGAGAATTTATATGTACATTTTAAAATTATATATAAAAGTAAGTTGGTTCTATTAGCAATAAATTATAAATAACAATTGTGTTAATCTGACTATGTAAATTCCGATAAATATAGGTAAAGCTTTTAAGATATTAACAGTCTAAAGAATTTTGAAAATTGACATTCAATTCCATACACCCTATTTTTAATAATTTCAAACCCAAATCATCGATGTCGCGAATTTTTTATTGAATAGTCATCAATAATTTTGAGATGTGATATTTGATATACCTAATAGACTATTAGTCTTCGAAGTGATTAGGCAAACGTTACAATTAAAAATTATTGGTGATTATTGAATAAAAATTCCGCGAGATCTGGAAACAATGGTTATTATGCGTGTTTTTTCTTTCTCGTAATATTTTCTATGTTTTTTTTTTTTTTTTTTTTTTTTTTTTTTCCCATTTTAAACTTCGGAAGGGGCTCAACCTCCAATTACTGCCGAGTTACATATTAGGTGAGACATAGATATAGCTCATTCATAGTTTCACAGACTCAAGTTAAGCCGACACGTTGTTTGGTTTCTTCTTCTCGTCAATTTTTCGTTCATCTTCTGATTGTTGTCACCCCCCCCCCTTTTTTTCCTGCGGCATTTTGATTACAGTAAATTTCCGATTATCCGACGCGGATTATGCGTGTGGCGGATTATCCTCGCGATGTACAAAAACAAGAAATTTTTAGAAACGTGTAATAATTGAATTTCGATACATGTAATTATTGAATGCGTTCATTTTGAAAGGAAACATTCATTGAACCTGTAATTATTAATCCTGTAATTAACCTGTAATTTAACCTGTAATTATTAAATATCTTTCCACCAGTTTTATTTATATTTACTAGGAAGAATTACTTATATGTTACCAAATATTAAGCGATATAAAAGTTTAACTTTTTATTAAATTTATAAGTTTAAGAAATTGAATAAGATATTCGTTTATAAATGCCTAATGCCTTGTTCAAAAAAAAAAAAAAAAAAAAAAAAAAAAAAAAACTAATAATATTTAAAATAACAATTTTTCAGCATTTAATGTTTTTATTGTTGATAAGAATTCAATATAGTAAGAAAAATTAAGTATAAGAAAATATCTGTATTCAGCAGTTTGCGAAAAATGATATTGGTCAGTAATAGTTGACTTATAACTGATAATAATAATTATAAAAAATTATTTTGTCACTTACAATGTTTGGATTTTTGTAATACATTAAACAATTTTAACATAATGTTCTTTAAACTTTATTAATTGTGGTTTATAATTTCGCATATTCCAATAAATTAAGAATGAATATTTTTAAAAATATATTTTTGCCATTTCGAAAGAGGTGGATTTTTACCAATACATTTCTCAAATATCAAAATACAGAATATAGAATTGTTTGAAACATATTCTATAGTTTCAGCTTTGCGCTGTAAAAATATACTAGATATACTCAGGCAGTATCCTACAGTATTAGGGACTTGAAATTTCACTGGAAAATTTCCTATCTGTTTGGTAATACCGAGAATACCTTTATGTTTTGTTCGAAATGTTTTATCATATAAAGACTTTTCTTGGAACATAAAATAACTTTCCTTTCTTCAGTTGAATCAATCTCTTTGAAGGTTATATAAATATGCAAAAGGAAAGATTTGTATGAAAAGATTTTTACTGCACTGATACAAATGAAATATGGTGGTAGAAATACTACTAGTAAGAAAATATTGTGAAATGTCACCTTCTATATGAAATAGAAAGATTGTTTTTAAAAAAAATAAAATAAATGCTAAGCGTTTTGTAATTTTCTTATTTGAAAAACCTAAGAAATTTACAATAATAAATAAATAAATAAACTAAACAGAAATATAAATAAAGATATTTTATTTTTCTTAAGTATATTTTCAATGTTCAGGTCTATGAAAGATGCAGTTTCAATGGTCATTAATGAGTACATTTTACAAAAATAGATTTTACCTTTAAGCTATAACATGAAAGCAAATAATGAAGAAAATGATATGTACAAGGTATTCACTAATGTTCATTCACGCGCCTTAAACTGATGTATGGTTGCAACTACAGTCATAAATTGATGCCTATGTAGGGTAAAGTGGCTATGCGCTACTAGATAAGACCGTTTATAGTGCCATCTCGTGAAAATTATTGAAATCCGCGTTACTATCTCGAAAGCGGGGGAAAAAGAAAGTTTGATTTACAAAATTGTAGAGCATTATTGATTTAGTATGAAAATACACTTTGCAGACGTGAATGATCAAAACAGAACGCTTAAAACGCGTATATATTTGTTTGAGAATTTTTCTATTGTGTTGTGTTGAAATGATTTTAGATTTAAAAAAAAAAAATAGTCCTCACAAGATACCTTTTTTTTTCGGTAATTTTCAAAAATATTTTCTCATATTTCCAACTTTTTTTTGTAAAGAAATTTTTCATTATCCATGTGTTTATTAATTTATTTTAATAAAACAATACTTTTTCTGGAATTAATCTTCTATCTCTTTTACGTGCTGCTAATTAAATAAATAAATAATAATAACAATAAATCTTAGAAGTGTGTTCTGTAAAAACATACTAAAATACTATTTTTATTCTTATTTTGTCTTAAATTGTGCATAATATTTTAAGTAAAATTAATAAATACTAATAAACAGTAATAATTCCAGTGAAAAAATTTCGAAATAGAAAACGATTTCTCCATTTTCATAAAAGTTCTTTTTTTCTTTTTTAACATTTAACACGTCTTTTATTTTACTCCTTTAACAAAACAATTAGAAATTATTTATGTGATACTGTAAAAACTTCAATGAGCAAAGAAAATTTCAGTAAGCATTATTTTAATATTCATTCGCAAATATATATTTATTGATAAAAAATCTAAAGCTCGCATTTTTAGTGATAATAATTATAATGGAAATACATCTTTAATCGAATAAAAAATATTTTTTCAGAAATGAAATACCTAATTTAAAAAAAAAAAAAAAAAAAAAAGTAATATTATTACTTTAAACCTGAAGTTTTGAAGCTTATAGCAGTTTTAATCAGCATAAACTTAATTTATAATTAAAAATAATGAAAGTTATGATCTCATAATATTTTATTACTTCTCAGAAAGGTTTAGTGTGACATTATATGATTTAAATATGAAAATTTATTTTAATTAAAAATTGTATTAAATTTCAAATTCTTTAAAAAAAAAAAAAATCCTATTAATTTTTTAAATGCGAAATTATTTGATTTAATATGAACACACACAAATACACAGAAAAAAAAAATTATTTATATATTTAAAATTTTTTAAAATACCTTACATTAAAATCCTTTACGTTGCAGCATTATATATTTCAACACGCTCATTCGCGGTCATCTTCAGATGGTTATTGCACTGCTTTCGGACTTGCTTTTAGCTTTCCCTTTCGTTACGTCATTTCTTCCTTTCATCCTGTTCATCGGGTGTTGCCATTTTTCAGGTATGGTACTATACTCTCGGCCATGAATTGCGGTGTTAGTGGTTAGTATTTCGAGGGCCTCGCGTTTTAATGCGTATTGATGTGAATTGTATTGAGCGATTTTTGCAGTAGATAGTATATTAATGTTAATAGGGTTAGTGGTGCGAATTCGTGATAACGCGGTGGAGGACATATTGTAATTTGAATCAGTGATATGTTCGGTTATGCGACATTTAATTTTCATTTTGGTCATTCCGATGTAACAGGAGCTATTACTGCTAATTTCAAAATTAAAGTCTATTTTATAAATACCGGATGTATCTTTGGGTTCGATTAGAACTGTTTCATTCCTAATTCGTTGGAAAATATTTTTATTTGGTTTTATTGGTATGTTAATTCCGACCCGGGAACCTTCTTATTTAATTTCAGTAGCGATACCGTTACAGAAAGAAATGGTGGGAATAAATTTAGGTTTTAATTTCTGAGCATTACTGATTTTATTTAGGGATTTTTTACGTTCTTTATAAATTTTATGTACGAGGGAAGTACTATAACCAGCCTTTTTTTGCAATATCTTTTATAGAGGTTATGTAGTTACTTATTAGAGCATACGAGTATGGCGCGATTTATGTAGGAAAGGATAGCGGCGATTTTTTAAGGGAAGAGGGTTTTACATTTATTGTTAATAATTTCATTATTGTTAGTTGGTTTTCGAAAAACAGTAGTGTCGAAAGTATTACCTTTGTTTTTAACGATTTTATCATCTAGAAAGTTTGTGCTATTGTTAGATTCGGTTTCAAATGGAATTTAATATTATTGTATAAGTTATTTTAGTCATATAAAAGGTATTGAGGGTTAATATGGGCGGGGTTGACGGCAAAAACGTCATCAACGTAACGTAACCAGGTTTTACGGTTTTTGATTAGATCATTAGCTGAGGTTTCTAGGCGAAATCTGAATATGACCGCGACTGAGCGTGTCAAAATATATAATGCTGCAACATAAAGGATTTTAACGTGAGGTATTTTAAAAGCTTTTAAATAGTTAATTAATCCTTTGTTTATATTTTAAACTATTTATTTATATTTTATTTACAGAATTACGTTTTACCTAACATATTTTTTAAATTCATTTTCACAAACAGAAATATTTTAACAGTTATTTTTTTTTTTTCATATTTATATATTTTTTCATATTTATATCTTAATTTGGGCGTTGAAAATGCAAAAAATAAACTTTTTTTTTTTTCCATAATTTTACTGAAAAGTAAATATTAAAAATCTAAAAAAGCCAGTTGTAGATTAAAAAAGAAATAAATAACCTAATGATTGTGAATAATATTAATTTCAAAACTGAACTTAAAAAATACATGATGTAAAAAGTAATTCTATAAACAAATTTCGTAACAGAATAACACGAGCTTCAGCTGTCGACATGTTCATTATGTGTACTTTTAAGCAATTATTCAAACTATTATCAAAGAATTAAGCTTTATCTAAAAAAAGTTCAAAATTCATTAAAAATTGTTTAAACAGCCAACTATTTATAAAACTAATGTAAAATTTTTAAAAAGCAGAAAATATTGCGCTATGTTTTGTGAGGATGTATTCTTTATCTATTTTAACACTTTACAGCAAGGTTGAAAAGTGTTAATGACTTCGATTTGTCTGTCTGTCCGTCTGCTTTTCCGCGCTCTAAATCCTGTAAATATTCATGGAATTTTTTGAAACTGATATATCTTATTCAAGTTCAAAATCGGATGTTCCCTATTGAAAATGGGGTGAATACATTTATCGGTTTGTGTATAGGGACATCTGAAAGTCTTTCAAAACATTGTGTTCTATGAGAGAGATTTCTATAAACCATATTTAATACCTTTACTTTACACAAATCATAATGAAATTGAAATATGTTATTCCAGTGCACTATCAGATAATCCCTATTGAAAACAGAGTGAATACCTCTACTGGTTTGTGTATAGGAACACCTGAAATCATTCCAAAGCATTGTGTTCTATTAGAGAGATTTCTATAAACCATACTTTAATACGTTTACTTTACACAAATCTTAATGAAATCAATATATGTTAATCAAGTTCAATATCGGATGTTCCCCACTGAAAATGTAGTAAATATCATCACTGGTTTGTATTAAAAGAAAAAAATCATTCCAAAGCATTTTTTTCTATGAGAGGTACTACTATAAACATAATTTTAATAACTTTATTTTCCCGAAGTCTTCAAGAAATTGAAATATGTTATTGATATGCACAAATGAATGCTTTCTAAGAATATCAATATGGTTAGCATTAGATTAACAGGGCCACACAAAAATATTCAGTTACATTAAAGGCTATTATTGGAAATTTGCTAGTATTGCATTTTTTTTTTATATTAAACGCTTTTAACACTTTCTAACAATTTTTAACTGTGTGTATGATTTAATTAGTGTAGCTGTTTAACCGACTGTTTTTCCCGCTATCTGTCCGTCTGACCGTCCTAAGCGTCCTTAAATATTTTCAGAATAAAAAAAAAATTATATGTAATGTTTCCTATTTAAAATGGCCTTATCAGGTCCTGTACAGTTGGTTTGTGTACAAGGACACCCGAAAAACATTCCAATGTATTTCATTTTAGGACAAACATTTTTATAAGTCACATTTAAATAACTTTCTACTATAAAAATCATAAAGAAATGGACATTTATCGTTAAAATGCTAAATTAATGTTTTGTATAGAATATGAACTTCAGATTTACAGGACTACTCTAAAATATTCGGATACATTAAGGGATGCAATTAGAATCTTAGAGCTGTATTTTATTTTACGTTAAGCATCTTTAACACCTCCCAACAATGTTTAAGAGTGATTGTGAATACAATTAGTCTGTTTTTATTCCTTTCAGTCCTTCTGTCTATCCGTTTTGTGTGTTAACGTAAGCAAAAAACATTGAAAGTTATGCGATACTATAATTACGTACAGTTGGAAAGTGTTAATAATCAATGCGTACCGTTTCGCTTTTGTTTAAATAAATGCCAAAGTCAACACCAAAGTCATAAATGCCACTTAATCAACAACCACACACTGAAGTTCGCAATTATATGTAATTTGAAGCAAATTTAAGCTTGAAATCCCGTTTTTTGCCTTAAAGCGAGAGCGATCATATAAAAATCGTCTTTCTAAGATAATTTGGAGCCGAGTTATGTTTGAAAACGTGTTTTTGCTCCCCGCTTTTAAAGTGTGGGAAGGGGGATTTCACAAAATATCTATGTAGTATGTGCATCGAGTATGTATAACCAATTGACACATAAAAAAAATCGCTTTTCTGAGATAATTTGGAGCAAAGTTAATCTTGAAAAAGCGGTGTTTAAAATTGGGGAAGGGAGGAATTTCAAAAAATATCTTTATAATGCGAGTTGGGTACGCATTACCAACTGATACATAAAAAAGAACCTTACACTGCAAATGAAGGTGTCTCACAGTAAGACAAAAATGTCTGGAAATACATTTCCGACACTTCAATATCTTAATACGAAACTTAGATATAATAGATATCTTAATTTAAGACATTTTTGCGTCTTACTAAACTGGTAGTGCAAATGTACTACTATAAAGTGTCTTAATATAGTGATATGTCTTAAAATAAGACATTTAAAATGTCTTAAAAATAAATCATTTCGCATTTCCTCATTGGCTGTTAGCAGTATCGCCATCTGTCAATGTAAATCAAAATAATCTTCGTCGTCTCGTCTTGTTCATATCAAGATACAATTTTAATACAATGAAAATTTCTTTTAAGAATTTTTAACATAGAAGCGGAAAAAAATAATTTTTTAAATTGAAATTGTAATACAAATATCAAAATTTTAAATCTTTTTTTTTATGAAAAACAAAATAAGTAAATAAAAATAAATAAATAAACAAGTATGTTGTGGCCACCACATGACTTTCTTCTATATTTTCCTATACAAATCCACTCAGTAAAAATGATTTATTAAAATTATTATTTAAAAAAAACTAGCTGGCTTCGCCCGCTAGCGTGTCAGTATTTTCAAAGGAATCACTAAAATTAATGAATCACTAACAGTAACTTTTAGTGTTAAGAAAAGAAATTTAAAAAAAAATCATTTCTGATTGGGTAAAAAGTCGGCCCGGGTCCCCACTGCCTTCGGCAGCGCAGTCCCGTGCGCGCTGCGCGCGCACAACTTAAGGGATATACGCGCTGCGCGTGCGTATACCTTCCCTGACCTTTCGTGCCCCCTAACAAAATCATTTCTGATCGGGTAAAAACTCGCACCGGGTCCCCACTGCCTTCGGCAGCGAAGAACCATGCGCGCGCACGTATGAAGGTATACGTGCGCTGCGCGCACATAATCCTCCTGAAGTCATATTTTTAATCTTAAGAAAAGAAAATTTAAAAAATCATTTCTCATCGGGTACAAAGTCAGACCGGGTCCCCACTGCCTTTGGCAGCGCAGTCACGTGTGCGCTGCGCACGCACAAGTTCACGGATACACGCGCTGCGCTCGCGTATTCCTTCCCTGACCCTTCGTGCCCCCTAAAAAAAACTCATTTCTGATCGGTTAAAAACTCACACCGGGTCCCCACTGCCTTTGGCAGCGCAAACCCATGCGCGCTGCGCGCGCACGTGTGAAGGTATACGCGCTCTGCGCGCATATACTCCTTCTCAAATCAAATTTTTATTCTTAAGAAAAGAAAATGAAAAAAATCATTTCTCATCGGTTAAAAAGTGGGACCTGGTCCCCACTGCCTTCGGCCGCGCAGTCCCGTGCGCGCTGCGCGCACAAGTTAGGGGATACGCGCGCGGTGCACGCCTATCTCTTCCCCACCCTTTCAGCCCCTCCTAATTAACCTACGTATACCAATTTTGATCGGTCTAACTCAATTAGCTGAGATGCAAAGGAAAACCTAATCAGGACATCTCAAAACGTGTAAATCTGGTGAAAACTTTCGATAATTTAAAAGAACTTTAAAATATCTTCCGAATGATGTATTAAAAGTAATTTAATCATAATTAGAAATTGAAATATTGAAATTTGAAAATATTACAGCGCCATCTGTCGGTAGAAATTTCTGTATTCCACTGTTCCATTCCAATTCAAAAACGCTTTCTAATGATGTATTACTTATGAAATTATTTTAATTAGTAGCTGAGATTACAAAGAAAACTAATTCAGGACACCTCAAAACGTGTAAATCTGGTGAAAACTTTCGATAATATAAAAGAACTTTAAAATATCTTTCGAATTAAGTATTAAAAATAATTTAATCATAATTAGAAATTGTAATATTAAAATTTGAAAATATTACAACGCCTTAAAAGAAAAGTGATTCAGGACACCTCAAAACGTGTAATTCTGGTGAAAACTTTCGATAATTTAAAAGAACTTTAAAATATCTTTTGAATGATGTATGAAAAACAATTTAATCATAATTAGAAATTGAAATATTGAAATTTGAAAATATTACAGCGCCATGAAAGAACACTGATTCAGGAGACCTCAAAACGTGTAAATCTGTTGAAAACTTTGAATTATGTAAAAGAACTTCAAAATATCTTTCGTATGATGTATAAAAAGTAAATCAATCGTAATTAGAAATTGAAATACGCGTATTACAATATTGCAAAAATGTCCGGCGTGTAAAGATAAAATTTAATTTGCAATTAAAATGTAAATCTTTTGTTTTTTGACGAAAATCGATGAAATTTGAAATGCAAGTTTGTTTTGTGGTGTAAATATTATATACTAAATAAAATGTGTAAAATTTGAAAAATTGAAGAAAATAGAAAATTCCAATTTCTAATCGCAGTACGAAACACGTGACCTCATTAAATAGCAGATGTGTTTCCGTTGAAGACTGCTGTAGACGAAAAGTCTGCAAAGCTAAGATTCTTGTGATTTGTTGCCAATATTTTTTTATAGTTTAGTTAATTTTAAAAAATCTAATTGTCCGATCGATAAGCCGTTTAAACCATCGGTTTAAGAAAAAAAAAGCCCTTTCCAATGGTATCTTGTTTGTAACAATACGACTGATATTTCTAATTTATTTTCCACCTTTTCCGTAAAAATGTCGCTTTTTAAGCATTTAATCATGAATTCTGGGTCATTTTTCGTTAGACAATGGTCGACATTTTAATTAATATCTCCGCTAATTAGGGTCGCATCGTTTAGCAAATTACATATCGTACATCTGCGATAAATTCTCTGTCCGACGGTACCTGTTCGAAGTCCGTGCGACCGTTAGCGGCGGAGCCTTTTTCGTTTCAAGCCGATTCTCACAGACACACACACACACACACAGACAAAAACACACACGCGTACAGATTTTAATAATATAAGGAGATTATCTTCCATGATAATGCAGACGATTTCCATATTAGGGAAGTAGCATAACACTAAATATCCAAAAAAAGTCCATTTTATTCAGAGTATTAAAAAAAAAAAAAAAAAAAAAAAAAAAAAAAAAAAGTTACGATTTTTTTTTCGTTAAAAGTAAAAAAAAAAAACCGATAACTTTGTTTTAAATTATCACAGATCAACTATTCGTTTTAAAGTTATTGATGCGACTTTTCAAAAGATACCCATCTGGAAAATTTACTCCCCACGGAGGGGTACTTACAATTTTTTTTCCTAGTTAACTACTACTATTATCGATAATTAATATTAATTTTACAATCACAAGTTAAAAATAACTCTCATCATGTACATTTATACAAAATTTTGTCCTATACTGCCATGTTAAAAATTTAGATAAGATGCGATTACATCGCCACCAGTTGAGCGATTGATCTCCAAATCTAATCAGCACCAGTTTATGTCAGGGTCCAAATAAATATCAAGTTTGGTTAAATTTCGTTCATTGGTTCGTGAGATACAGCATCCAAAAATTTCGTGATACACACACACAGACATACAGACAGACATTTTCTAAAAACTATCAGATCGTGTTCAGGACATAACAAAACCTGTAAATCCTTCGAAGGCTGGAGTTCGAAAATTTTCACGAATCCAATACTTTCTCTATATTACATATAGAGGAAAGTAATAAATTTTTTCAGTAAGTGTTTTCATTTATGAGATTTTTCTAAAAATCATACTAAGTAGAAGTGCTAGTCACTCTTATTTTAATCGTAGTTTCAGACTTGTTGAATTCCATCGAGTGAAATAACTTAAAAATTAAAAAATTCAATAAACAACTCATGAACATATTTATTTTAATTACTATTATTACTTTCTTCTATATGTATATTGAGAGAAAGTATTGGATTCGTGAAAATTTTCGAACTCCAGTTTTCGATGCATTTACACGTTTTGGGATGTCCTGAACACGATTTGACTGTTTTTAGAAATTGCCTGTGTGTCCGTGTGCATGTGTGTGTTTACCACAAATATTGTGGACGCTGTATCTCACGAACCAATGAACGAAATTTAACCAAACTTGGTATTTTATTGGACCCTAACATAAACTGTCGCTGATTAGATTTGGGGATCAATCGATCAACAGGTGGCGCTGTGAATTTTTTCTAAATTTTTAACATGGCTGTATAGTGTATAGGACAAAATTTCGTTTAAATGTACATAATAAGAGTCATTTTAATCGTGTGATTGTAAAATTGATATCAATTATTGATAATAGAAATAATTAACTAGGAAAAAAATTGTGCACGTGGGGGCATCGCTTCCCCCCCGGGGGGTAAGTAAATTTTCAATATGGGTATCTTTCTAAAGATCTACTCAATACCTTTAAAACGAATGGTTAAACTATAGATCTGTGATACTTTAAAACAAAGTTATCGATTTTTTTTAAACTTTTAACGAAAAAAAAAAAAAACAGAAAAAAAAAAATCGCATTTCTTCTGATAATTGCAAAAAAGGACTTTATTTCGGCATTTAGTGATATAATTCTGTCAGATAAAAATCGTCTGCATTTATAATAAAAAATAATTTGATAATTTAATAAACAACTTGTATTGAATAAATTTTGTGCAAAATTATATAGAAGAAAGTCATGTGGTAGCCACATCATGCTAGTTAATTAAATTTGCTATCTACATTTGTGTACAAATAATGCTTAAAATAATGAAGTAAATTACAAAAATCGGGTTATTTTAAAACGTTTATTTGTGAAATTTAAATAAGGTTATAATTTTTTTTTAGATTTAACATAACATATATGCATAAATATTAAACGATGTAACTTATTTGCGCGGAATTATGTTTGAATTACTTAATAAAAAAAACATTTTTAGACGCAAATTTTATCTGGTTAAAAAATATAAATGAATAAAAATCTTACTTTTTATTTAAAGCTCGCCCATTTAATTAAATGATAAAACGTTAATATAGCGAAGAATAACTTGTAGCTTGATAGCGAATTTCTATCTGATCTTGCACAATTTGTAAATATATATATATATATATATATTTTAATCCCTTTGATTTAAAACTCTTTTCTTTACCAATTTTACCTGTAGTTAAACGTAAAACAAATATTTTTCTGGTTTTCATGTTCATATGTATTTTTACTTTCTACTATATGTAATACACAGAAAGTATTGGATTCGTGAAAATTTTCGAACTCTGGTTTTCGATGGATTTACACGTTTTGGGATGTCCTGAACACGATTAGATAGTTTTTGAAAAATGTCTGTCTGTCTGTGTTTGTCACAATTTTTGTGGACACTGTATCGCACAAACCAATGAACGAAATTTAACCAAACTTAGTATGTAGTTGGACCCTGACATAAACTGGTGCTGATTCGATTTGGGGATCAATCGCTCAACAGGTGGCGCTGTGATCGCATTTTATCTAAACTTTTATCATGTCAGTATAGGACAAAATTTCGTATAAATGTACATAATGAGAGTTATTTTAATCTTGTGATTGTAAAATTAATATGAATTATTGATAATGGTAGTAGCTAACTATAAAAATTTGTGTACGTAGGGGCATCGTTTCCCCCCTGGGGGGAAAGTACACCCGGGGGTGTAAATTTTCCAGATGGGTACCTTTCGGATGTTCTCGTCAATACCTTTAAAACGAATAGTTGAACTATAGATCTGTGATAATTTAAAACAAATTTATCGATTATTTTTTAACTTTTAACGAAAGAAACAGAAAACATTTTTTTTTTCTTTTTAATATTGAAAATACAATGAGATTTATTTTGGATATTTAGTGTTATACTACTTTTATAATATGGAAATCGTCTGCATTATGATGGAATATATATATATATATATATATATATATATATATATTTTTAAATAATAATTTTAATAAATTATTTTTACTCAGTGAATTTGTATAGGAAAATATAGAAGAGAGTCTTGTGGTGGCCACAACATACTAGTTACTCTTTCTTACCCACATATATGGTACAGAAACTAGTTTTTTGGAGTTAAATTTTCAAAACTGAGTTTTTGTTATATAGTGATTGTTATATTTACACGTTTGAATGTCGCCTGTATCCGAAAAACATGTTTCTAGCGGTTGGTCTGTCTGTGTCTATGTTAATACTCGTAGCATACCTCAAGAATAAATAACAGCTGGAAGTCAAATGTCGATATTCTAATTCCGTATTATATAGAGATACGGTAATAAACTTTTTGTTGAGATCAAGCAAACGGTTTGTTTACAGAGACATCCAAGAAATTCCAATACATTACGTCTACGGGGAAAATTACAAATAAGTTGGGTTTGACATTTATAAGGTGCATTAAACAAAATTAAATGAATATATATTTTTATAGACATAAAAGTATGTTTCATGTAAAATATGGAATGGAAATCATTCCCCGCTCGTTTACAGGGCTACATAAAAGAACTAGAATATAGTCAGATAATGCTTGGAAATTCATGGAAGTGCGTTTCAGGCTGTGCTAGATGTTCTTAATATAAGATTATATTTCAATGCGCAATTTTCTGTGCACATGATTTTTGGAAGATTTTTGGAAGGACTGCGAATAATTAAGCGAAAACATTCTTCTTTATTCAATGTAATTAGTGGAGTTGTTTTACTATAATTTTTTACCATGTTCAAGAAACCTGCGCAGAAATAATACATAATTTGTCATACCCATGTGGTAAATAACTTTTTCTTTTTTTTCAACTAAATAATTAGCTTTTATTATTATTATTATCATCATCATGATCATCATTTTCAGGTTTTGAGGTTCCCTGAATGTACAAATTCCCATAAATAAGTCATATTTTAGTGTTTAATATTTGTCTACGTCTCTTATCAGAATAACTTAATAACAAAAAATATTTCATGCAATTTAAATGTTGTATTTTGAAGTTAATATAAGGCTGTTAATTTTTTATCAAAATTGTTAAATTTCAAGAAATGAAATTTGTCTGAATAATTTGGAATGATATTTAAAATTAAATAAAAGCTTTTGAATTCTCTTTAATCGTGAGCGATATATGAAAACGGAGGTTTGAGGGGGCTATCGCCCCCTCATGCAGAATTATTTGTCAAATGAAACTTTTCAGAAACCTATTTTAAATTGTTTTTAATGAAGGTCCATATAACAGTATTCGTTATCGTATACCTTAATGCCCAATCTGTCCTTATGCTTTTGAATTTCAGGATAAGAGAAAGTCCTGTGGGTGACACACGAGATTATTTTTCTTTTAAATAACAGTTTATTGAATGAAATTGTTTTCAAAGTATCAAACCCTGAGGTTTTGATATATTTGTTTATACTTTATAAAATTTTAAACCTCTTCACATGAAATTTAATAAAATTAATACATACTGAGTTTTAGAAAAGGCAAAAAATACTAATTATAGTATAGGAATTCAATTCATTTCGCGAATATTCCAATATATATTACCGTACAATTCTATGTAACGTCTTGGCGTAATCGGCAGAAGCACTCGTCTGCAGAATCGAAGTTAGTGAGTTCAACTTTAGGGGCTACAAATGAGAATATATATATATATATATATATATATATATATATATATATATATAATTATTATATTTTATTATTTTATTAATGCTCTAAAAAATTCTAAAACCTATTTTTAACAAAAAAAGAAAAAAAAAAAAAAAAAAAAAAAGAACCACACACCACCTTTGTTTATTTATTTACTTATTAGAAAACCTTAAAATGGCAGTTTTTTTAAGCCTAACGTGGTGGTGTTTTTAAGCCTAAAATGGATGACGGTGTTTAAAGACATTTGCAATATCTTAATTTCAGACGCAGAAAGTTGTCTTAAAAAGTAAGACATTTTTCCACTTTAAAAATAACCATCCGTTTAACACACTTTTTAAACTGAATTTAAGACGTTTGCGTTTACAGTGTACGGAGATAATTCTGAGCAAGAATAAATACCTTTTGAAACTTGTTTACTGTCCCCGAAACCCAAGGGAAATAGGGAAAATTTCGTAAAATGTTATTACAAAAGCTGTCGGATACATATAAATAGTTTACGCCCCAAAGTTTGTGACCGCAGGTCCTAAAATTTTCCAGAAAAAATATGGCGCTGAAAGGGGAAGGGGGGGGTCTAGTATTTGACCTCTCGAATGCACCCTTCTCTCCAAAAAAATCGAAAATCACAAAAATGGGATTTTAGAAATATTCTAAAGAAAGCATATGACTGTTTTTAACATCTCTGTACACCTTTTGGTACTCAAAAATCCGGAATTTCCAAATTCCCCCCTAATAATCAATTTTCTCCTCTCCCTTCTTCTTAAAAATCGAAATTTCTAAAATCGTTCATTTTTATTTATTTATATATATATTTTGTACCCAGGTCTAGTCTCCTAATGTGCAATCCCCCCCCCCCGTAAAATAATTTTTATCCAAGTTATGCTTACAAACTTGTTTTTGCCTCCTCCCCCCAGCAAGGAAATTGAGGGGATTTCGCGAAATCCCGTTACTATAGGTGTCGGATACATACAACCAATTCACTCATGAAAATTGGTGACTGCAGCTCCCATAGATTTTTCTGGCCAAATTTAGTGCTAAAAGTAGGTCTCAAATATGCCCCCTCGTAATGTCTCCCCCCCCCACAATATATATATATATATATCGAAAAATCATAATATATATAAATAATGTTTAGAAACACACACGTCCTTTTTTAAGTGCATTATTCTTTGGACACTAAGATGAATTGTAAACTGTAATTTGAAAATGATAGTATAGTATCATTAAATGTTTAATATTATTCGATTAAAGGTATAGTACAAAAAGCATAAATGAAAAAATATTTTTGGCTGATGCGTATTTTCAGAAGGTATTAGCTTTATAATTAGTCTCATCTGTGTAAGATCAAAATTGTGATGGCATTTCTCTTGACATTTCTCTTAGGAGTGACTCCCAGATCCTCGCAAATTGCCTATAGTGCAACGCTAGTGAGACGTAAAACAAAACCAAACAATTAACCAATCTTAATATTTAGTACTTTCTTCTATAAATGAAATGTGTCCTATCGGTATGTATTACTTACAAACTTTGAATAAACACCATAAAATACAATAAACTCGTAACAACTGTTTCGGGTCGAAAAAACACACGACCCTTCATCAGGCGAATAAAGTAAGCACGAGTGCTGCAGTTAAGGCGGCAACGCAGCACTCGTGTTTATTTTATTCGCCTGATGAAGGTTCGTGTGTTTTTTCGACCCGAAACAATTGTTGCGAGTTTATTGCATTTTCTGGTGTTTATTCAAAGTTTGTAAGTAATATTTTTTTACAACGCCAGTTTTGTGGTGCTTTTTTATTAAACTATCGGTATGGTAAGCTGTGCTGTGGACCGTCCATGGGAGTTAATTACAGACCGTCACCAATTACTCACTATGTAGCTCAATTTTAAAATTAAACTCGCTGAATCTCGATCTCAATTTTCTTCTTTTTCTGAATACCTAGTTCAGAGGATCGGAATTATCGGACATGTATCAGGAACGTACATACTCAGGTGAATCCCGGACTGTTCGCCAAATGTCTAACTTCGTAGCCCTAATGCGACGTTGGATCACCTTAACCACATCGTTTTTCGTCTCGTTTCTTATAGAGTTACTAATTCGTTGATGCATGGTATTATCCAATATTCTAATAAGAGAAATGTAATCATTTCGGAATGGCTCAAACATTTTATCACATGTTCATATGTTCTGATATTCGTCTTAAAATTCAGCTTTTTCTTTTAAAGATAAGCGGATTTTTCACATATGTTATAAGAGTAGTAATTAACTATTTTATATCTACCGGAGTAATAAACATTTTTAAATACCCACAGGTTTCACAATAACGGTGATTTTTAAAGTACGGAAGAAACTTTATAGACTTTATAAAGCCGAGTTATAGCAAGTTAAAGCATATAATAATAAAGCATATTTATATTTCAATATTTAAAAAAAGTTAAATAAATAAATAAATATATAAAAGCAAAGTGATTTCAGTATATGACAAAACCCCAAATGGCAACCATAAATACTCTAGCGCTCACTAATAGGCACTAGGGACCAGGTTGACCATTACTATATTTTAACATGCATTAAATATTTATATTTAATGTTCATCTTCATTATCTTGTTTGTATTTTATAAATATGAGATTTGCGTTATGAACTAATATATATAAAAGTACAAACATACTTGAATTCTAGACATGCAGAATAGATTGGAATTCGTGGTTATTAAAAGAAACGTAAATAAAATTTATTTTGATACCGACTTTTTATTGACCTACAATACTCCAATTAAATACACTAGGATTAAATATTAATTTAATATGTATTTTGATATTAATTTATGCTTTGCGCGAACATAATTTAAAGAATATATATATGCAGGTGGTCGGAGGTAAATTTGACAGTTGGATTTACTGCATGTATCTTTCAATTGCCTGAAGGTATTTGCCAGCATTCTCACACATTACTTCTCTTTGGTTCCCGATACAGCAGTGAAGTGAAACAGAACTGCAAAGGGCGAGTAGAAGCTACCAGAACATTGGAAAAGGATTAACTAAATCATGATGATTCGCGCCGGCCAACCAAATTCTGCAATCAAGACAGTTGCGCAGTGCGCCTTGAACAGAGTGAAAGCGATATGAAGTGAAATCAGGACACTATTCCCTGTTTTTTACTATCACCCAAAAGTGTCAAATTTGTCCCGAACACCCTCTCTCTCTTTATATATATATATTTCAAAGTGCTCTAAATTTAAAAAAAAAATACAAATTTTTAAAAAAGTGTATTATTATTATTATTATTTTTCCTATTCACAAACATTTCATGTAATTTTATTTACATTTCCGCAATATTTATAGAAGTCTCCATATAAATTTTAAAATGTTGTGGGCACCACAAGATTTTCTTCTATATAATTTCACGGAAATTCGTGCATTGCAAATTATTTATCAAATCATTATTTATGAAAATTATTTTCCATTATAAATTCAGGCGATTTTTATCTGACAGAATTATAACACTAAATGCCTGAAGAAAATCATTTTTGTGGGAACATCAAAAGAAATGTGAGGGTTTTTTTTTTTTTTTTTTTTTTTTGAAATATGAAAAAAATAGCTATAACTAATGTTTAAAATTATCACAAATCTGTGGTTTAACCAATCGTTTAAAGGTACGAGATCTTTCGAAAGATACACATATTGAAAATTTACACCCTGGTTGTTATTTCCCATCCACTGGGGACAAGCAATGCACCCACATTCACATTTTTTCCCCTAGTTTACTACTATTATTATCAATAATTCATATTAATTTTACAATCACTGGTTGAAAATAACTCTCATTATGTACATTTATACGAAATTTTGTCCTATACATTTTAATATACCATGTTAAATATTTAGAAAAAAATGGAATCATAGTGCTACCTTTTGAGCGATCGATTCAAAAATCTAATTAACATCAGTTTATATCAGGTTCCAACTAAATGCGAAGGTTGGTTAAATTTCGTTCATTGGTTCGTGAGATACAGCGTTCACAAAATTTTTTATATACATACACACAGAGACACGCAGCCATTTTTAAAAACAGTCAATTCGTGTTCCGGACATCGCAAAACGCTTAAATCCATCGAAAACTGGAGTTTGAAAATTTTCATGACTCCGATACTTTCTTTCGATATATGTATACTTTCTTTCTATACATTTTTATTTTATTTATTTATTTATTTATTAAGTTTTAAGTTAAACTTATTGTATTCAATATATAAAGCATTATATTTCTATATATAAGGAAAAAGAAGAAAAAAGAAGAAAAAAGAAGAAAAAATAAATACTTATTCATATCTATTCGTATTTAAGAATATGTCATATTCTTAGACAATAATTTCGAAATCAAAAAGAAATTAAAAAAACTCAAACCTCTGTACACTTAGCACTCTAAAAATACCGTTTTCATTTATACTAAAAGTAAGTTTCTGAGAATTAGAACTCTAACATTTTACAGTCAAATTTCATTTCTCATTGTAAGATTTAGGTGACCTTTACATTTTGTTTGATATGCTTCGGAGCATAAAGGTTATTTTCTGAACATAAAATATCTTTCTATTGCCCAGCTGAGCTATTTTCACTGCAGCTTATACAAATATTTGAGAGAAAAGAAAAGAACTGAAATCATTTTTATAGTTTAGTTACAGGTAAAAAAAGCGACGCGGGAACTGTGATAAAAGTATGAAATGTAGTTTTAGAAACAGCTTAGGAACTAAAGAAAACGATTTGACAATTTTGAATCTCTATTCTTTGGGAGTAGAAAAGCGAAAGTAATATGAACGACCTTATTTTATTTAAGTTACTTTGCAACAGAGAGAAGAATATTTATCATAAAGTTTATAGCTTAGCTAAAATTAAATCCTATAAAAAATATCTGTGAAAACAGTATATAAAATACAACAATTAAAAGCGTTTTCTTTTTCTTTTTAAATTTCTTCTTCAAATACAGTTTCTGCACTGGAAAATAATAATAATAAATAAATAAATAAATAAAAAGATTCACTGAAACAAAAATTGTCATTATAGAAACATGTCGAAACTGCTGTGAAATTAAAAGTTTTTCGTTTTATTATTTTTTAACGCATCCATTAATTCGAGAAAAATATTTTCACATGTATTCAATTATCTTTCACACTTTAAAAATAGTTTATCGAAAAATTTAGCACTTTCAAACTAGTTTCAGTAGTGTTTATAACTTTAGTTCGTCTCTGAGTCTGCAAACAGTCTAATATACATAAATATTTTCAACATTGCATAAAACATTTTCAAAATAGAGTTACCCGTCATATCATTACTAAGACTTAACGGCCCTCTTCACTTACCGTCGCCGGAAGCACGAGCCAATGTTATTCTATGGGGAAATGTTCATTACAAATAACTTATTAACTAATACATATTTTTAAATTCTGTTTTCACATTCAGAAAATTCCCAATTGTTAAATTGACGGACCATTTTTAAAAAGGTTTTTTTTAAATTTATTTTCAGAATGTGAAAACAGAATTTAAAAATATGTATTATTTAATAAGTTATTTGTAAAGAAAATTTTCCCATAGAACAATATTAGCTTCGGCTTCTGGAGGCGGTGAGTGAAGAGGGCCCTGACAATGTATTTGAAACCCATAACGCAACTGTAAACATATCTGTGTGAATACCACGCAAAGAATTTACAATACTTTTGTGTTGTAGTGTAAAAAAAAAAAAAAAAAAAAAACCTTCAATGTAGATCACATTAAATTCTGTTTAAATATCTAAAAATAAAATAAACAACCCAATGAAACAAGCATTAGAATCTTGTTCAATCGTATCACCCATAAGGTGTCATAGTTTGCGTTCCTGTCTCCCAAACGGTAGAGCCCGAATTTGAAACCCAAACAAGGTACGGATGTTTTGCGGAGTGTTACCCTTGTTAGTGGCAGCGACAGCCGCCTATTGGGTGATCGATTCGGCAGCCCGCCCAGTCAATGCTTAGTCGCAAGTGCCGTACCATTAAAAAATATATAAATATATAAATAAATAATTTTGTTCATTATAGAGACGTGTGAAATTCATATCTTTAATTTTATTATTTAATTTTGTATATATTAATTAAAGAAATAATTGTAACTTGGCTTCAGCTATATTTCATGCTTTTAAAATAGTTTAGATAATAATTTAGCTCTTATTTCAAACAAGATTCTGAAATGTTTATAACTCAAGCTCATCTGCCAGTATGCCAGCGTTCTCACATTCATAAATACTGTTCGCATTCCATAAAACACTTTCAATTATCCATCAACAATAGAGTTACCTATCACAACATGAATACTGAGACATAAATATGTTAAATACTATAGTAATGTATCCTAAACGCATGACGCAATTGGAAACACATCTCTATCAATACCATTCAAGGAATTCTAAGTGGTAGTGAGAAAAAATATTAAAAAAAGATCACATTACATTCTATTGTAAATATCAAAAAATAAAACTATTTAATTAAAAGACCCATAGAAACAAAAATTAGAATTTTGTTTATTATACAGATGCGTGAAAATTATTGTGATTTTCATATTTTTTATTTTATCGTTTTATTACGCATTCTTTAATTCAAGAAAAATTATTTCATATGTTTTCAATCACTTTTTATTATTTTAATTGTTTAGAAAATAATTTTGCTTTTTCTAACAATTTTCAGAAGTGCTTGCAACTTACGTGCATCTGACATTTCGTCCGTGATCCATAAATATTTTCAGTATTCTGCAGAACACTTTCTAAATGAAGTTACCTGTCACATATTAATATTAAGTCAGAAATATGTTTAATACCATAGGAATGTATTGAAAACGTATAACACAATAGAAGGGTTGGGTGTGGGTCTAGTTAGCACTAATTTTTGACCTGCGAGAACGCCTTGGGTCTACCCAAGGTTTTTTTTAATGCCGAAATAGGATGATATTGTCTTCCTTCATAACACTTTAAAACAACATGATTCATAACACGAGTTTAATTCGTAAAGAAGGATTGCGTAAATATTAATACTTGACGTTTGAAACATTGTAAGAGAAAATTATTTGCCTTCCAACGTACATTTGCTACCTTATTTTACTTTTTTCATATACTGTACGTACATTTAAGTAAGAGTAATTACACAATAAATTTGTTGTTGTTGTTGTTGTTACTTATGTCACTCGGAAATTCCGAGCCCCGGTAGTGGAACTAACCGGGTTTAAGGCAGGAGGGGTGCGTCATTCCGTTTAACAGAAAAGCGCCCATTATAGGGAGGAGGTAGTCTTAGCTCCAGAAGCTGGCGATAGATGGCAGCACTAGCAGGAACTCGAATTTTGATCCGGGACAAGGCTGAGTTTAAACCCATGTTCCGGTACCCCCAGAGGTATAATTTTTGATGGGAACTTGGAGGACTTTGCGACCACGACGGAATTTAACGTGCACCAGTCGCCGTTAGCGTACACGACGGTCTTCGGCCGGCTCGAGGACCGAACCCGCAATCTTTCGATCATGAACTCGCAGCTCTTACCGATCAGGCTACCGCGGCCTACAATAAATTTTGTTATAATATACACTGAAGTTTTATTTATAATTATACTAGTTATTTTTAATATGATTTCAATTATACACTTGTTCTAATATAATTATATACTTGTAATATATATGTAATAATTAACTCTCTGAAAGACATGTCCAATAACATAACTATACTTTGTGAAATAGAATTTTAATTATGTTTCTTATAGAATGTGAATTAAATAATACATTTTTTTCTGGTCGCAGGTCGGGTTGCGGTTGAGAAGCTGCGGATCGAAAGTTTTTCTGCTTCTCGGGTGCGGGTCAAGTTTACTCGAACCGGGGAGGACTCTAGGCCCTGTCTATGAATCTGTATTGCAAATTACTTTACTATTGCATCTAAAAATTATAAGTTGATTTCTTACATTAAGATCTGCATAAAAATATTGATATTTGGTTATATGGAATGCACCTCTTGGACGTAATGTATATGAATTGTTTTGGGAGATATCCTATAGAAAATAGCTCTACTGCGTGTATAGTTTTAAAGGGAAAATTGTTTGGTTTATCTTAAAAATGTGATTGATATCTGGAATCTATTGACTTTTAAAAATAATTTTGGGTATGGAAATATGAACAGACAGACAGACAACCAGAATAGATAAATATTTTAAAATATTTTTAGGACATTTAAAAAATCCCTTTTAAACTTTTCTGAAAGCGTGATAAATCAATTATATTAACGAATAGTTATTAATTTATAATGTAAATTAATTAAATTAATTATTATTAATTAAATAAATTATATTAGCAAAAAATTATTAATTAATTATTAATTATTATTTTTAATTATAAACTGCTTAAATAAATTATTTAACAAAAAAAAGTAAAAAATTGCAATTATTTTATTAAATTAGCACACATCAGCAAAAAGTGACTGAAGAGTGAATAGAAATTCTTCAAGGTAATAACACAGCTCGACGATGAAATTTTTTCTTCAAGGTGATATGTTTTTCTGATGTATTTTTGGATGCTGATTTAGGAAAAACAACTCGAAAATTTCCATCACGTACAGTTCTGACAAAAAATGGGATTGTATGAGCCTTAAACTCCACTTTTACAACACCCATCTAAGATATTTCCCGGAAAATCTGAGTGATGTGTGTGAAGAACAAGAAGAGCTATTTCATCAAGACACCAAATAAATGAAGAGCAATCAGAGAAGATGGATTGTTAACATGCTAGCAGATTATTGTTGGATGCTGCATAGAGAATTCCATCCCACACACACATACAAGGCCTTTAAGCCGTGCACAAGGTACAGCGTCTAGAATAAACAGTGGGGAAAGCGGCGAATAAAATTGTACTAAAAAAATTATGCCTGTCACCAGATGCCATTGTAATCGAAGCTAACCGAGACTCCCTATTGGTTAATTATATGCTTAGATCACGTGATTAAACTGACGAAACTGGGAAAAGCCAATCAGGTCTTCGATTTGAGCAATAGCTTCGATCACAACGACATCTGGGTAAGCTTAATTTTTGTAGCATCATTTTAACATCACGGTAATAGGCGATTGCCACACTGTTTATTCTAGACGCTGTACACAAGGTAAAATGCTCTAAAAGAAGGTTCCATGTAAAGAAACATGTTTATAAGATAATGTATAAATAATAGCCGATTTTAATGTATTTTATAAATAAATTAGTTTGAATTTGTTATAGTCTCTAGGTGATTTCTTCCGAGCATCATCCTTACTTTGTGAAACATTCTTACGTGATAGGAGAGAAAAACAATAATTTCTGATTTCAGCACGTCAAAACATATTAGAAACAACCAATGCTATGCAAATAATAATAATAATAATAATAAATAATAGTAATAATAATAAAATAAATAAAAAGTACGATTTCTTAGGCCTGTGTAATTATTGATTAACAGGAAAAGCAGAATTGAAATGCTTATATAAAAATCTATAGTGCTGCAATAGTCAAAGCCGAACTCAAAACTACTTTCTGAATATAAAAAAAAAATAGTAATCTGAAAACAAGATCTGATATATTACTTCATCTTAAACGAAATATAAAGAAACTTCTGCAGGGAGATTATAACTAAAGTTACGATTTCAAACCGTTATAATTTTTAAACTACCCTTCAGAGCGATTTGATATTTTATCAGAACAATTGTGAGACAATGAAATTTTGTTTGGGGGAGGAAAAAAGTAATTCCAACATGTTCCTATAGATGGCAATGTCTGGGTAATGTCAGAGGAAACACTTAAATGGGCTCACACAGGACTAAATGGGCTCATAAACACAGAACGTTCTTAGCAACGCAATGGAATAGCAGGAAACAATAGACTTCAAGTGTTTAATACAATGTTTTTTAGCAAAAAGACTAGAATACGTGTTTACAGCTGAAACAGTCACAGTGAAAAGAGAAAAAGAGGAGCTTCATGAAACAAATACTTTACGAATAATTAACGGCCCATTTTGGAACATTTTTTTTTTTTTTGCCAAACAAAATTTCATTGCCTGACGATTGCTCTGGTAAAATACCAAATAGCGCTGATGGGTAGTTAAAAAACTATAGCGATTTGAAATCGTAACTTTAATTATAATCTCCCTGTATAATAAAAAATAATTTAAACCTGTCTGCATCACTTTCTCGTAAAAGGGAAGTTTACTGAAAAATAATGTTAGACAAAATTTTCAAAATATTAGAAAAAATATAGGTTGTCGAGATTTTTTATCGTCATATTAAAAATAGAATAAAATAAAATAAAATATATGGGATGGGGGTGGGGGTATAAAACATAATTGTTGTAATGGCATCAAATGGCAATTTATCATATAAAAAAATAAATACTTTCTAGAAGCTACATTAAAAATCGTAAAATATATTATTTCTCTTTTACAAAAGCATTTTTCATAAAATTAAATATTTTAAACGATATTCTTGTTTAATTCTTGCGCATTATTATTTTTATTATTATTATTTATCATTTTGCCTTGGTATTTTATTTACAAATTATTTTAAAACTTTCTAGTAAATATTTGTTGTTGAATAACAGTTAATTATTTCTTTCTTAGTTGCAAACTGTTTATTCCATAATCAGAAGACGTTCAACATCAGAATATAGGATGAAGAAAAAAAAAAAAAAAACTTAAATAAAGAAGGTATATGCAGTAAATACATTGTTTTTTAACTTAAAATGTAACCGGCTATTATTGTTATTTTACAGGCCGTCCAAAAAGGTTTGATACGCGATTGAATCATTTACCTAATAGTCATATGCGGGCAAAGTTAATCAGAAAAAGTATTATATATATATATATATATATATATATATTATTTCTGTTTTACAACAACATTATTATAAAATTTAATATTTTAAATAATATTCTTGTTTAATACTTGTGCTTTTTCTTTTTCTTTTTCTTTCTTTCTTTTCTTTTTTTTTCTTTTTTTTTTTTTTTTTTTAATCGTTGTGCCTTGGTAAAACATTGCAACAACGTATATTTTTTTTACAAATTATTTTTAAATTTTCTATTAAATATTTCTTGTTGAATGACAGTTAATTATTTCTTTCTTAGTATCAAACTGTTTATATTATAAATCAGTAGAAGTTCAACAAGATAATTAAGGATAAAGAATAACAACAACAACAAAAGAAATAAAGAAATAAAGAAAAATGAAAAGAACAGAAACATCTTAAATAAAGAAGGTATATGCATTAAATACATTGTTTTTTAACTTGAAATGTAACCGGACATTATTGTTATTTTACAGGCCGTCTAAAAAAGTTTGATGCGTGGCTGAATCATTTACCTATTAGTCATTCGTGGGCAAAGTTAGTTGGAAAAGTGTTCAAATAAAGATTCGTAATAAGACGATGCTAATAAAAATGTCTACCTATTTTCTTCAAAAGTTAATGTATTAACATAATTACGAAAAACTTTATTTATTCAAATACTCGTTAAATTACACAACTCGTTAATTGCACAAAAACTCGTTAATTACATAAAACTCTTAAACACATTACATTTAACTTGTTAATTACACAAAAATCAATATTTATAAAATCCCCTACCTGGTTCACTAGCTACACTCAACTAGATTACATAGATTTTTTTCTTTTCTTTTTTCGAGTGTATTCCTGCGGTGTTGCTATTTTTAGGATGTTTCGACAAAAGTTTTTTCTAATATACTTAATTATATGCTCAATAACTATCCCAAGTATTATTTCTTTATCACCCTTCCTTCCATTCAAAACAATCAAAAAAAAAAAAAAAAAAAAAAAAAAAAAAATCTGTCTTTGACAGGATTTAATTTAGTACGACATGACTGGTTTATATGTTACAATATTGTAACTAATATGTATGTATATATATATATATATATATATATATATATATAGATAGATAGATAGATAGACAGATAGATAGAGAGATTACAGATAGATAGACAGATGTATATAAACCTTCACCAACGGTACCCTGTCAAAATAGCCCAAGACAAAATAGCCCCGACAAAACGGCCCCGACAAAAGAGACCCGACAAAACAACCCCAGGACAAAATAGCCCCAGACAAAATAGCCCTAGACAAAAAAGCCCCGAGAAAATAGCCCCAGGACAAAATAGCACCCGACAAAACAGCCCCGACAAAATAGCCCCCGACAAAATAGCTCCAGAACAAAACAGCTCCGACAAAATAGCCCCCGACAAAATAGCCCCAGGACAAAACAGCCCCAGGACAAAACAGCTCCGACAAATTAGCCCCGATAAAATAGCCCAAGACAGAATTGCCTCAACAAAATAGTCCCAGACAAAACAGCCCCGACAAAACAGCCTCGACAAAATAGCCCCGACAAAATAGCCCGGAAGGATTTATATGATTTAACAGAAAATTTATTTAATTAACTTCTCGACTAGCTAGATATATAGAATAGCTCAAAATACGATGACAATGCATTTTTTTAATACTTTTAGCCAATTTTTTCGGGTCCCCGCTGCCTTCGGTAGCATTTTTATGATTCAATAATCATATAACTTCCCGACTTAAAGGTCTGCACGGGCCGGGCTCGGGCCGGGCTCGTGCTCAGTTATTTTGTGTAGACTCGTGCCGGGCCGGCGTGGATGATATTTATTCCGGGCCGTGTCAGCCCGAATCTAGTTTTTGTTTCTTCGTTAATCAAGGAAAATGAAAAGGATCAAGTATTTCTTCAGTCATTTATTTTACATAATTTCACAGGCTTGTGTAGCACATAAAATTTTATTTTGTTAAAAAAATTCTGTAACTTCAATTAAAATGAATATCAGTGTGCCTGTTTGAGATTTCATTTTCCGCAAATATCTTTAGCATGTCTCGAAATTAATATATTTTATTTAATGTAATATTAGATGGTTTCTTATTCAAAATAGTATGCATGTCATTATTAGTTTGCACACATGAACAAACAAAAGAAATTAGATACGTTACTGTGTATAAGGCTTTGTGTCCTACGGTCTCAAGAGTTTAGGTTGTATAAAGGCAATACAAATCATTCCACTGTAACTTTTTCTCGAAAGCTCCTTTTTCTTATCTCCTGTGCACTGGATGAAAGTAGCACAATTTCTAGCATGTACAAAAGCATCTTTTCTATTGAATATGGTTGGATTAGCATTAAAGTTTTGTTTATCGGATCCCATGAAAGATTCAGATACATTACGGTATATAAGAGGAAATGATTGAAAGTACATTTTTAGTAGTATTAATTATTTTAAATACTTTTCTATATTGTTTGATGAATGCTAATATTTTCGACTCGATTTTCTGTCGTCCTTTGAGTCTTTTGTACGTCTGTAATAATGAATTTCTGTTTATATACAATTATCTTGTAAAAGTTCAGCAGCTTTGTTAAAGGACATTCTGTAAATTGGCTATATAAAATCTCTACAAAACACGTACACAAATTTATGTTCATAGAAAGGCATGCATTTTTTTATTTTTTATTTTTTTTTTATAATTTATTTTTTTACATAATTTTGAAACGGGCCGGGAGGGGCTTGGGCCTCAAAATTTCAGCCCCTGCAGACCTCTATCTCGACTAGCTAGAAATTTGAAACTTTTAGAAAAGCTCAGAACACGAGGACAATGCATATTTTTTATTACTTTCAGCCAATTATTATGGGTCTCCGCTGCCATCGGTAGCGTTTAAACATACCTGGTAACCTTTATAATTTATTCCGGAATACCGTTAGCTCCGCCCTTTTTTCACACCAGTATGATTGTAGAGAAATTTTCTCCAATATGTAATTACGATGAAATAAGAAAAAAAAGTGCTTTTAAAATATACTGGTATGAATAAAGGTCGAGGTTAACAGTACTCCGGAATAAATTATAAAAGTTACCAGGTACAGTCGGTAACAAAAGTCTCCGATCACTAGCAAAAATTCCTATATAAAAAAAGTAAAGTTACTACTGTTTTGTTAAATAAATCCTTGTCGAATCATGTTCTTAGACTGACTAAGAATAGGATTCGACAAGGATTTATTTAACAAAACTGTATTAAGTGTACTTTTTTTATATAGGAATTTTTGCTAGTGTTCGGAGACTTTTGTTACCGACTGTATGTTTATATGATTCAACAGAAAATTTTAAAAACATGGTACGTAGAAAGTTCTTTTTATCTTGTAATTATCTATTGTAAAACATAATGTATTTTCGTAAATTGTAAATGACTATTTTTTTTAAATGTGGATTTGTTATTTTCTTTTATATACCTAAATAGGGAGTGAAATATTCCTGAAAATTTTTGATTTAAGGTTTTCTATGAATTTACACATTTCGAGATATCTGTCTGTGTGTGTCAGCAAAAGTTCTGGTCGCTGTAACTAAACCAATAAGCAGAAGTTAACAATACTTGATTGTTTTTTTTTTTTTTTTCATCTTGAGTTAAATTTGTTCTGATTAACTTTTGTGATACATCGCCAAACAGGTGAGCTTTCATCCAGCAATTAAACTCATTTATTCTAAGGCCGTGGCGAACTCCCACTTGGGGCCTACTGTCCCTTAATCTATCCTCCATATAACTTTACACTTTCATAATTAAAAAAATAAAAAATAAAATAAACTTGCATAATTTTGTTTTAAGATAAAAATGATTTAATCAGCAACCACTTCAACTTTATGTGTACATCGACGGCAGACGTCAGTGTTATGCTCCGCTGAAATAATTTAATCTTGTGTAATTTTAAGCAGCAACAACAACAACAACAACAACGAAAAAAAAAAAAAAAAGGACTGAAAGGTGGTGTAGTTACGTTGTAAATTTTGTTTAAATTTGTGTTTATATCGGCTGAAAGGTAATTTGTGTTTATATCGGCCGAAAGGTAGCGCTGATGCTGATATGCTGACATTTTCTTTGTTTATGAAAAAGTTTATCTTAAAATGTAATGGTCATAACTGCATCATTTTTTAAATTCTGTGAATATTACACGAAATGTTGTTTGTTATCTGTCGGAAGGTAGCGTTTTTATGTTGTAAATTTCTCTGAATTTTCTTTGCTTATGAAATACTATCAAAATCTATTGTTTATAAGTGCACCATTTTTTTCCTACTGATGTTTAAGTTTTTGCGTGTATAGGCCGATAGGTGGCGCTAATACGCTGTATTTTTCTTTGATTCTGAAAAAAACTATATGACACACTTCCGGTTATCCAATTTTCACCAAAAGTTCGAAAAATCATATGTACACCAGACCTGCCTCAATTCTGAAGTTTTGTAGTTCTATGTCTTTTTTTTTTTTTTTTTTTTGGAGATATGATAGTCAGAAGATTTTCCATGTACAAAGAAAGATACATACAAAATTTGTCGGGAGCTGTTTTGTCGGGGCTGTTTTATAGGTGGCTATTTTGTCGGGGCTATTTTGTCGGGGCAGTTTTGTCGGGGGCTATTTTGTCGGGGGCTGTTTTGTCGGGGCTGTTTTGTCGGGGGCTATCTTGTCGGGGCTTTTTTGTCGGGGGCTATTTTGTCGGGGCTTTTTTGTCGGGGCTGTTTTGTCGGGGGGCTATTTTGTCTGGGGCTATTTTGTCGGAGCTCTTTTGTCTTGGGGCTATTTTGTCTGGGGCTATTTTGTCTGGGGCTATTTAGTCGGGGTTGTTTACTCGGAGCTCTTTTGTCGGGGCTCTTTTGTTCTTTGGGCTCATTTGCCGGAGCTATTTTGTCGGGGCTTTTTTGTCGGGCCGTTTTGTCTTGGGCTTACTTAACGGGTCACGTTCACCAACTACTCAGAAAACATCACCGTTAAGAAGATGTAGCCATTATGAAAACATATCCATAAGAAATAGCCAACAAATATTTAGAAGTCATAATCCATGCATATCATAGAGGCCTGCACAACAAATATACAAAAACCATAATCTATACATATCCTCAAATTATCTACAACAAATATTCAAAAGCTATAATCAATACATGTTCAGAAAGATATCGCCAATGCATAGTAAGTTGCCATCCTGTATATGTACTCCACAGATATTGCGAACAAATATTCATAAGCCACCATCAATATATATATATTCGGAAGATATAGCCAACAAACTTACAAAAGCCATTATGAATATATCTGCAGAAGATATCGCCAAATATATCCAGAAACTATCATCAATATGTATTTAGAAGATCGAATTTTCAGAAGCCATCCAATTTATGAATATCAATGGTCTCGGATGCCAAGATCGGCAACTGGTTTCTACATGCGATCGAGGAAGAATCTCTAGCTTAAGAATACGTTTTTTTTTAAATGTAAAAGTTTTTTACGGATTTTACAAAATATTTAAAAGTATTTTAAATAGTTTAGAGTATAAGGTTGATTTTTTTATACTAACTATGTGAAAAATGACAGAACAGGGAATCGAATCTGGACCCTCCGCTTAACGTGCGGATGCTCTTCCACTGAGCCAACTTGGCTGATAACCAGCTCGTCATTTCTCACATAATAATCGTTGGCAATGTTTTCGTATCTGCACACGCAGATGTAAGGGTTATTATGTGAGAAATGTCTAGTTGTTTACCAGCCAGGGTGCCTCAGTTGAAAAGCGTACGCAGCCAGACATCCTGGCATATTGTAAGTGGAACACCACAAAATGGTAAGAACACAAAATCGCTGTCTGAAAGGAATAGTCGTGAAGTAAAAAAAAAAAAAAAAGCACCTTTTTTCCAGCCGTTACAGTGGTGTTGCCCCTTAATATGAAATTTTGCTTTTTCAAAATGATGAATAATTTAATCATTCATCAGTTTTAACATTATATAAATCTTAAAGTTTTATAAATATCAAAAACTCGTATTATCTTTCTATAGTCCATAAAGCATCAAATATTCAATCATGCATACTGACTTTTAACAAAATATCTGTTTTCAAATAATAAATACAGCTTTTATTCGATTGAAAATCTTAAAATTATTTTATATTCTTTAACAATCAGATTATTTTTGACTTCCTTAAATAAAAACAACTCTTATCACAATAACCTTTCTTCTCTCCGTTAACTTTTTAAAACTGGTATAAAAGTAACCCGAAGAACATATAAGCTCGAAAAATCCAATGAAAGAATAAAATGGATTATCTCCACAGAAAAAAAAAAAAAAAAAAAAAAAATCTGAAATACAAAACGATATATAAAATTGTTGTTTCTTTCTAAAGGTAGATTAAATTATGAGATATTATATATATATATATATATATATATATATGTATTATACTGTTAAATATATATTATAACAATAATATTTACAAAATATAATATTATTATATTTCGTAGTAATTTAATGATACATCACGTTAAAGAAAAAGTAAAAACGACAAGTTTATAGCCTAAAATATTTTTTAACCTATTGTTTAATTTTCATTTATACTGTTTAGAAACGGAAAAAGATACAGATACCTATCCAGTATTTGTAAAAAGTTAGCAAAAAAAATATCTATTTTATAAATAAAAATCCACATATTTAAAGAAGATTCTAATTCATAAATTTGTGCTTTGTTTGTACACATTTTATACAACTCAAAAATTGACTTTGAAAATTCTTATCTTCAAGGTCTTCTGCCTGTGTTACGTTTAGTCTGCTAAATTGTATTATCACATTCAGAGTTTACTCATCGTCTGTCTGTCTGATGATGGATCATGCGAAAATATTTGAACATAAAACAATTATTGTGTGTATTTTTTATAAGTTATGGTAGTTGTTTATTTTCATTCAAAAAAGGAAGTAAAAATATCATAAAAAGCACAAAGGAGATTAAAAAAACTATTAACTATACAGCCGCTTCGGAACTCCTTAAGTTCCTTCCTCAGTGGTAATGACAAATAATTTAAACATGATAGGTTGAGAAGAAACGAAAAGTTAAAATCCGTAAGCTTGCTAGGCAAGCATGGTCCAAGACATGGGCAAAAAGGGCACGTTATGAAAGTTGTCACGTGAATAAATAAAAAAAACTTGAAGTGACGTAGCTGAAGTCGAGACCAGTAGGAAGCGTAATACAGAAACCATTTCAAAAGAAGGGGTGGAAAAGGACAAACTGTGTTGCAATTCTAGATGAATTATAACTAAATTTTAGCAAAGTTCAGTGTAAACAAATTTTAGCGAAATGCATGAGTGAGTTAGAGTCTTGTAAATATAGAAAACTTTCCAAAAATCCAAATCGTGTATTGACGTATATTTTTGATTGATGGAAGCTTCGGAAAAATTGATATTGTCGTTTGTGAGCCAACCATGTTTGGCTATGGCAGAACATTTTATATCACCTTTTTTTAACATGGTTTTTGTGTTCACCCAAACGGAATTTAAGAGCGTGTTCTGTTTGTGTAAAATACATTAGAGCACATTCACAAGTTATTTTGTAAATGCCCTATTTGGATAATTTATCTGTTGAATCTTTGAGAGTACTAAAACCTCTACTACTACCTCTAAATGATAACTACCTCTTCCAACCTTCCTTTTGAAATTGTTTCTGTTGGTACCCACTTCAACTGCGTCACTTCAAGTTTTTTTTTTTTTTTTTTTTTTTTTTTTTTTTTTTATACCCGTGATACCATAGTTGCCAACACATGGTATCACGGGATATAAATTGGAACACATGGTATAAATTGTTTGTAGATGTATATATAACAAATCCATAGCGTTAGTGCTTTTTCTCATAAAGGTAATGAAAATAACCTGAGAAATAAAAGAAAGAGCGATTAAAACATCAGGAAAGAGGGCATAATATTGAGTTTAAAAATCTGATGTGGGCACCACATGACTTCCTTATACACTTTTAGAAATATACATAATGTTAAAAAACATTGTCACTGGACCCGTAAAAGTTGGCTAAAAATATTTTTAAAAAATGCATGCATACGTAAAAATAAATAAATAAATAAAAAATAAAATTGTGTCTTGAGGGAACTCATATCAAAGTTGTGCCTTGGGGGGACTCATGTCAAAGTTGCGCCTTGGGGGGACTCATGTCAAAGTTGTGCCTTGGGGGCACTCATGTCAAAGTTGTACCTTGGGGGGACATGTCAAAGTTGTGACTTGGGGGGGGACATGTCAAAGTTGTGCCTTGGGGGGGAACTCATGTCAAAGTTGTGCCTTGGGGGGGACTCATGTCAAAGTTGTGCCTTGGGGAGGGGACTCATGTCAAAGTTGTGCCTTGGGGGGGGACTCATATCAAAGTTGTGCCTTGGGGGGACTCATGTCAAAGTTGTACCTTGGGGGGGACTCATGTCAAAGTTGTGCCTTCCCAAGTTAAAATTCATGCTAGTACCAGCAACAAAAATAGGCTAGTTATTGCTATGTATTGCTATGTCTGCTAGATTTTCATGCTATTATATGCTTTATATTGCTAGCCAGCATCGGATGCTATATTAGCTAGCTAACACAGCAAAAGCATGGCAAGCTATGTACAAGCATTTTATGCTTATTTGTTGTTTAAGCTTCTTCCAAAGCATGGAGAGGTATGCACCTTAACAAGCTATTATATGCTTTTTCATGCTTGCCAGCATAACATGCTATGTAGGTAGCTTAGGTAG
This sequence comes from Salticus scenicus, assembly GCA_963930645.1. Lineage (NCBI taxonomy): Eukaryota > Metazoa > Arthropoda > Arachnida > Araneae > Salticidae > Salticus > Salticus scenicus. Next base: position 215,625,806 of record OZ005649.1, read on the forward strand.
AAATAGCATGGCATGCTGTATCCCAGTAAGAAGTGCTAACTTGCTGCACAAGCTTCTTCCAATCATGGCAAGGTATGTACCTTAATAAACTATTATATGCTTTTTTATGCTTGCTAGCATAATATGCTATGTAGGCAGCTTAGGCAGAAATAGCATGGCATGCTATATCCCAGTAAGAAGTGCTAACTAGCTGCACAAGCTTCTTCCAATCATGGCAAGGTATGTACCTTAACAAGCTATTATATACTTTTTTATGCTTGCTAGCATAATATGCTATGTAGGCAGCTTAGGCAGAAATAGCATGGCATGCTATATCCCAGTAAGAAGTGCTAACTAGCTGCACAAGCTTCTTCCAATCATGGCAAGGTATGTACCTTAACAAGCTATTATATACTTTTTTATGCTTGCTAGCATAATATGCTATGTAGGCAGCTTAAGCAGAAATAGCATGACATGGTATATCCCAGTAAGAAAAGCTAACTTGCTGCACAAGCTTCTTCCAATCATGGCAAGGTATGTACCTTAACAAGCTATTATATACTTTTTTATGCTTGCCAGCATAATGTGCTATATAGGCAGCTTAAGTAGAAATAGCATGGTATGCTATATCCCAGTAAGAAGTGCTAACTTGCTACACAAGCGTCTTTCAATCATAGCAAGGTATCTACCTTAATAAGCTATTACATGCTTTTTTTTTTGCTTGCCAGCGTAATGTAGGCAGCTTAGGTAGAAAATAGCATGGCATGCTATATGCCAGTAAGAAGTGCTAATTTGCTGCACAAGCTTCTTCCAATCATGACAAGGTAGGTACCACAATGAACAATTGTGTGCTTGTTTATGCTTACCAGCTTCAAATGCTATGTAGGCAGCTTATGTAGAAGCAACATGATGTGCTATGTGGCAGTAAGATGTGCTAATTTGCTATGCAAGCTTCTTCCAATCATGACAAGGTAGATATCACATCACAATGAACCATTTTTTTCCTTGTTAATGCTTGCAAATATCAAATGCAATGTACCAAAGTTAAGCAGCAAGATGCATTAATTTGCTTTTTATGATTGGAACAAGCCCTGTAGCATAGATATATTTCCCAACGTTGGCGAATTACGCCGTTTATTGATCATTTTTTATCAATAATGGCCAATATCTGTAATGCAAAATTGAAAGTTCATAAAAGTTTTTATATTTAGGGTTTTAGCTCATATTTTTCTTTTTATTAAATTTATAAAGTATAGAAAACTGATAATTAGTGCTTTAAATTTTGGGAGTGCACCGGAAAAAATTTACCAATATTGATAAACATCACACCGAAGAATGGCAATTGCGATTCAGCCAATCAGAGACAACCCGCCATCGTGGCTTAGAATTGTAAATAAACAATCTACTAATATGGGCCTCACGTTCTCTGTTCCTTCCATGGATGTACTTTACCCAAACTTTTGCTATAAAAGATAAGTAATATTTAATTGATTTCTTTATATATATCGTAGCATTTTTTTATTTTTATTTTTATCATAGCCTATTTAAATTTATATAACGTTAAATTTGATTACAGCGTGGAAGAATTCTTTCCGCAATGTAGGCTTAAGTAGAATAAGCAATTTATTTTTTCCTTTTGTAAACAAATTAATATAAGACTTCGTATTATTTTGCTTGCCATTATTTTAATTTTCTCAAATATCAATATTCCGAATGATAATATGACAAGTTTGAATTGATCTACTGTTTTTGTTTTATTATTTAATCAACACTGTTTGCTTTATTTACGCATGTTAAATATAATCGTAGTACTAAGAACGGCGATATTAGAAATTAAAATATTAGAAAGACTAAGTTTGCTTTTCATAAGTATTGTAATGTGAGCGATAAGTTAAATCTGCTTTGATATATTCATATCAGTTATATGTTGTATGTGCTGACATTAATTCAGTAAAGTGGAAAATGTACATATTTCAGTAAAAATACCTTTTTCTTGTAATATTTAAGTAGATATTCATGTTATTACTTAAATTCACTCTATAGTATGTAAAATGTGTAATAACTTTTTAGATACTAAAAAAAATTCTAATTTTTAAAAACAACAACTTAGGAAAGTATTTACTTTGTTCATCAACTATCTGTTATTGCCTGATACTTTTTTTTTTTTCAGATTTGTTGGTAAAAATAACACAGCAAACACTGAGCTTTCATGCTGCATGTAACTGTTATTATTATTATTATTATTATGTTTTTTTTTTTTTTTTTTTTTTGTATTTACGTTGAAAGAGGTCATCAATTGATAATTCTACAGACAAAAATAGTGCTATTCAATACAAAAGTTACTTATCATTACAGATGTAAACATATAGTAATCACATATGAAATAGCATAACTATACGCAATTTGTGACTTTAAAATTTGTTAATTATAATTTATTATACTTATTAAATATATAAAGAATAGGAAGCATTTGCATATGATATTGATTTTTAAAATTTAAAGAGAGGCGTATTTAAATATTATATGTTTAAAAAAAAATATATGCTTTTGAGTCTCTTCATATCAGGCATAGGTTACTAACACCCTCCTCTTCCTTGAACTCTCTCTGAAAAAATTTTTAATTTTTGAAATTTAGGGTAATATTTTTACAGTGAAACATCGATAATCTAAAAACCTATAAATCGTCACTGATGACCTTTTTTACACATACGCTTTTTTCTTCTTCACCCATAAACCGTAATATTCGAGTTACTTTGACCTTGGCACAGCATAATGCTGACTTTTATGTATTGTCAGTAAAGTTTATGGATTTTCATATAATTTTACAGATCTAAGTATCAATATGTTTTTTTTCATGTATTGATCAAAATGTCGATAAAAATTCTAAAAAAGAAAACTAATTTTTTTTTGCCTCAGTATTTAGTATTGCAAATCTAAAAGTTATATATTTAAAAGAAAAAGAAATTGTTTCTGTTTTTGATTAGGCCGCTATTCAAACTATCGGTGCAATTAGTGTGGAGGCTATTTGGACTTCTTCCTTGTTGCACTGGTAGCACCATGGCCCTACTAGATCACTCCTCGGCACCAACATCGTGAGAGCGGCCATAACAATTGACGATTTTTCTGAAATCAAATGCATTGGAAGTTAGGGTCGGCGCACAACGTCACCACGGCAGAACTAACTTAGTTTTGTATATGAAGCTGCATAAGTTTTTTCCGTTTGCAGAGCATTTAAATTGATTTAATTAAATTTAAAATGCAATCTTCCGATACTCAAAAATATATGAATCATAAAAATAATTGTGGCAATAATTTAAACCAATTCATTGAAAAATAATAAATGATATTAGTCGTATTCTTCTAAATAACATATACTCTTCTTCAAGTTTTTGTCTTGCATGAAAGAAATGAAATAAGGACAAGAAAGAAAGAAAAAAATTATTTAACAATTTTTTTAAAGGAAACAAATTAAGAGGAGACCGATCCCTACCCCTTCTTGATAAAATTGAAAATAGCAAGGTACACAATAGTACACCATTTTACAAGATACAATGCTTATTTTCACATTTGTTTACAATTGGAATCGATAACACAAACTGATTTTCAGGGTTGGCAGCGAGCGCCATCTACTTTATTCCACAGCATGCATTGATCTTTGCAGTTTTGTTACGGCCACTTACGACGTTGGCGCCGAAGAGTGATCTAGTAAGGCCGTGGTAGTGCTTACTTGGACCGTATCTGAATATAATCTCAATGCAAACATCAGAATATGAAAATCTCTGTTTCATACTAATGATTTTGCTTGTTTCAACTGCAAATTCAAACATTTAACATTTTGAAAGTGTGTAATGTGACTGATCTGCAATCTATGTTATAAACATTGCCATTAGAAATCATTACAAAATAAATACTAAAGTCATTTTCAGAAAAATCATACATATATTTGTATAGAAAATTGGGTTTGATTTGTATCGAATTATATTTAAATGGTTTAATTGTTAAAGAAAAAAGAAATAGAAAAACGAATACATCTATGTAGCTGAATATACAGATTTATTTATACATATTCATAAACAGGCATATTGCGAAGTTTTTTTTTTTCATAGATTGAAAATACTCAAACTCATACTACGATCTGTTTTCATGTTGCATTTATTGGTTTTACTATTGAATTTTCGAAAGCTTTATTATTTTCATTTTTGCTTTTTTAAAATTATTTTGAGTTATTGCCCTTTTATGAAGAAGTTTAGCATCATTTAGAGTACAAAATTTCTGCGAAAATAATTAATCTCTATCCCACCCACAAAAAAAAAAAAAAAAAAAAGAGAAATTTTATACGTGGGGACGAGACATGTATTCTTTCTAAATTTTACTCCTTTATCAGTGCTAACTTATTCTCCTTGGGAAAGATTGTCTGAATAGCCTGTACGCTAATCGCACCAATGGTCCGATTAGCCACTTCGTTTTGATAATGATGTTGAAATCAAAATAAACAAGAACACTGGAAATCTGTTTTTCTTTGTAAAACCAGCCCTGTAAGACAAACTATATGAAGATTTGATTTTTTTTTTTTTTTTTTTTTTTTTTTTTTTTTTTTTTTGGGGGGGGGGGGGGGGGGTGTACAAAAGAAAAATGCGTGATGGTTAAGAATCAAACAGTTTTTACATGGACTTGAAAAGTATGTTTTCATCATCGACAGTACACTGATATGTTAATCAACAATAACAGATATATCTTTAATATGTTATTGAACATGCATGCAATCAATCAAATACAAACTGAAAAATAGAAAATAAGAAAACAAATGAAATTGAATGATATTTGATAGAATATATGTAGCACTTTGCAAATTCTTGATCTTATATGCTATGAAATTAGTATTAATTTTAATTTATTATTTGATCAAAACTTAGTGAACTTTATTGCTGTTTTATAGATTATTAATTAAAAATTTTTAACTCATTTCAAACATTATTTTAATTATTTAAGTTTTTGATAGGGATTTTATACAGTTTTAAAAATTATTAAGAAATTTTCCTGTGGATGTTGTTGATGATACAGTGCGCGAAAAAATTATAAGGACACGCGAAAAATCGCCAAATCTAGAAGCCTTGTTTACAGAATCGTATGCAAATTTTTGCAGAAAAAAAAGAAGTAAAACTAAAATATTTCATGCGTAAAGTAATTAAAATTTTCAATTTTAAATCTGCTAAAATTTAAATTTTGATTTTTAAACCTAAATGAAAACGGAAAAAAGTATAAGGACATTGCTTTTTCTCCAGTAATTATTTAAAAAATTGCATATTTGAAAGCATAAAATGACAATTCCGAGTTAAATGATTCATTTGCGAAAAGAATTTCCCACTAGGCGACTTTCAGTGTGAAATTTTTAACGATGCCCAAAGGAACTCAACTTTCTCACACTGAAAAAGGAAAAATTGTTGCTTTTCGAGGATGTGGATTAAGTGGATGGGAAATTTCAAAAAGAATAAAGAGATCTAAAACGGTGGTTTATAATTTTCTAAGAAATCTTGGGATGTATGGTATGAAAAAGCGAACTGGAAGACCAGAAATTCTCACTCGTCGACAAAAAAGATTGATTTTAAGGAGAGCTTGCGAGAAAAAAGAAACCGCAAATGAAGTTAGACAAAATTTGAGTTTACCATGCTCAACAAGGACTGTTCAAAATGTTTTGAGTAAACATCCTCAAGTTTCTTATGGGAAATTAGTGTCACGCCCCCCTCTTACAAATCATCATAAGAAAAGAAGAGTTGACTTTGCCAAAAAATACATTTCTCTTGGTCAAAAGTGGGCTGATGTAATTTTTTCGGACGAAAAAAAGTTCAATCTTGATGGACCTGATGGTTTTCGTTATTTTTGGTATGATCTGCGAAAAACCAAGGAAGTGTTTTCCAGGCGTCAATATGGTGGTGGCTCGGTTATGGTATGGGGCGCTTTTGTGGCAAATGGAACCACTCCAATTATATTCATCAACCGTAAAATGAATTCGGACAGGTATGTTGATATGTTAGGAGAAAGTTTGTTACCTGAAGCGCCACTAATTACTTCAGGGGACTCTATTTTTCAGCAGGATAATGCTTCGATACACGTTTCTAAGAGCGCAAAACTCTGGTTTGAAGCTAATTCTGTAAATTTACTTGATTGGCCGGCGAGAAGTCCCGATCTTAATCCAATCGAAAACTTATGGGGACTTCTAGCCCGAGAAGTTTATAAAAACGGCACACAGTACTTGTCGTACACAAGATCTTGTCGTCGCTATCAAAGACGCTTGGGAAAAAATATCTGTGGACATTTTAAAAGATCTTTCAGGATCCATGACCTCTCGGCTTATTCAAGTGATAGAAAAAAAAGGTAGTTTTCTTGATTATTAAAACATTTTTTAAGTATTTTAGAACATGTCCTTATAATTTTTTCCGTATTTCCTTTAATGTTAAATTTTGTAAAATCAATATTTTGAAGCTAAATTATGTTTTTTATGTGGTATAAGTGTTATCACAAAATTATGAAGCAGAAGTAAGAAATATAAAAATTTCATTTAGGTGAAATGGAAATAAAGCCTATTTTCATGCAATTAAATGTTGTCCTTATACTTTTTTCGCGCACTGTATGACATTTTCTGATCACCTGTAATTAAAAAAAAACTGATAATCTGGCAACGTTTATTTCCCCTCGTTGCTGGATTATCAATTCTTTACTGTATTTAAATGTAATCTGTGAATATATTTATATATATATATATATGTATTATTTATTTTCAGGACTCAGAACTTGTTTAGAACATCTGTGGACCTCAGATGCAGATGTTTGCAGTTTTTGAAAAAGATTTAGGATATGAAGTTAATATGTAAGTACCTTATTGTTTTTCTAAAATATTTTTTTTAGTTATAATGGAGTGTAAGGTTGATTTTTTTTTTTTTTTTTTTTTTTTTATGAATTACCGTAATTTTGGGAGTAAGCGCCACTGCACTTATGAGTTTAAAAGTTATTAAATAGCCGATGTGGCGCTTCTACCGGGTGCGACACATATGATAGATAATTTATTTTTTTAAGTTTTCTACAAAGAATGTCGAAAAAAGTTAAATTTGCCGTCAATAGATGGCACTATGTGAAAGGTGAATCTTTCTCATAGAATCGCTGATTTCACATGTTTACCCGCAGGATTGCTCTCACCCCTTTCCTAAAAATAGGTTGCTCCTTATGTAGTGGTAAAGCGATCTGATTGGACCCAGTGGCGGCTCGTGGCAGGAGCTGCAGAGCTGCAGCCCCCCCAGAAATATTCGAAAAAATTATTTTATCAACTTTCAAAATATTTTGAAAATAAATATTATTATATTGCATAGTATTATGCATATAGAAAAGCAGATTACTTCGTTATCATGAAAAATTATTAAAAAGCTGAGAAAAATTAACTATTTTTAAACGCAATAGCACCTCAAAAATTCGTAAAGGGACTGCTTCATTCATGCAGTTCCCGAAAAAAGGGATTTCTTTAGGGAAAGAACAGTTACAACCGCCCCTACTCGTTTTCCCTACCAGTTTCGACCATTTGGTTGGAGCTGCATCCGCTGCAGCACCGACCTGATTAGGGATTTCGGTAATGCTGGAAAAGAACAATTTCCCTTTGTAATCTACGTTCTTTCTTCACAGTTTTTAATGCGGTAATCGCTGTGTTTGATGATTATTTATGTATGAGAGGTAAAACAATTTAGCATGAAGGTTATTCACGATTATATGAGAAAATAGAAGTCATTTTTATTTATTTTTCAAGCAGATTTTTATTTTATATTACATGGAAATTTCGAACGGTTTTTCGGTTTCTTGGTTTGCCAATGGCAGAAACGTTGAATAGACAGAATCTCAATTTTTATATAAATTTTGCCTTAAACATAATATTTAAAATTTATCAAGTGTTTAATCGCTTTGTTGATAAGGTTATTATGAAAATTATAATTATAATTATTATTTTTTTTTTTTTTCACTTGTATTTTAGTCACTAATGTTTTTCTATTTTGATGAGAAATATTAGCCGTCGAACCTTTCTTAAAAACACGAGATTACTAAATTTTTAATTTCTGACATTTTCATACAACGAAGTTGGAAAGCATTTATAACTTCGTTTCATCTCTCTTTCTATTTGAGTGAGAACTTTCAGAAATATGCTCGGAAATTTAAACATTTTAGTATCCGTTCTGTAGATTGGCCACACTATTTTTCCTATATACTTCTTTTACGAGAACACACAAAACATCCAGAATGCACTGCTGGCTTGGATAATATTTCAAACCAAATTAAACTGATACATACTATTCAAGCCTTTTTAAATATATCTAAAGTCTAAAGAAAATAGTGTTTTAACATTTGTCGATGTTTTTTTTTTATGCACGGCAATACAGAAGATGTGCAGCAAATTTTGGAAATTCACTTTTAATTATACTAAGGTTTCATATTTAAATGAAATTTTAGTTTACTGTACCATGTGTAAATTTTAGTTTACTGTACATGTGTGTAAAGTTCGCATTAAAAAAAATAATAACAATAAAATGTTCGTAATGTTAGACAAGCATTTCATAATCTATGTGATATGCAAGATTTTACGTCAATGTTAACTCTTTTAATTAATATTTCAAAGGATGTTCTAAATAAATTAATGAAACGCATCATTATAATTGCAGTTTTAAGATACGAGCATTACATTACTATAATGTTTTGAGGTGTCCTGAGCTCATTTTTGCTATTTTTACAGTGTTATATGTATGGTGTGAGTAAGTGAGTGAATATCATAACATCTAAATGCTTGGTTCGATTGAACTGAAAGCTGGTAGGTATGTGAAAGGTCACCATCAAACGAGCTGTATAGAATTTGATGGATGTGAGACTTATAGTTCTGTTACAAGGACACAAAGAAAAATTCCTTATCATTTTGATTAATGGACTTAAATTTATGAAGTGCGGTTGCGCCTAAATGTTTTATCCAATTGAGCTAAAAATTGGTAGATAGGTTATAGGTAAGCGTCACGCAATTTGTATAATTTTGATGAGTACAGGACTTATACATTTTTGTACAGAGACACAAAAAGAAATTATTTATCATTATGGACTATAGATTCGAATTATTTGCAGTTATTATCGCAAGAACTGTACAGATCTACATAAGTATGTAATCAAACTATTTATTATTATTTTTATATAAATCATTGTGTGTGTATCTTTTTAATGAGCAAAATTTGATTTACAAACATGTATGTATACTTCGTACCATCTTGGAGAAAATAATAGCATGGAGATGAAAAATATTTTATTTGGGGAAAATTGATTATCATTAATAAATAAAGTTAACAAAATAAAATCTCCAGATTTTTTTTTTCTTTGTAATGAATGTCCAATAATATAAAATTTTAAATCTATGCTGTATCCTGTATTGCTCTGCTTCTTGCTCAGTCTGCGCATATAAAACCCGAAGACCCCGATTAAAACAGATTATTTAGAAAATCATTTTCGCTTTTTTCTCAAATCTTACGTATACATGCAGCTATGCAGCCCCCCTGTAAAGGAATCTCACGAGCCGCTACTGATTGGACCTTGTCTCTCTCTCACGCTGCTTACTTACAATCGTTGCATTGTGTGTAGTTTCTTTTCAAGTGTGTTTTTCGTGTTGCTATTTTTTCATTTTTTTTAATAATTTGATTATTTAAAAATATTTCACAATGGCTCCTAAGCAACTTAGGAATTATTCTGCTGCATTTAAACTGCCAAGTAATCATGAAAGCTGAGAGTATTGGTAATCGTCTGGCTGCACGAGAATTTGGCATGGATGAAAAATGTGTTCGCCGATGGCGATCAGAAAAATCCGTGATCGAAAGAATGCTGATAATGAAAAAGGCAAGGCGTGGCGGTACAGCCCATTGGCTGGAGTTGGAGATGAATTTAGAAAAACTGGATTTTAGAACAGCTTGATAAGGGGCTCTCAATCTCAACTGCAAGAATTCGCATGTAAGCTAAAAATATTGCTGCTGACATGGGAATTTCTGATTTCAGAGGAAATGCTAATTGGTGTTTTCGATTCATGAGGAGACATAAGTTTTCCATAAGGCAGAGAACGACTGTGGGGCAGAGTCTACCTGCTGACTGGTTTGAAAAGAAAAATCAATTTCTTGATTTTGTAATGAAATTAAAAAACGAAAAGGATTTTAAGCCTTCCCAGTTAATCAACATGGACGAAGTTCAGCTAACTTTTGATCCCCCCCAATAGAACTGTGACTTCAACTGTAGAGAAGAGTGTTTCGATTTCCACCACAGATCACGAAAAAAAACTTCTTTTACTTGTGTTTTATCATGTACTGTGAGTGGGGAAAATTTTAAGCCGATGTTGATATTTAAAAGGAAAACGTTACCCAAGGAAAATTTCTCATCGGATGTTGTTATAAGATGTAACAAAAAAGGATGGATTAATGAAAGTCTGATAGACTGGTTTAGTGAAATTTGGAGAAAAAGAAAAGGTGCTTTTTTCAGCAAAGTGGTATGTTGATTATGATTATTTTTTAGGGGGGGGGGGGAGTGCTATATTTTGTAAGTGATATATTTCATTCAAAAATATAAAAATTTTCCAAAATTGTTTCTCATAAAAATCTATAGTTTTGTTTTGGTACATTCTATGATATAATCTTACCTGTACAATCTTTTTTTTTTTTTTTTTATATCTGATTTTTCTTTTCTTTTTAAATTTCATTTATTTGTTTATTTATTTATACCTTGGATACATTGCTGCAAAAAAAAAAAAAAAAAAAAAAATAGCAAGTTTTTTTTTTTTTTTTTTTTTTTTTTTGGGGGGGGGGGGGGGGGGGCTACATTTTGTAAGTGATATATTTCATTCAAAAATATAAAAAATTCCAAAATTGTTTCTCATAAAAATGTATGATATTGTCTTGGTACATTCTATGCTATACTCTTATCTGTTTTGTTTTTGTCTTTTAATATTCACATTTCACATTATATATTCAAGTTTATTTCCTAAGTTATTAAATTACTGTACTACTATATCTCTTTTACTGTATCATATGTAAGAGATTAATAATGCGATTGTCAGGAAAACTTTCTAATTACAATTGTTATTGTTAGTTCAAACAAGTTTTGTTCCTAAAAAAGTATAATGAATGAATATTACATTAACTTTTTCTCCTAAAAATTAATGTGAAATAATAAGTTCTATTTAAGTTGCATTAAATTTCCTCACTCATTTTTTTTTTTTTTTTTCCCATAATCATATTTAATTGCTATATATGACATAATAAAATATCTTATTTTAAACTTGTTTTTTTATTAAGTCATGTAATCAGATTCAGTAACCCAAATATTTTGTAAACATGATTTATGCTGTATATTCATGATTTTCAAAAATAAAGTAGAAGTATAATTTCTTATTTATTAAAAATAAGTCATCTTAATCTATTAATTGCTTCATTAGGTTAGGATATAAGCTGAATAACATTGTTTATTAAGAGAGATAGGACTATGATTTGTATACATGTTAGCATAGAGAACATCTGGTTTGAACATCCATGTTCAAAACTTGTATGATCATTCTGTGCTTGTTGTATACTATTATATACTAAAAATTCTTTCAGTTCAATGAATTTATCAAATTTTGTAATTATATTCAATAAATCTAAATGTTTTATATGCCATATATTCATTTTTCGTATTCATAATTAAAGTAGTTCATGCAATGATTTATTTATTAAGAATAAATCATTTTAATACACTTTCCAAAGCATAGCTGAATTATATTGTTCATTAAATATATATACTGTCAAAAAAAGTCCTATTTTCTTACAGAAATTTTCTGCAATTCAGAAAAGTACATTTTATCAACGAAAAAATTATGTTGGTAGAACATATTTTTCTGGATTACAGAAAATTTCTGGCAGCAAACTGCAGCAATCAGGACTTTTTGTTGACAGTGTATATATGTATACTTAGAAATTCTGATTCAAAAACAGGACTTAAGTACTAAACTAAATTCTACTTAAGCGTTCTCCCCCCCCCCTTTTCTTTAATATATTATAATTTAATAGTTGTCTTTCCATTTAAATGTACCAGAAGCAGGGGGGGGGGAGGCTTCTTTACTTTAAAATAGGAAGTTAATTCCTTAGCAATAGTATATTAATTTAAGTGAAAACTAAACTCACTGTATATTGGAATATATATTTATATACACACACATTCTGCTTTTATGATTTGTATATAGTTTTTCCATTATATCACATTACTTCGTGAATAAGAATCAGGGTTGGCACGGTTGAAACCAACTGGGTTTTTTTCCCATAAAAAACAATTGTTTTTTTTTTAGTTTTTTCCTTTTCAAAAAATTCAAAATTTTTATTCTGTTGTCCCTTTTTTTAAATGAAATTTATAAATTATTTTTATGTAAATGATGTTTACTTTTAATTCAATTTATTTCACTTGTAATATTGCTTCAGAGAAGGTTTTAGTTATGTGTTTTAAGTTTGACTGGCTGGCTGTATTAAAAGTTATGTATGTAATATACAACAATAACAACAAAGATATAGAAATTGTAAAAGAAAAATTTCTATATTAATTATCTTAAAAAAATATAAATGAAATTGTCTAAGGCTAAATGCAGTAAAGTAAAATAAAATAAAAAACATTGGAAAGCACTCTTATTTTATACAGGACATAAGGTGAAAAATGTATAATTAAAAAAACTGCTCTATCTTTGTTTCATTCAAAACTGAACAAAGTTGTCTTTAACTGGGTATTTGTTATAATACCAGGGCTCGAAATTTCAACCCATCTTTCACTCGCCGAAAAAAAAGTTTTACTCGCCACAAAATAGCATTTTTTTTTTCTTTTTTACGCATTTTGGGTTTTTATTTTTCTTAACTATTTGAAATTCTTTTACAAATATGCCTAAAATTATATATATTAAAAGTGTGTCATAATGTCTCATAATTATCTATAATCAAAAATCATTAACATTTGAGATTTGAAAAAGATTAAAATACCTATAAATGCAAAGAATCATTATTTATTTTCCTTTTTACATCAGAAATGTCTTTTTCGTCCATTTTATTTTTGTAATCAGATGAAATGTCGATGAGTATAACTTGTTCATTTTTGTCATTTGAAATAGCCATTTCGGAATTACTTTTTCGATAAAATCATTGATTACAAATTATAACAGTGGACTCATGTATTTTCGCTCTGCTTGAAGAAATCACAATGGAAGAAACGAAACTGCCCTAAGAGATTAAAACTTTCATGCATGCACTAAGCATTTCTCCTTTTCCAGGCTGGGCAGCGCACACACAAACTCGGCACTCCAAGAAGAGAAAGAGAGGTTAAATATGAGGTTATAAGATGGCAAGATTTTGCCATATATAAATCTATAAAAAGAGTTCTGTCACATTATCGTGTAAGAATTCTGTCTATAACTAGACCAAATTTTTACTCGCCACAGTAAAAATTTCACGCGCCAGTGGCGAGCTGAAATTTCGCGCCCTGATAATACGGTAATCAATAGCAGCCCATTTTCTTATCTATATAGTAAATCTCAAAGCAACATATGCTGATTTTGAACTATCAAAAAAAAAAAAAAAAAACTTTGATTTTAAAATTTCAAACAAAAAGTTCTCCATTCAAAGACATTTTGTGAATTATTTTATTAAAATGTGACAGTAGTAGAATTAAGAAAATGACTGTAAAAATTTTAATATCTAACTAAGTATAGAAAAATGTTGAAATAATTCTAATCGCAAAAGATTCTACAACCGGTGTAGTGTGTTTTCTTAAAATAGAAAATTTAATTTGAAAAAAGCTATAAAACATGTAATTTTATTTGAAATATTAAATGTAAATTCTATTCAATAATTAACTTTCAAATGGATCACAATATTCCATTACATAAACCAAAATTGCACCTGTGAGGGTTGTACAATGTACATGCACTGTGCACGTATATTCCTTCCCAACTCAAACTTTTATTATTAAGAAAAAAAAAAAAAAATCTTTTATCATTGGGTAAAAACTTGTACCGGGTCCCAAACCCATGTGCGGTGCATGCACATATTCTGAAATCAAACTTTTATTCTTAAAAAAAGAAAATTTAAAAAATCATTATGATGTATTACTTACGAAATTATTTTAATTAGTAGCTGAGATACAAAAGAAAACCTAATCAGGACATCTCAAAACGTGTAAATCGGGTGAAATCTCGAATTCCACTTTCGATAATATAAAAGTACTTTAAAATATCTTTTGAATGATGTATTAAAAATAATTTAATCATAATTAGAATTGAAATATTGAAATTTTAAAGTATTACAGCAGCAGCTAGTGGTAGAAATTTCTGTAATCTACTTTCGATTCCAAATCAACAAAGTTTTCAAATGATGTATTACTTATGAAATTATTTTAATTAGTAGCTGAAATACAAAAGATAACCGATTCAGGACACCTCAAAACATGTAAATCAAGTGAAATCTCGAATTCCACTTTCGATAATATAAAAGTACTTTTAAATATATTTCGAATGATGTATTAAAAATAATTTAATCATAATTAGAATTTGAAATATTGAAATTTTAAAATATGACAGCGCCCTTTGGCGGTAGGAATTTCTGTAATCTACTGTTCAATTCCAAATCAACAAAGCTTTCAAATGATACCCTTCTCAAAACAATTAAAGGATATTGTAAGTCTTATATAAAATAACGGTATAAGCAAAAAATTTTTTTTACAGTAAACGGAAGAAGAGGGTCACAAATACAAATTTTTCTCGTTTTCAAACTTCGGAGTATGCAAATTTTGAGTTTGACCTCAAAAGTGACGTTTTAGTGGCAGCGAATGAAATTTGGCTTTACTCTAAATGAAAGATAAAGCGGAAAAGAAAGGTCAGTATTCAGTAAGTGCATTATTTCGATGATTGAGATGTCTTAACGAAGGGATTTAACCGATTCAATAGCTTGGAGAGCTGTTGGTCGGTAAGAGGGGGTTCAAACACAAACCAAAGTAACCGAAACCACTGGATTTCCGCAAAGGGAGATTTCCAGAATTTGAAACCGATTTTTGGAGACTAGAAATGCAGGCTGAATATCAGGGCAAGATCATAGAAAGCAACAAAGTCAACATCGATATTTAACGTTAACTGCTCGGAGATACCAAAACATGAATGCCTCTCTTCTTCAACAATTACCTTTTCTCGGCTACTAGCTCCACGTTTTTGACCCAAACTGTCCAAAACCGGCTCCACGCTATAGCAATAGGTCTGATGATCTCATCTCTATACCGACGACCGGTCAAAGCTCCATTTTGAATGATGTGAGGATCAGTGCACCCATGAATGGTCCCCCACCCTCCAACTGCCAAATCTGATACTTATGTGCACAAGTGCAGGATTGTTTCAGTGCGACTTTCCTTACAAATGATAAAATCTTTTTGTAAAAAAATAGAACCGACTCCAAAAAGGAACTACTATTTAAACAACTAAAAATGAAAGAAAATTGGCAGAAAATAGAACTGTAGATTGCGCCTAAAAGTATAAAATAATTTCCTTCGCCAAACAACCTATAACACTACAATTAATCATAACTTTTGAAGTCGGCGCAAAATTAAATAAAATTAAATTAGTTTTTAAAGGTTTGTCTTAAGATCGGTAGCAACAAATGCTGTTGTCTCGAATGATCCATTTTCAGACAGTTTCCTAGTTTCCTTTATTATTTTATCACTGTATACAGTTGGTCCATTAGTAGCATCTACATAGAACAGAGAACATTCTTCACAATGCGGTATTTATGTTTCTACGAAGTTAAATCATCCTTGATGGCTTTTGAATTTGGCGATAAAAACGTAATGCAAAAATACACACACAAGATGTATATTTTCATAATATATATTGTACGATGTGTTGTTTCATATTCTTGATTACTCTCTTGATATACCTTATTAAAATAATCATGATATCCCAAAGAAATTAAATATATTTGCCAGATAATTTTGCGAATTTTCGTTCACCAAGGACGTCAGATACCAGCATCTTCGCCAACTTTTGCTGCTTACGAAATCTTATTTGTTTTCTTGAATCAAAGTAGTTTTCGGCTGCGTTTTGCAGGTAACAATGTGAGACGTGTATTTTGAATAGGATTTGATTTTTGTATTGAATAAAGGTATCAATTTTTATTTAATTTTGCGCCGACTTCAAAAGTTATGATTAATTGTAGTGTTATAGGTTGTTTGGCGAAGGAAATTATTTTATACTTTTAGGCGCAATCTACAGTTCCATTTTCTGCCAATTTTCTTTCATTTTTAGTTGTTTAAATAGTAGTTCCTTTTTGGAGTCGGTTCTATTTTTTTACAAAAAGATTTTATTTTTCTCTTTTCAGTGAAAACTTATTTATATAGCAGAGCATCAGAAGACGTTCGACGGAAGTTTCACAAATCATAACTTCCAAGAAAAGTGACATTACTCAAAAAATGGTTTATGTCACTGAAAAATACATTAAATGCACCCAATGTGAACAAAAATGTTACATCTCCATCTAGAAAGTTATCCACTCGAGAGACAGTTGTGCCAGTTTTATTCTTGTCAAGTTATTTTTGAGTTGATTTTTCTCAAATGCTGCATTTTTAAATTGTGTCACTTTTCTTGCCTTTATCGGATATGACCAAAAAACTATTTATTGAACGAACATACGTTAAATTAAAAAATCTTTAGAAATGTAAAGAAAGGATACGCTGTATTCGTAACCGAAAATTCTATTAGGCATATATATTGAACTTTACAGTAAATACGTGTCACCCGCTGCACTGGAAATCGCGCAGCGTAAAGTTCAAGCAAAGAGCAAAATATGCATTGCAGCTGACGGACAGAAGTTTCAACATCGATACTTACACACTGCTTTTACCAGTGTAGCTGCTTGCGTTCAGCAGTTAGAGTGAGAACAGACTTTTGTGAGTATCCTGTAATTTGTTTATATCTTAATGAAATCCTAATTAAACTTATTTCAGGCCAAGATCATTACGACAACAAAAAAAGTATTAAAATTAAATCATCTCTTACGAAGTATAAGCTAACAAATTTCAACAACAACGAGAAACATGGTTTGTATTGAGAACCTCTTCCTTTATGAAATCGGCTTAAAACACCTATGCGTTAATCGATGTAACCGCTTACAGTAACCATACTTTGAATTTTACATAGCATAAATGTCACCCGCTACGCTACAACATATGCAATGTTTTTCAAGTGTGCACATGATAGAAAATTGTGAACAAACAAATGCACGTTTTAAGCGTTATGTTTTTAGCATTAATGTCTAAACTATCTTTGCGTACTACATCGATGATTCTCTGCAATGTTATAATTCACTTTTTTCCCCTGTCTTGAAACTTTTCCGAGATAGGATCGCTATCTCTACTCTTTTCCACCAGGTGGCGCTTTAGGCGGTTGAATCGCGTAGCACATGTCCACTTTACTGTACCTACATATCACTTTTATGACTCTAGCGCTGTTCAGCAGTTTAAAGAGTCGTGACTGACTTTTTTGGGCCCACTGTATTTTCTTTTGATCGTAAAGATCTTACAATGGGACCTATTTCAGACCAAGACCTTTACAATAAAACAAAAAGTATCAAAATCGGATCATCCGTTCAGAAGTGATGAGCTAACAAACAAAAACAGAAACAGAAAAACATACGCTTTGAATTGAGAACCTCTTCCTTTTTGAAATCGGTTAATTAGAGCATTTCTTACGAAGTTATAAGCTTACAAACAGCAACAACAACACATAGCAAGAATTAAGAACACCCTCCTTTCTGAAGTTGGTTGAAAACGACTTTGCGCTTATCGATGTGACCGCTTTGAACCATAGAGTATACGTGTCATCCTCTACGCTGTAAAGCGTGCAACGTAGTTCAAGTGTGCACAGTGTAGGAAATTGCGAACAAACAATTGCACGTTTTAAGCGTTCTATTTTTAGCAATAATGTCTAAAAACTGTCTTTTCGGAGTAAGTCGATGATACTCTACAACTTCGTAATTAACTTTTCTCCCATCTTGAACAGTTTTTGAGATAGGAGCGCTAATGCCGATGTTTTTCACCAAATGGCGCTTTATTTTCTTTAGATTTTAAAGATGTTATAATGGGACCTACTTCAGACCAAGATCTCTACAACAAAGCAAAAAGTATCAAGTAACCGTATTTTGAACTATATAGCGTATGTCTCACCAGCTACGCTACTACGTGAGCAATGTAGCTCAAGTGTGTATAGTGTAAGAAATTGCGAACAAAAAAAGGCACGTTTTTAGCCTTGTACTTTTAGCATCAATGTCAAAACTATCTTTTCGTACTAAATCGATGATGCTCTGCAATTTTATAATTCACTTTTTTCCCCTGTCTTGAACCGTTTCCGAGATAGAAACGCTAGCATGAATGTCTAAACTATCTTTTTGTACTAAATCGAAGATAATCTTCATCTTTCTAATTCATCTCTTTTCTTTAAAACCGTTTTCGAGGATAGGAACACTAAATCCACTATTTTCCACCAGGTGGCGCAGCAAGCGGTTTAACCTTGTACTGCAGGGCCACTTTACTATACTTACATACCATTTTTATCACTATAGCTGCAGCCGTTTAGCAGTTAAAATAGTTGGGACTGATTTTTTTGTTCACCCTGTATTTTCTTTAGATCGTAAAGATATTACAATGGGACCTATTGCAGACCAAGACCATTTCAACAAAACAAAAAGTATCAAAATCGGAGCATCCGTTCAGAAGTTATGAGCTAACAAACATAAAAAAAACATACGGTTTGAATTGAGAACCTTCCTTCTTTTTTTGAAGTCGGTTAAAAATATGCCTATTATCGTGATGAACAGAAAAACGAGACTTGCCAGAAAAAAAAAAAATATTGCACCATTCATTTCTCTCCACTTTACATGCTCTGTCTGCGAGCGCGACGATTTCTTACTGTTAATGTAGCACACATTATTGGTCGGTAAGCATACAGACCTACAGCATGGAGCCGATTTCGAATAGTTTGGGTCGAAAATGTGGGGCCGGTAGCCGAGAGAAGGTAATTGTTGAAGAAAAGAGGCATTCATGTTTCGGCATCTCCGAGCCGTTAACGTTAAATATCGATGTTCATTGGACGTTGTTGCATTCTATGACCTTTCACTGATCTTCATCATACATTTCCAGTCTTCAAAAATTGGTTTCAAATCCTGGAAATCTCACTTTGCGTAACTTCAATGGTTTTGACTACTTCGGTTTGTGTTTGGACCCCCTCTAACCGACCAACAACTCTCCAAGCTATTGAATCGGTTAAATCACTTCGTTAAGACATCGCAATCATCGAGACAACGCACTTACTGAATATTGACCTTTCTTTGCCGCTTTATCTTTCATTTAGAGTAAAGCCAAATTTCATTCGCTGCCGCTAAAACGTCATCTTTGAGGTCAAACTCAACATTTGAATACTCCGAAGTTTGAAAACTAGAAAAATTTGTGTTTGTGACCCTCTTTTTCCGTTTTCTACAAAAAAATTTCGCTTGTACCATTATTTTATATAAGACTTACAATATCCTTTAATTGTTTTGAGCAGTGTATATTACTTATGAAATTATTTTAATTAGTAGCTGAGATACAAAAGATAACCTATTCAGGACACCTCAAAACGTATAAATCAGGTTAAATCTCGAATCCCACTTTCGATAATATAAAAGTACTTTAAAATATCTTTCGAATGATATATTAAAAATAATTTAATTAGAATTTGAAATTTTAAAATATTACAGCGCCATATGGCGGTAGAAATTTCTGTAATCTACTGTTCAATTCCAAATCAACAAAGCTTTCAAATGTTGTATTACTTATGAAATTATTTTAATTAGTAGCTGAGATACAAAAGAAAACCTAATCAGGACATTCTAAAACATGTAAATCACATGAAATCTCTAATTCCATTATCTGCGGTAGTCGGTTAATGGAAGTAAAAAGAAAAATAAATATTTTTAAGTCCTTAAAACCTATATATACCACGGTAGTCAGGTAATGGAAGTAAAAAGAAAAAGTATTTTTTTAGTACCTTCAAATGTATTTTGTTGCTATGGGAACTCCTATCGTCTATTGAAAGATAGATTACTTGTTAGAATAAAATTTAATTTGCAATTACAATGTAACTGCTTTGTTTATTAACCAAAATTGATGAAATTTGAACTGCAGGTTGGTTTTGTGCTGCATAGGTTGTATATTAAGTGTTGTGTACGAAAAAGAAAATTTGAAGCATTTTGAAATTTGCAATTTTTAACCCCAGTTCAAGATCATGTGACATTAATGACTTCCAGATGTTTTGTTTCCGTTCCAGACAGCGGTTAAAATCGTCTGCTGATAGAATGCCTCTTTTTAAGCAATAAGCTGTAGATTTTTGGTCATTTTTCGATCGACATGGGTTGACGTTTTAATTAATATCTCCAAAACTAATTAAAATTTTTAAATTCTGTTTTCAGGAGCCCCTTTGGAAGGCTCCTGAGCATACGTATGTCAATTTTTATACTTCTGCGTTCAATAGGGGCTGAACGTATAGAAGAACAGACAGACAAACCTTTCCTTTTATTGTTATAGATAATTATTTTTATTGTGTTGTGTCAAACATTGCTATAAAATATTTAATTGTGAATGAGTTAATCTTATTATTTTATAATTGTTTATACTATATTGTTCTGTAGTAAAATTGTATTGTGCATTGTTGCACAAGATCACCACTGTTTTAACAACAGCCCCCCCCCCCACACCCCCAGATTGCTGCTATCATCTTTCAGGCTTTTTGAGTGTAAGCCATTTACATCCCTGACTACGTGCAAATTTCGCAGACAGATTATGAAATTTTAAAAACCTGTTGCAGACATCTACAAAATTTTCTGTCACTGGGTGTAGGACCAAGCCACTGGCTAAGTTATTTATTAGGGTGTTATCCAACTGCATTTGTTAGTCTTAACCCCCCTCCCCCTTTCACTTACTCTCTTGCGAGTTTATATTTTACCACCCCTTCGCTCTGAATAGGAAGAACCCAAGTCTTGGGATGTTTTCCCATAACATCTTTTGTTATGGGTATCTATTTCATTACTTTCAGTGGAAGGATCTAAATTCATAACGGGTGTGTTTCAGGTAGCAGGAAGCATTTGCATATCCGAGGGCAGTTGGTATTTTTTTAAAGTGGGCGAAAAATAAGCGAGTGCAGTTGGTAGTCGCCCATTTATTATACAGTCCTTAAATTAGCATCTTTTACAAATATTTTATGATGAACGATGAATTCATGACATGATTTAATTTAGAATTTATAGCTTTGAGGACATCAAAATTGATTATTTTCAGAAAGTCATTCTTTAGTCTTTAATTTTAGGGTAATTTTTGTTTTATTGTTTTAAGGGAAAAGCAACAGACCTATCGTCACTTGTAAACCTCCTAATCAAACATCTTTAAAACAAATGATCAAATGTATTAGGTCGTTGCAAAAGTTTGTGTGGTTTTTTATTGCTTCATTTCATAAAAATACATCAAATCAAATAACAATTTTTAATCAAAATACTTTCCATTACTTTCTACAACCTTTGCCCATTTTTCGGGTAACAAATGTATACCACGGCGATAAAAGCGATTGAGGCAATAAAATGATCCGCGTTCGCACGAACTTTTGCAACGACCTAATATATGGTGTTTACACAAAAAACTAATAGTTTTGAAAGTTCTTTTCAAAAAAAGTATAAATTATGTGCATCGTTTTTGCTTTTTAAATCACTATTTTTATACTAAAAAAAGCTGACAATATTTTAACATATTCACTTTCGACCATTTACTCACTGTGATTGGTCAGTTAGTATTTGAAGCTGAAACTCACAATTTGACTTCCTCTCACAGCTTCCGATCAGTTCATTGTAGGGCCAAAAATGATTGTCGTAAACATTTTGATGAGATCTTGCAAATTCAATATAGAGAAATTGTCACTTTGAAAACATTACGACTTCATTGTACGACCCCCAGATCTGTTTTGAACTTCAGCAACATTTTTTTATCGGTTTCTTCATCTCCTATTTCTAGGTTACTGTCACTGGTAATGTAATTAGTTAGTGTAACATTATTAGTCACATTTTGTTTTCCAGATTTAATGTGTCCCAAAGAAAACTGTCCTGAGGATCAGCTGTCTTTTTCTCTTTTTAACAATAGGAACTCTGATTCAGTACAAGGTTTAAACAAAGTTGCTGGATTATCTTGATCCTGTGTTTCCCTTTTATACAGTTTATTAGGCCCTTATCTCAAGGTTGAATTTTTGATAGGCATTTGATGGAAAATGATATAATGTAATGTTTTTAATCTGAATGCTTGTGTTATGGGCAGCACAGTTATCAAACACTTTCTCTTTTCACGTGCCGTTGAACACTCCAAAAAAAAAAAAAAATTTTTTTTTTCAATACTTGCATCGAAGAGAAACTGTGACTAATGACAGCTTACTAATACATTTCAAACATTGACAGCAAATGACAGCATACTAATACATTTCAATTCATTTTCCAGTGTCAAAGTAATCATTACGCAAGCCAGCAAAATGCACATGCTCTGAAGTAGAAAGAGCAGGTGTTTCTGAATGATGATAGAGGAAAAGACAGAAATATATCTCCCATTGTGCATTTATTCAAAGAAAATACATAGGAAAAGTGAAATTTTAGTTTTCAATTCAAATGGGAAAACTCGGCAATATCCGATGCTAATGTTTTTAGTTGGTTATTGTAACCAGTCTCAGACTTTATTAAAGCGTAGTAGATTCAAAGGGAGCAATAAAAGTTTGTGCTAACCTATACTTTGTAACATCCAATCTCATTTTAAGAGGACTTTTTTGGAATTATTTATTTTGGGAAGAGGAGGGGGTGGTGGTTGTTTTAAAGTGTGCCAACACTGTTTAAAGAATGTTGTTTAATGACTGAAGCTTTGGATATAGCACTTAATTTACAAACTGTAAATTTCAAATATACTTTTTCAGTCATTTTTTCTTTTTATATACAGTGGGTAATCAAATAATAATAATAATATATATATTTTTTTTTTTTTTTTGGGGGGGGGGCGACTTTTTTAAAATTTTTATTTTATTTTTTTAATACTAGATTTACACACACACACATATATGTATATTCATTTCTTGTGTCATTTTCATTTCAGGTCAAATGAGAGAATATCCGCTTAAAAGAGGGAAGAACATGTCTGGAAATGAGGCTGAAATAAAAAAAAATTGCAGTCAAATATGTACCCGAAAAAATTCAAGATAGATGTAATTTGCTAAAATGTTGCAATAGCTTAAGCTCACTCAAGATAAATTTGCTTAAAGTGTTTTTTGACTTTTCTTAATAAATAAAAAAAAAGAAATTGTAATAAATCTTTTTTAAATAATTTGCTTTGTCCTTTTCTGTATATAAATACTGCAAAGAGAAAAAATGACTACTGATAGAAATATAATGCTGTAATAGCAAAAATTAAAAGCAACAGACAGTAGAAAGGTCATTGCTGGTATTGGTAATGTAAAATATCCAGTTTTTTTTTTTTTTAAGGATTTATGTATACTTGGGTAAATACCCATCGGTACTTACCTTGGTATTTATTTTTCAGTGAGCTCTATTCATATAAAGTATCTATGATTAGTGTATAGTATGATATTATGTATATATATTGAGTTTGAAGGTAAATTAAAAAAAAAATTGAAAGTTTTTACAGTTTTTTTTTTTTTTTTAATTTTTATAAAGGCTTAAAATGTATATTAAGCTGAAAAAAAAAAAAAAAAATGCAGTGTTACAGCATACATTTTTTGTTAATAATTTGATTTAAATAACAGTACTTTAAAAAAAAAAAAATCTTCAAATATATTATTCAAAAAGTCATTTTAATTAAATTAATAAAAATTTTCTTTTTCAATATGAGAAAGATATGATAATGATTACAAAAATTAAGATGCAATAGTACTATTAGGGTTGATTGATACCAATTTAAATATCTTAAAACTTATTGCAATAGTGTTTGCTACACATTTCTAATATAACATTCAAGAAAAGAAACATTTTTTTTTTAAACTTAAAATGGTTATAATTATCTTTGAAAGTAATATAAATTAAAAAAAAATTCTCCAAATGTTCAAAACCAACTTAATATAAAATATTCTTTTACCATGCCATTGTACAACACTTATTTATTTATTTTTTGTTAATTCTTCGAAAAGTAATTCTAAGAATCCTTGAGGCTGCTCTCAAATAAAAACTCACGATTTTTTGACATGATATAAAGGCTGTTTTCAATGATTGAACAAAAGAAAAAAAAATGTAGATATCATTTTTAAACAGTAGGAAATAGATTAATGTTTGATGTTTTTAGAAGTTTTTTTTAAAAATCTAAATAACCTTCTGGTATAGCTTTGTACCATTTTAATTTGTGAACTCGTAATAATTGAGATATTATTTACATACTACAAAATTAAAGTGTTTTCATTTTTGTAGTAATAAAGAAATACATTATATATTTATATGCCGTAAAATTCCGATAGTAACCCCCCACACAAATACACCTTCCTCTGTAATTTTTAGATGTTTCCCTTTCCCCAAAACCTTTCTTTCTTTCAGCTATTATCTGAAGTTTTTCCTAAAATTTCAGCTTTTTAAAAGTTTAGAATAATATCACACCTTCGGATTTTAATAATTTTTATTTATAAAGGAAAGGGGAATTATAATCGGAATTTTACAGTATATATATGTATATATATATATTATATATATAAATTTTAAAAGTACATCAAAGTTGGCAATTTAGCTGATGATTTTCATCCCTTTTTTGTAGGGGTGGGAATCGATTAAGAGTTTTAACTGGGTTAATCGTAGTTCATTAATCGATTAATCGGTCGATTAATCGGATTTTTAATCGGTTTTCATTTTTCTTTATATAAATTTTATTTCAATGATGAATAAAACTCTCATATTGTGTGTATATATATATATATATATATATATATATTATTGAATTCATAAGTTTGACTGATTTTTTTTTTTAGTTCCCCATCATACTATAGGTATGGGGAACTTAGGTAATCGTGAAAATTTTCGACCTCGGTTTTTTGACTTTTCTACACGTTTTCAGGTGTGAGGAATCCGAAAATGACAAAATTTCTATGGTGTCTGTCTGTAGGGTGTCTGTTAGTCTGTTAGTGTGTTAGTCTGTTAGTGTGTTAGTCTGTTAGTGGGTCAGTCCGTTAGTTTGTTAGTCTGTGTACACGATATCTCAAGAACAAATTGTCGCAGAGAGGTCAGATCAGTTTTAAAATATTACTTTCGACACTGGCAAGAACCCTATTCATTTGCAACATTCGATTTTAAAAACTTCGTAAGTTATTCGAAATTTACGATTTTCTTAACATGGGAGAATAGGACAAAAAATCACTTAAACGTGCATTAAATGAAAACTTTTTATTGTAAAAATGTCAGACCAGTTTTAAAATATCAGTTTTGATGCCGGAATGAACATCAGTAACTATAAATATGCTACTTTGAAAATTTCGCAAGTTACTGGAAATTTACGAATTTCTTAACATGGCAGTATAGGGGAAAATTTCACATAAACGTCAATTTTGAGAGATATTTTCATCGTAAAGATGTCAGACTACTTTTGAAACATTATTTAGGACACTGGCATGAATATTAATGACTATGAATTTTCCAATATAAAGATTTCGTAAGTTATTGGAAATTTACGAATTTCTTAACATGGCTGAATAAGAGCAAAATTTCACATAAACGTCAATCTTGAGGGATATTTTCATCGTAAAGATGTCAAACCACTTTCGAAATAATATTTAGGATACTGGCATGGATATCATAGACTATGATTTTTCCAATTTGAAAAAATTCGTAAGTTATTTGGAATTTACGATTTACTTAACATGTCAGAATAAGGCAAAATTGAGCATAAACTTCCATTTTAAGGATCCTAAATACATTAGACAACTTCAAATTTAAGTTTATGATATTTGTTTGAACATGATTCAATACAAATATTCTACTAGGAAATTTTCGTAAATTATTCGTAATTTACGATTTTATCAACATAGCGAAATTGTAAATTTTTCATATAAATATGAATTTTGAGGTTTATTGCATTGGAAATAGTAGCATGAAAACTAAACAACAGAATTGACCCTGATAAAATAAATTAATAAATTAGAATAAGATAATGATATCCAAGTGAACGGTGGATAGCCTATTAGGCGGGGATTTCATTCTGTCACTGTATGAGGCTTTGGTCAAATTGATTTCTTTTAACATTATTGCCGAAACGTCAGTGGAGGCCCTCTGTTGAGACTCAAAACGGTTTTGGGCTGTGTCTGTCTGTCTGTCTGTCGCGCGATAGCGGCCGCCAAAAAAGCGCTATTTACTTGAAATTTGGTACACATGTTCATGAGCCCCACGAAATCAGCTGTATAGTTTTTGGTATGTATTCCATTTGTAGTTCGTATACAGGGACACGCCAAAGTTTTTCTTATCATTACGGCCTACGGGAGAAATTTATATGTATCACGATAGCGGCCACAAAAATCACGCTATTGACTTGCAATTTGGTACACGTGTTCATGTGCCCCGCGAAATCTGCTGTATAGTTTTGGGTGTGTATTCCATTTGTAATTTGTGTACAGGGACACGCCAAAGTTGTTCTTATCATTACGGCCTATGGGAGGAATTTGTATGTACCGCGATAGGGGCCACAAAAATCACGCTATTGACTTGCAATTTGGTACACGTGTTCATGAGCCCAACGGAATCAGCTGTATAGTTTTAGGTGTGTATTCCATTTGTAGTTCGTGTTCAGGGACACGCCAAAGATTTTTTATGATTAGGGCCTATGGGAAGAATCTGTATGTACCGCGATAGCCACCGCAAAAATCAAGCTATTGACTTCCAATTTTTGTCGAAATGTGAATGGAGGCCCTCTGTTGAGCTCAAAAGGATTTTGGATTCCGTCTGTCTGTCTGTCTGTCATGCGATAGCGGCCGCAAAAAACACGCTATTGACTTGAAATTTTGTACACATGTTCATGATGCCCACGAAATTAGCTGTATAGTTTTCGGTGTGCATTCCATTTGTAATTTCGTGTACAGGGACACGCCAAAGTTTTTTTTACCATTAAAAAACTATGGGAAGAATTTGTATGTACCGCGATAGCGGCCCCCAAAATAACGCTATTGACTTGCAATTTGGTACACATATTCATGAGCCCATTGAGCAAGCATTTGACGAAACTGATATAGATCTGAGACTGACCGCCTTGGCGAAAATAATGCTCCTTTTATACTTTTCTATCGAAAACAGACTGTTCTGGAAAATTCTCGTATCACATCAGCCAATGCGATTAGAGCTTCCATATTTGGTATATCCCTAATAAGGATTTTCTCGCCAAGATCGCCAAAAAAAATCGCCAAGGAGGGAAATAGTCGCCAAATTTGGCGCCAAATTTATTTCTTGCCTAATAGGAGCTTTTTAATGCGTTTTTAAAGGAAAATTTGGCTATTTTAACGCTAAAACGACTATAAAGGCACAAAATTAGCATTTTATCAACTTACTAAACCTCTTTGAAAGAATTTATACAAAAATAAATGCAATTATTTACAATTTCGTAACACTTTATATCATATACAAATAGGTATACAAAGAGAGATACAACGGAGGGTTGAGGGGGGCTGCCGCCCCCCTCAGGAATGTATTTGATTTTGGTAATAAGTCGATCGAATCAATATATACTATTATATAATTAGGAATAAATAAAAATGACCTATTGAATAATGTCTGATGCAAATAGGACGTTGAGGCTCCTGATCTGCAGATCCACTAGTAATATGTCTCGCACTAGAAATTTCTGAGAACATAAATATGATGGGGAACTGAGCAGAGTCCACCTATGCCAACTAGTTTTTTTTTTTTTCAAAAGTTTTTGTCTAATCAATTATATCTGTTTCATAACTGAAATTTAAATCAATTTTCAGAGTAATAATTGGTGACTTTAAGTGTTAATTTTATATAAACATTTTCACTTATTCGATTTTATTTATTATTATTATTATTATTTTTTTAATAAATTAATTTTTCGATTCATTTTGAAAGAAACATTAAATGAATTTACACATATTTTAGTTTCATATTTGCAGGCCTTGTCCATCTTGCTTGTCACTATTTTTAAATGAATTCTCAAAATTCCATATAATTTTCATAACAATCTTGACATATCCCCATCAGAGAGATAGTGAAAATCTCAATCCCTTTTTTTTTTTTTTTTTTTTTTTTTTAAATCTTTAGCATTTCTATCTCTTGAAAGCTTCTTGTTTCTGAGAATACTATTACCCTGGCCAACACTTTCTGTAGAAGACTACAGACAGGTGATGCTGCTCCAGCATGCACATGAAGTGGCATTTTGTTTAATAACCGCCCTCCCCCTTTTCTCTATCAACAAAAGTGCAACTACTTCTTTTGAGAGGTTTTATTTTTATTTATTTATTTATTTTTTATTTATTTTATTTATTTATTTTTTGCTTTTTCATTATTTGAGGGATGTTTCTTAGAATGTTTGTTAGCAAAATATGTGAAAAAATATTTTGTAGGCAGAACAATATTTTTACTTTAATTCGTAGTTGGAAAATTTTAATCGGATTTTGAAAATTTTTAATCGAATTAATCGATCCGATTAACTCGATTAAAAAAATTGATCGGGACTAAGCATTGATCGATTAACCGAACCGATAATTCGATTAATCGGCACAGCCCTACTTTTTTGTGATGCGAAAGTTCACAAATTAGGGTTTTGAGAAGTATTGTATTTAGAAAATAAAAACTTACTTCCCTTTTTAGGAACTTCAATGATAATGTCAGTAAAAGGCATACATTTTCATAAAAAAATTAGTTCTGTGACTCTGTTGAAAATTTTACATTATTGACCACAATGTTATCCATTTAAAAACAGCTTTAAAAATGCTTCTCACCATTTCCCATCAGTTTCAGAATATCGTGTTAATGAGTGGGTAAGGTAAAAGTAAGATAACTAATCTTCCATTTTAACATCCTTGCAGCATAAAATTTACTTATAGAAATATTCGCATAAAAATTGAATGTTAATTGTTCACTAGTCAAGATCAGGGTTCCCACGGGTCAGGGAGAACAGAGAATTTGAAATTACGAAAAAAAGTCAGTGAAATATCAGGGAAAATTGTAAATATTGCTCAAGAACCTGGAAGAAGGATGATACAAACCTGGAAAAGGCTGTTTGAGCATTCATTTTATATCGCAAGTCACATTACTATGATGTCTTTTATGTTGCGAGCTTTGTTCTGTTTCATACCGTGAGCTATTTTTTATGTCACGAACCAAATTTTGTGACTGGAATTCTCTAAAAATAGATCTGGAAAAGTCAGGGAATTTTATTTTTGAAATTAAGTGGGAACCCTGCAAGATAAGAATTCATTTACAGCATAACATTCTAAGAAATCACTATTAGAAGCTTTGCAGGTGCCATCTGTATGATAAAACAGAGTTAATAATTTGTATTCCATTATAAGTACCATTCCTTACATCCCTTTTTAGTATTTTATATATATATATATATATATATATATTTAGATAAAAATTGATTACTACTGATTTAACTTTGAAAAATACCTAGTTTTGTGGTATTCACCCAGGCCGTAGGTAACTACCCCAAATCTGGCTAGTATAAATAAAAGTACAAGCAGCTGCTGGTAGAAAAGTAATGTTATAAGAGCAAAAATTAAAAGTAACAGATGGTAGGAAAGTCCTGCTATAATAGCAAAAATTAAAAGCAACTGATGGTAGATAAGTAATGCTAGAATAGCAATAAAAAAGCATATGTTGGTTGTGAATTACTGCTAGGCCAGCAACTTATTCAAGCGACAGAAGTTGGATTATGTATGCTGGACAAGCAATAAAAGGGGGCGATACACACCATGACATGCTGGTAATTCTCATTGAACCAGCAAATGTTAATGCTAGTTTTATGCTATTTTACTTGCTGGGATATAGCATTTAATGCTAGTCCAGCAAACAAATACCAGCATGAAAAGCTTGATTATGTATGCTGGCTAGCAATAAAAATGGGCCAAAACACATCATGACAAACTGGTAATTCAGGTGCAACCAGCAAATATTAACCCTATAAGCGTTAAGCCCGTCTTTTTCCGGAATGCATAGTCAAAATAAAAGGCTGGTGTAGCTAAATTTTGAAATATATTTTGCTTTTTTCAAGAAAATAAGATTAATAAACATGTCTAGTATACATTATTAAATTCTCATGCGTATATTGTGCATAGTATTAATTCTAGGAATCATTAAACAGATATACCAAAAAACGGCTAACGCTGAAAGGGTTAATGCTAGTTTTATGCTTTTTTTTTTTTTTTTGCTGGGATACAGCATTTAATGCTAGTCTAGCAAAAAAAAAAAAAGCATCTGTTGGTTGTGAATTTCTGCTAGAATAGCAAAAAGTGCAAGCAAGTAGTGGTTGTGATTGGCTGCTAGACCAGCAAAATATTCAAGCTACACAAGCTGGAATATATATGCTGGACAAGCATACAAATTGTGCCAAAACACACCATGACAAGCTGGTAAGTCTGGTGCAACCAGCAAATAATGCTAGTTTTATGCTATTTTACTTGCTGGGATACATCATTTAATGCTAGTCTAGCAAAAAAAAGCATCTGTTGGTTGTGAATTTCTGCTAGAATAGCAAAAAGTCAAGCAAGTAGTGGTCGTGAAGGCTGCTATACCAGCAAAATATTCAAGCTACACAAGCTGGTAATTCTGGTGAAACCAGCAAATATTAATGCTAGTTTTATGCTATTTTACTTGCTGGGATGCAGCATTTAATGCTAGTCAAGCAAAGAAAAAAAGCATCTGTTGGTTGTGAATTTCTGCTAGAATAGCAAAAAGTGCAAGCAAGTAGTGGTCGTGATGGCTGCTAGACCAGCAAAATATTCAAGCTACACAAGCTGGAATATATATGCTGGACAAGCATATAAAGTGTGCCAAAACACACCATGATTTGCTGATAGTTATGGTGGAACTAGCAAATATTTATGGTAGTTTTATGCTATTTTACTAGCTAGGATGAAGCATGTAGTGCTTGCCTAGCAAACAAATACCAGCATGAATTTCGACTTGGGTTGGGGGGACTCATGTCAAAGTTGTGCCTGGGGGGGGACTCATGTCAAAGTTGTGCCTTGGGGGGGACTCATGTCAAAGTTGTGCCTTGAGGGGACTCATGTCAATGCCATTTTGAAAAGATTTTGCGTAAATTCTGACAAAAGCAGAATTTAGTTTAGGACGGAGGACTATTAGTTTTTTTTTCTTCCTAATTATAACATCGCTTTCAAATTATTTAATTATATTTTCGATAAATTTTATATTTCGATAAATTGCAAGATTTGTCCAAACCGTTTTTGAGTTATTACCGTATTTTGATACATTCTGGCCATAATGAACCTAATTTTCCTAAATATCTCCAAAACGGAAAATCATACAAAGTCCAAAAAGGGAGGTGCACTACTAGATGTTATAACAAACCTATGTAACAATTCGCAACTTTCTACGACCAACCGTTTTTGAGTTATGCGACATACACACACACACACACACACATACATACAGACGTCACGAAAAATCGTGTACATTCCCTTATATCTCTAAAACGAGAGCTCGTGTTAAGACGACACGTGCAGGTGTACAACTAGACATCATGACAGTCACACGTATAAATTGGCAACATTCAGCGATCATTCGTTTTCGAGCAATGTGAAATGCAAAATCCATTTCGCAAATCGGGATTACTATACTTTCTTATACTTTGTATAAGGAAGTAAAAAAGTATCAACATAGAAAACTGTTTTTCCTTCCCTGGAAAATGATGTAGACAATAGAAAAATAAAATCAAAAATAACATTAAATTAAATTAAAATTTAAATAATGTATATGCAGTAGGCTTACAATTTAATTTTAGCTATAAATAGTATTTTTAGTTAAAGTGGATGAGAGAATTTCCACCAAAATAAACGTGTGGATGATTCATGAGATGCGCTGAATGTATTTAAGAAAACAAATAGTTTAAAAACATTTATAATACGACATTATTCACGAAGGAACAAAAAATATAACAAAGAAAACTAATTTTGTTGAATAAACATTAATTTAAGTAATTATTGATTAGTTTTTAAAACCGTGTGAATCATTTTTTATACAATTTTGCTAATTTTCTATGCAAAGCGTCACATAGTAGTTGTTTGATTGTTAATAGTAGACTAGCTGATTTGCCCGCTTCGCTGTACACTAGACTTAAATGAGATGTCAAAATAACATAACATTATTAATAACCTAAGTTAAAGTCCCCGCTGTGTTCGGTACAGCTTTATCCCACTTGCAACGTGAGGAGTCCGGGACCACACTGCATTCGACAGCAACTTACCCGCTTCTTACTTCCCCTTTCCCAGCGGGTAAATTCGACGTTTTGCGTAATCCCACCAAAGTACATAGTGTGTACACTTAATCAACATCCACACACCAAAATTCACCGCTATAAGATAATTTAAAGCGGATTCAAACGGGAAAACGTGTTTTTTACCAACCGACCACAGGGGGAGGAATTTTGTAAAATCTCGTTACAATAACTGTCGGATACATATAAACAATTTACGCACCAAATTTCGCGACCGCAGATCCCCAGACAAATTTAGTGCCAAGAGGAAGATCTCGAAGCAACTTCCTACGCCCCCCCCCCCCACACACACACATACAAACACACACACACAAAAAAAAAAAAAAAAAAAAAGAAGGCGAAAACGTGTTTTTGGAAATATTTTAAAGAAGCCTCTCGTCTGTTTTCAATACCTATGTAACATTTCTTGTAGAGCTCTACTCAAAACTCCGGATTTTTTTTTTTTTTTTTTTTTAACTTCCCTCCGAAAACCAATTTTTCCACATCCAAAATCGTGCATAATGTTTTATTTTTCTCAAGTCTAGTCTCCTCTTGTGCAATTTCTTAACCGAGAAGTAATTTGGGGCCGAGTTACGCTTACAATAATTTTTTTCCCTCTTGCCCCCTAGGTGGAATTCGATAAATCCCGTTACTTTAGTTGTTGGATATGTATAAACAATTCAAGCTTCCTGACAGCAGCTTTCATAAATTTCCCAGGACAAATTCAGTGATTAAAAGTAGCAAATTCAAGATCCTCCTTTTAGCGCTAAATTTGTCTTGGGCAATATGTTTCGAATTTTCAACTTCGTAACACGTACTCCGGTCAAAAAAAAAAAAAAAAAAAAAAAAAAAAAAAAAGCAGATTACAAAAAAATTAAAAAAGTGTTATGGAAATATCCTAACGAAGACGCATGGCTGTTTTCAACATCCTTGTTCCATTTTCGGTAGAGTTCTACTCAAAAATCGGGAATTGGCAAAATTTCTCGCCAAAAATTGATTTTTGGCGAGATTTTTGGCCCTTTCCTTAGAAATACAAATTTCCTAAATTGCAGATATTTTATTTGTACGTCTCTTGTACATTTTATTTGTACGTAAATCTAGTCTCCCCATGTGCAATTTCTTCACTGTGAAGTAATTTGGAGCCGAGTTATGCTTACAAAGATATTTTTGCCTTCTGTTCTCCAAGGGTGGGGGTGGAGGGGGTAATTTAAAAAATCTTGTTACTTTAGGTGTTGGATACATATTAATTATCCAAGCATCAAAATTCGTGATCGCACATCCCATAGATCTTTTTGCCCCCTCGTAACACCCCAAAAATATCGCAAATTATATATATATATATATATTTAAAAAAAAATGTGTTTTTGGAAATAACCTAAGAAAATCGCACAGCTTTTTTTTTTTCCATTTTTCTTCCATTTTTATAGAGTTCTCAAAAATCCAGAATTTGCAAAATTTCCCGCCAAAAATCGATTTTCCCACCTTTTCCCTTTAAAAATCGAAAATTACTAAATCGCAGATAAAGTTTTATTTTTACTTATGTCTAGTCTCCCCATGTGCAATTTCTTTACTGTTAAGTACTTTCGAGCCGAGTTATGCTTACAAACGTGTTTTTGAATTTTCCCCCTAGGAGGGAAACAGGGGGGATTCCAAAAAAGCTGTTAGATATAATTTTAAGTTGGGTAAGGACCTAAATTCCTGCCGAGTGCCGTTAAATTCCGTTTTGCCGTTCTCACGTGATACCCCGACAAAAATAGCGTTACACACATACAGACAAAACTTTCTAAAGTCATTTTTGGCTTCCATAGTGTATGAAACGTGATGATATCGCAAAGTTTTTTGATTCTGACAAATCTACAGACAAATGCCTGGTTTTATTAATATGCATAATAATAAATTGAAACCCTATTTACAATTACCTTATGTATGTAATTAATTATATTTTAAATTTATAATTCGTTACAAACATCTTTTTTATGAGTTGACCGAAAAAAGAAAATCTCAAATGGCTTAATCCTCACATAGACTAACTTTTCGTAACACCGTGTGTCTTCATCACCAGATACGTCAAATAGCGTGGCAGCGTTGCTTAATTAATATTTTATTTTTTAAAAGTCTATTATCCTTTTATTTTTTTCTTCGGGATAGCTTTAGTATCAGATTCCCAAGCAAAATTTGAAATTTGGAATCGAAGTTCCTAG
Source organism: Salticus scenicus (assembly GCA_963930645.1). Lineage (NCBI taxonomy): Eukaryota > Metazoa > Arthropoda > Arachnida > Araneae > Salticidae > Salticus > Salticus scenicus. The sequence continues at coordinate 215,660,563 of OZ005649.1, forward strand.
GACATTTCTCGCCAATTTCTTTATATCCCACTCTGCTATCGCTATTATAATTCATTGTCAAAATGACAGAAATAAAATAAAATAAAATAAAAAGTTGCCAAGAGGGTCTTATACTAAAACTGCATTTTTTTTTCAATACTCAACTGTATCGACAATCTATTCTGCATTGAAATTTTGTCAAATGGTAAATATATGGCGATATTTGAATTCGGTATCGATATCAGGTAGTATATACATATAAAGAGAGAGAAATGCAAAGTATTCTCATAAAATTTACTATACGAATAAAAAAAAATATTGATAACTACAAAAAATTAAGGTAGGTAATGGAAATTATTCTTAGAAATTTTAATTGTTTATTTATTTATTTAATTTTTAAAGAAAAAATTTTAATTAAAAAACACATGTTCAATTTAATGCGTTATAAAATAGAGGAAATAATTTCATTTTGAAGCAGCTTTAGTAGCCCCAAATTGGCGAAATTGGAAATTTGGCACTGAAGGATCTCTGTCGTTTTTCGCCAAGGTCTTTTCTAACGTAACTGCTATAGCTATTTTAATTCATCGCGAAAGAGACAAAAATTTAAATATCAGCAATTTGGTACTGTACTAAAGCTGTACCCAAGTCATGTAAAAAACTCTTCATTGTGATCAATTAATATTGAAATATCAATTTTGAAAACAACTTTTCAAAAAAAAAAAAAAAAAAAGATATCGCGTGCGTAAGATAACGCGTGTGTAAGATAACGCACAATTTACATAAAAACAAAATAACAACAAATAAAAGACCGAGTTTCTTTGTCAAATTTACTCATGAAAACATTATACATACCTTCCCACCTCCCATGCACACAGAGAAAAAATTCCGAAATCATTTTGAGGTATCCGTCTGTACATTAGTCAGTTTGTTAATGTCATAGTTTGTATAGACAATATCTCAAAAAGAAATTATGCTAATGAAGTCGGACAGGTTTCAAAATATCACTTTAATACTGGAAAGAAACCTTATTGATTTGCAATATTCTAATTTAAAAACTTCATTAGTTATAAAAAAATTAAGGTTTCTTTTACATGGTAGAGAATAATGCAAAATTTGGCATAAACATGTATTATGATGATCATATTCATCATAAAGATCTTTGATCAGTTTCATGATACTGGAATGAACAATGACTTCAGTACATTTTATTTTAAAAATATCCGCAAGTAATTTGAAATTTAAGATTTACTTAACATGAAGGAATTTCACACAAATATATATTATGAAGATTATTTTCTTCATAAACATGTCTGACAAGTTTCAAAATATCATTTATCATATTGGCATTAACTTTTCTTGATAATCAACATTTAAATTTAAAAGCTTCTTAAGTTATGCATAACAGTGTTCTTAGTTTTTCATAACGGGGCAGAAAAACTATGAATTTATTATTATTATTATTATTTAATCACAAGCTTATGGGAAATATTTCCCTATTTCACATAAACTTGCATTATGTAGATTATTGCATTGGAAATAGCATATGGAATTTCAGGAAAACCAAAATATTAAACTGACTCTAATGAAATTAATCAGTAAATTATGATAATATAAGTGTATGGAAGTTGGAGGAGGGTAGCTTAGTGACGGGGGGGGGGGGATTTAAGATTTTGACCATGCTGGTTGATCGGCCGAATTTATCTCTTACTCTGAGTACAATATGTTCTACAGCAGAAATTTATGAGAAAAATATATGATAAGGAATTGAGCAGAGTCTACTTATCCCAACTCAAGTTTTGATGTCCAAATGCCAAAGAACACAAACTGTTAAAACGATGTATCATATCTTATAAAATCTTAAGGAATAATTTATTTTTCACAAAAATATAAACCTATATATTTGATTAGAATTCTCTACTGTTTCATTGTGATGCTGTGTTTAAATTAAATATTAGAAATTTATATTATATAATAATTTATATATATGTAGACATTACCTGTGTAAATACAATTCCTTTTACACGGTATTAAGTTTCCTTTGTACTATAATGCCTTTTATTTATCTTTAAGATAATTAATGTATTAATCGAATAAATTATTAAAAGAAAGAATAAATAAATGTACCTAACGACATTTACTTATAATTTTGTTTTGTCAACCATTTTTCACGTTTCGCTTTTATTCTTGTTTCTATTATTTTTCCATTTTATTATTATTATTATTATCCATTATAAAATTATTATCCATTTTATTATCTTCTATTATACTCTGCTTTTCACCTTTTGAAATTATCGTAAGACATTTTCCACCCAATTTCTTTCTTTCTTTCTTAAAATAAATAAATAAATATATATATATATATATTGTCACCCTTCTTATCTACGTCTAAGATATAAGAAAATAAAATTATGTACCTATCTATATGACTGAGATCTATATAAGTGAAATGAAATGTCCACAAAATGAAAACATATATTTTCGATAGGAGTTCGATAGGCAGACAGTTAAGAGTAATTTTTCTCTAGACATTTCCGTCCCCAACTCTTAACTAAATTATTTTAAAGACGGCTTTCTCTGATACCCAATTCTATAATCAAATAAAAAAATTCAAGATAAAAAAAAAAAAAAAAAAAAAAAAAAAAGTGTAATGATTACTTCCGTTTTACAAATGCATGTACACATTCAGGACATCTATGAAAAGAGAACTGATTTGTTTGGGTTTATCCCTCCCTCCACGGTACTTTTTTGAACACCAACAAATTTCTTTAGATATAATTTTAAGTTGGGTGAAGACCTAAATACCTGCCAAGTGCCGTTGAATTCCGTTCAGCGGTTCTTGCGTGATACCCGGACAAAAAAAGTGACATACAGACACCACGTCACACAGACACCATGACACACACACACACACAGACAAAATTTTCTGAGGTCATTTTCGGATTTCATGGTGTGTGAAACGTGAAGTTATGGCAATTGTTTTCGATTCTGACTAATTTACAGACATAAGTATGATTTTATTAATATAGATGTTAACAAAATATAATCACTCTCTAAAAATAGCACGAGTTTACAGCAAGTCCTTGGGTCATCATAATTTTTTTTTTTTTAACTTTAGAAATTCGGAAAGAGGTAAGATTTATTAAAAGTCCTTGAAAACAAGGGATATAATTGCTTCTCTATTTATTTTGTGTAATTATTCTGAGCTTAAATTCGAATTTTGAGAAGATTTTGAACGAAGCGATGTTTTACACATTAATGGTATATTTTTTGTAAATATCTAAATTAAAAAAAAATAATAGTAAAAATAATAAGCAACATTATTTTTAAAATTATAACATTTACAGATTTCATTAAAAATTAATTTGCTCTTAAGGTACAGACACGGATATTTGATATAACTGCCAAAACCAAGATACAAACTGCAAAGATTAAGGGGAGTAAGTAAATCTATTTCTCTAAGGAAAAGTACACCATTTGATTTAGTTGCACCAGTTTAACCAGGGTGCGAAATTTCCGCTCGCCAGCTTGCCATTGGCAAATGGAATTTTTACTGTGGCGAGTAAAAATTTGGTCCAGTTATACATCGAATTCTTACACGATACGGTGACAGAAAACATTCATTTTATAGATTTAAATATGGCAAAATATTGCCATCTTATAACCGCATATTTAATTCCAGCCTGGGAAAGGAAAATTGCTTAGTGCATGCATAAAGTTAATCTCTTTGGCAGTTTCGTTTCTCCCACTGTGATTTCTCCAAGCAGAGTGAGAATAGACGAACAGAGAACCTCTCTGCTTGTCGCCCACTATACTAGAAAAGATAAATGTGAAAGTTTGCCTATGCGATATTGGCCCATGAAAATGAACCCAAGCCCTTTTAAAGATACTGCCTATGTTTATTTGGATGAAAAATAATCAAAAAACAGTTCACATTTTCCAGTTTTTTACTGAAACTCCAAGGATTTGCGCTTGTAATGATTTGTAGGCATGTAAGCAACGATTTTATCGAAAAAGTTATTTCAAAATGGTTATTTCAAATGACAACAATGAACAAGTTATACACATTGACATTCCGTCTGATTACAAAAATAAAATTGACGAAAAAGACATTTCTGATGTAAAAAGATAAATAAATAGGTAAATAAGGAAGCTTAATCTTTCATAATAAAAAGATTTTCAAAGGATATTGTTTAACAAAGAGGTTTTTTTTTTTCCTTCTATTTTTTCATTAATGACTCTTTACATTTATGTTATTTAGACATTTTAATCTTTTTCAGATCTCAAATACAATACATTATAATGATTTTTAATTATAGATGATTATGAGACATGATGATAAACGACACACTTTTAATATATATAATTTTAAGCATATTTGTTAAAGCATTTCAAATAGTTAGGGAAAAAAAAAAAAAAACCCAAAATGCGCAAAAAAGAAAAAAATATGACAACTCTATTTTGTGGCGAGTAAAAATTTTTTTGGGCGAGTGTAATCTGAGTCGAAATTTCGGGCCCTGATTTTATCGATTTCACTTACAAATACTTAATCATTTACAAATAGTTGGGCCAATTTAACTACTTCACATAAATAAATGAAGAGATAAATAAAAAGGTTACAGTTCATGAATGATTTCAATATTAAACAACATACGTGTCATAACTGGAGAATCGTCCATATACAATATTAAAATTTTGGTAGTCAATCATGTTTTTTATTTTTTTTTTCGAGAATCCAAATTACTGCTAACAAGAGAAAAAACCCAATTAAGTCAGGATTTGAACTTAGGTTTTTTGATGGGTTAGCGCACCAACGACTAAGCTAATCCTTTCTCCTTCGATATATACATTATTTATGTAATATTAATTGTTCATATTTTCGATGTATAACGTTTGTCCATATTAAATTTGGAAAGAAGATTACCATGAACCTCACAGGCAAGAACCGAAGGAGGATAAGAGCAACCGTGTGATAATTAAAATTTTACACTTTGGGATGGGTAATATGCGCCCCATTTCAGCTTCACAGGATTATGAAAATATGGTTAAATTTAGATTCAGAACTCATTAAGACAATATACTGATCAAATTTATAATGAAAACAGCTTAAAGCTAATTTACAATGTGAAAACCACAGCTAGTTTTATATAGATAGTTCTTTAAGGTAAGACGGAAAAAATTCCCCTTAATTTTTGAGGGACAAAAAGTAATCTCCGTGGAAAAGCTTGTTGTGATGCTAATGAAATGTAAAAGTTAGGTAAGATACATCGACCTCAAATTTACCTCCTATTCAAAGCAGTCTCAACAGTCTCTGAACTTCAGTTTTTGGAGAATAGTAAGATTGTATTCATGCTCGACATCATTGTCATCATTTGACTGTTCAGCGGAGTGTGGCAACCCGTTGCCTCTGAAGAATTCGTGTATCTTTAACGAAATTACTGACTAAACTTCAGATTGTTCAGTATCTAAATTCGCATGTCCCTTTGTGACTACACTGTGCCTCTAGCTTTAATGAAGTATTTAATTTGTTGCTTTCACTTTCACTTTTTTTTTTTTTTTTTTTTTTTTACAGACCAAACAAAGATTAAATAATAACAGGAGACTTGGCGTTGGAATATTAAAACCCGAATAAACTAGTACGTCAGAAACGCCAAAGAAAAATATTTGAGATGCATACAGCTGTTTCGTTAGCATTAAGCGTATATATACACTAAGGACGGTACGCTTAATGCTACCGAAACAGCTGTATGCATTTCAAATATTTTTCTTTGGCGTTACTGACGTAGCAGTTCATTCGGGTTTTAACAAACAAAGATTACTTAAGATATAAACTTCGACTATTTATATATTACATAGTATTAGTTACGGAAAGATCGAATTAATATAATAAGAGCAAAAACTTTGGAAAATAGTATTTTTGTCATAATATGAAAATGCTTTATAAACTGAATTAACTTGGTCGATATCTAACTTCATTATTTGCTCACATGCATGCTGGAAATTTTCGTTTTCTTCTATTTTAAAATACTGATTATGTGACAGTTTTGAAAGGAAAATACATAAAATGGTCTTACTCTTCGTTGTCCATCTGTTCTTCTCTAGCACAGACTACACTACACAACTGTTTCAACAATGTCAATAATGTTGCGAAAATCGCTACTTCCACTTGTATTTTTTGCAATCCGATCGTCTGCGCATGTGCGCACGTAAGTAATTGTGCGTTCGATAGCAAGAAGACTGTTCTAAGTTCAAAATGTAAATATTGTGTATTATTAGCGCGCGTTAGGTATTTATGTAATTTTTTCAGTATTATGTCTTTATTAATTTGTGATTGTGTATTTCTCCAGATTAAATGTGTTTATTTAAAGAAAATGACTGTTTAATTAGTGAAAGGCTTCACAATTTACTGAATTAAGAACGAACGTTTTACCCCTCGAACAATACAGATGAAGGAACAATACAGAACAATACACTTGTACTTTTTGTAATCCGATCGTCTGCGCATGCGCGCACGTAAGGAATTGTGCGTTCGATAGCAAGAAGACTGTTCTAAGTTCAAAATGTAAATATTGTGTATTGTTAGCGCGCGTTAGGTATTTATGTAATTTTTTCAGTATTATGTCTTTATTAATTTGTGATTGTGTATTTCTCCAGATTAAATGTGTTTATTTAAAGAAAATGACTGCTTAATTAGTGAAAGTCTTCACAATTTACTGAATTAAGAACGAACGTTTTACCCCTCGAACAATACAGATGAAGGAAGGTAAGATTTTCTTACCTTTTTATATTGAATTGAAACATAAATGATTCTATCTGTTTTTATTAAGAAATTTTTGATTAGATGAAGATTTGTAGAATCAATTTCTTGAATACTAATTTATTTAAAATTTAGTATATAGATATCGAATATAGTTATTCTTAAAGTTTGAATTCGATATTTACTGGCATCCGACTGTCGCGATCTGTTAACCTAGGATTATAATGGAAAAATTAGCTAAGGAAAGAACACCTTTAAGAAGTGCGTTTACACGCTTCGCTAATTTATTGGAGAATAATTTAATAGAGAATAATTTAATGGAGGAAGATAAGAATATAGAAAAAAATGAGGTTTTATATGCTCAATTAAATAAAAAATGGGCAATGTTATGTCTAAAAGAAAAAAAAAAAAAAATATTAGATGTTCTTTTTAAAGATGATAAGTGTACACAAGAAAATTATGATAAAGAGTATGAAGGCTTTAGTTCTTATGAAGAAAAATTTATTAAATTAAGAACAAAAGTTGAAAAACTTTTGAAAAATTCTGAAATTGAAAACAGTTTTCAATCAAATGAAAATATAACGAATCGAAAGTTCAAACTTCCTGAAATAGAATTTAAATTGTTGGGGGGTGAAATAAAAGAATGGTTGCCATTTTGGGCACACTTTGAGAAAATACACAGATGAAGAAATATCAAATGAAGATAAATATCAGTATTTGTTGCAAGCCACAATAAAGGGCTCAAGGGCACGGGAAATTGTTGAATCTTATCCCGCCACAAAATATAGTTACAAAATTGTATTAGAATGTCTTAAAAGTCACTTTGGGCGTACAGATATGTTAATTGAATTTTATATAAGAGAGGTTCTTGCGTTAATGATGAATAATGTTATAAGTAAAGGCCACTTTTTAAATTGTATGATAAAATTGAAACATATTTACGGTCATTGAAAATGCTAGGTGTTTCAAGTGAAAATTATTCATCATGTTTATACCCGTTAATTGAATCTTGCTTACCTATAGATATTTAAAAAATATGGGAAAGAAATTTGAGTTAAACCTTGAACTACACAAAACAGGAAAATGATGACGAATTGAAATCAGGTAACAAATTAGATTATTTGATGAACTTCTTGCGGCATGAAATTGAAAGTGAAGAAAAGGTGAAACTTGCTCGTAGTGGATTTAATTTCGAGAATGTGAATAAAAGTACTTATTCGCCACCCGTTCGACGTGAAAGAATTATTCCTACCGCAGCTGAATTATATAATTCTTCTGAAGTGAAAAAAGAAATGTGTATTTTTTGCGATAAATCACATGTAAGCAGCGAATGTAAAAATGCTGAGAGTTTAACTTATGATGATAAAAATCAAATATTGATGAAAAAAGGTGCTTGTTTAAAATGTTTAGCTGCAAAGAAACATTTATTCCGATTTTGCAAAGCGAAGATACCGACCTGTGATTGCGGAAAATTTCATTTCAAGGTAATGTGCCCTGGGAAAAGCGATCAGGAACATCGAATTAAATCTCAGCAATTTGAAAATTTAAATGCTGAAAATAAGAAAGACACTGTTTCAGCAAATAAAACCAGTACTCAGCAAGTCCTTTTGCAAACTCTGAGTGTTCGTCTTAGAAAGGGAAATAAAATGAAATACATCATGATATTATTTGATTCTGGCAGCAGCAAGTCCTATTTGTCAATTTTTGCATTAAATGAAGTGGAATATGAATGCATAGGTAAAGAAGATTTGACATATAGCTTATTCGGTGGAGTAGAAACTGTGATACCCCATCAGAAATATTTAATCGGGCTGAGTGACTATAATGATAATTATCGTTGCAGTCTTGAAGTGTTAAATCAAGACAAAATTTGTTCTGAAATACCAAAAATTCCCTATGGTTTATTTATAAATGAAATTAAGCTTAAAATTCATTTGTCTGACCTGAATTGTCATGCTGATTTATTGTACGATTTTTCCCCAAATGAAATCCATGGCTTAATTGGAGCTGATGTCATTGGAAACCTATACACTGTAAATATAAAACCATTAAAATCTGGTTTAGTCTTAATAGAAACCCGCCTTGGGTGGACGCTAATGGGAAAAATCGGACTGAAAGTTTCAGACAGCACAAGTAGAGTCATGTCATTACATGTAAATGACACGAAAATTTCTGATTTATGGCGACTTGATATGCTTGGGATTCTTGATCCAGGAGAGAAGAATAGCCGAAAATAACTTGAAATAGCAGCCGAAGAGCATTTTAAGAGAAGTATCAAACGCGACGCTGAAGGGATTTATGAAGTGAATCTCCCATGAATCCAAGGGCATCCTCCTTTACCCACTTGTAAAAATATTGCAGAACGAACATTAAAAAGTTGTATAGATTCGCTCAAGAAAACAGGTACATTAGAAGCTTATGAAACAGTATTAACAGAATGGATTCAGGAAGGTGTTATAGAAGAAGTTAAAATTCTGGATAATGATAAAAGTGAACATAATTTGCCCCACAGGCCGTAATAAAAGAAAATTCTACTACAAGAGTTAGGCCTGTTTTTGATGGTTCTGCCAAAGGGAAAATATCACCTTCAACGAATGATTGTTTAGAGAAAGGACCTAACACCGTCGAACTCATTCCAGCAATCTTCAATAAGTTTCGATTATAGAAAATAGGAGTAATTGCTGATATGCGAAGAGCTTTCTTAAAAATTAGACTTAGTAAATGAGATAGGCCATTTCTGAAATTCTTATGGTGGGAGGATGATGATTCTACGAAACCTAAAGTTTTTCAACATCGTAGAGTTGTTTTTGGACTTTCTTGTTCGCCATACCTACTCGGTGCTACTCTTCGATATCATCTAAAAAATGTTTCCGCTAATTTTGAAGGAAACAGCTACCAATTTGTTAGAATAATTTTATGTGGACAACTGTATCACCAGCGTTGAAAACTATGAAGACCTCGGAAAATTTGTCGAATAATCCAAGTTAATTCTCAGTTATGCTAAATTTGAGCTTCGAGGGTGTGAGCACAATTTCCCCAGTCAATCAGAAGAAAGATGTATTCCAGTCCTGGGATTGACATGGAACTTAAAGAATGATACCTTGTCTGTAGATTTACGAGATACTTTAGAAGATGATACCCCTGCAACGAAAAGAAAAATACTGAGTGCGGTACATAGAATATTTGATCCCTTTGGCTTCACGTGTCCGGTTGCATTGGGGCCGAAGATTTTCCTGCAAGAGTGCTGGAAATTGAAAGTATCATGGGATGCAGAATTGCCTGAAAAAATTACCAAGAAGTTTGATAAGTGGCGAAAAGAAATTTCTGATTTGAAAGAAGTTCAAATCCCAAGATGCCTCACTCTGAATCATGAGGCACCAGAACTTTAAGTTTACATAATTTCTACGATGAAAGCAAGAGTGCATACGCTACTTGCATATTCTTAAGAAGTGAAACTGGAAATTCAGTGTCTTTTCAACTTGTATACTCTAGAAGCAGAGTTTCTCCTATGGAAACTACTTCTATTCCAAGATTGGAACTCCTTGCCTGCTGCATAAGAACTAGATTAGCTGAGACTGTGGTGAATGATCTCCGAATAAAGAATATCACAAAATTTTTCTGGTCCTACTTCTCAAATGCACTATATTGGATAAAAGGAAGTGAAAACTGGGCGCCTTCCGTTTTTAACAGAGTTAAAGAAATTAGATCTCTGACAGAGCCTGAAAATTGGCACCACGTACCAGGATCTTTCAATGCAGCAGATTTACCATCTCGCGGCTGTAGTGTTCAAACTAGAGGTCTACACGGGCCGGAATTTCGAGGCCCGGGCCCGGCCCGGGACGTACGAAAACTTTGCTTACCCGGCCTGGTCCGTTACGCAGTCGAAAATGCGGCCCGGACCCGGGCCGGCCCGTTTATTTTTTAACGGTGTATGGCTCAGCCCGGCCCGGACAAAAAACGATAAAATTAGGCGCGATCCGATTAAAAAATATGTAATATAACAAAAAAGAAAAAAAAAGAATGCCTTTCCATGAAAAAGATTTTAATTGTGTGTTTTGCAGAGGTTTTACTTAACCAAACAATAGTATGTTCTTTAACAAAACTACTGAAATTTTACAAGACAATTATATATAAACAGAAATTTGTTATTCTAGACAAGGCAGAAAGACAAACGGAAAGTCAAATTTCATCAAACAATATAGGAAGGTATTTAAAATGATTAATACTACTAAAAATGCATTTTCAACCATTTCCTCTTATATACAGTAATGTATCCGAATCTGTCATGTGCTCCGGTAAACAAAACTTTAATGTTAATCCAACCATATTCCATAGAAAAGTTGCTTTTGCCCATGATAAAAATGATGCTACTCTCGTCCGCTGGAGAAAAGGAAAATGAGTCTTAGAGAAAAAGTTACAGCGGAAAGATTTTTATAGCCTTTTTAACCCCTAAACTCAACAGATCATAAGAAACAAAGCCTTATACACAGTAACGTATCTAATTTCTTTTGTTATGCACATGTACGCAAACTGGTAGTGACATGCATACTATTTTCAATAGGAAACCATCTGATATTACTTTTAATAAATAGATTAATTTCAAGGCATGCTGAAAATATTTGCGAAAAATCAGATTTCGGACAGACAGACTGACAGACAATTAAATTGAAGTTACACACACTTTTTAAACAAAACAGAACTTTATGTGACATACCAGCCTGTAAAATTACGTAAAATAAACGACTGAAGAAATATTTTATCATTTTCCTTTTTAGTTGATTAACGAGGAAACCAGAAAAAGATTCGGGCCGAAACGGCCCGGAGAAAATTTCATTCAGCTCCGCCCGGCCCGGCCCGAATAAACACAAAAAACTGAGCCCGAGCTTGAAAAAAAATTTTAAGCCCGAGCCCGGTCCGGCCCGAGAGCAAATTGAAAAATTCGGCCTGAACCCGGCCCGAGGGCCAAGCTGCGCTCTGGCTCGGGCCATAAGCCCGGCCCGTGCAGACATCTAGTTCAAACATTGATTAAATCCAAGTGGTGGGAAGGTGTGCAATGGTTGAGGAAGCCAAGACAAGAATGGCCAATATCTAATGCCCTTCCTGTCTTCGATATAGTGTACTCCGAGAAGAAGAAAACAGTAATTAGTGCTACAAATCATGAAGATTCAAGTAAGAAGCTTTATAATCGTATTTCGTCATACAATAAATTGTTAAGAATCTCTGCTTGGATATACAGATTTTTTAATAATTTTAAAAAAAAACCTTCACATCGAATTTTTGGATTCTTTACTTTAGAAGACATAAATGAAGCTGAAACTGTTATGTTGAAATATGTACAAAAAGAATCATTCTCGGGTCCTGAAGATAAGCGCCTGAAATCATTTTACTGTTTTATGGATACGAATGAACTTATGAAAATGAAGACTAGAATCATCACGAGAGAAGATACATCCGAACCAGACATTTAAATTTGAATCATGCTGGCGTCCAGATCCTCATGAATAACTTAAGAGAAGATTTTTGGATTTTAAAGTATCGGAAGACGTTAAGAAAGGTTATCAGAAATTGTGTACGCTGCAAAAGATAAGATGCTAGACCAAAGACCATCATAGAAGCACCTCTCCCAGTTGATAGAATAAAGGAAGCAGCAGTGTTTGAGGTCATAGGAATTGATTATGCTGGTCCTCTAATTCTTCCAGGAGGTCAGAAAGTCTAAATAGTCATCTTCACTTGTGCCATCTACCGAGCCTTGCATTTAGAGATAGCTACCTCCATGTCGACTGAAAATTTTCTACAGGCTCTCCGAAAATTCAAAGCTCGAAGAGGAAGACCCACTATAATTTACTGTGATATGGCTCGAATTTCGTTGGTGCGGAAAATTTACTTAAGAAAATCAATTGGGATACCATTTCTCAATACAGTGAAGCTCAGAAGATCATTTGGAAGTTCAACCCTCCATCTGCGCCGTGGTGGGGGGGGGGGTAGTGGGAACGTTTGATTGGTATAATCAAGGGAATTCTCCGAAAAGTCTTAGGAAGAAGTTCGTTGAATTTAGAAGAAATGAATACTGTTATCTGTGATATTGAAGGCATTGTCAACCATGTCCTTTAACTTACCTCTCCGAAGATGTTAATGATCTAACTCCACTTACTCTTGCTATGTTTTTATGGGATATTAAAGAATCAGGCATTCCATATCTTGATGTCTTAGATTCATCATCTCTCAATAAAAGATATGCCTATAGGCAGCGAATAAAAGAAGATTTACGAAAAAGGTTTCGAATTGCATTTTTGAGGCATTTAAAGCAATCTTCGAAATTTACTAAAAATCAACAACCCATCCAAATTGGTGATATTGTTAAAGTATCCAGTGAAAACATCAAGAAAATTGACATAATCAAATAAATTAACTAATAAAATAATTGACAAATCAAATAAAGTTATTGAACTCTGTCCATCTAAAGATGGCCATGTTACACTAGTAAAACTGAAAGGGAAAGGTGGTGAATTTTTCCGTCCAGTGCTTAGATTAATTCCTCTAGAACAAACTCCTGAAAGTTGTGCTGATTTACCCTATTCATCACGAATTTCTAAGTCGAATATGCAACCTCCTGAAAAGAACTTTGTCCCAGTGACTGTTCCAACTGAATCTGTTCTAGTGACTCCTCCAACTGAGTCTGTTCCAGTGACTGAACCTACTGAGCCAGTTGACAAAAGTTCTGTAAATGACATTCGTGTAGAGACTGTTCCGCTCGAAACACGATCTAAGTATGGACGTTTGTTAAAGCCAAAAGTGAAGTTTGAATTCCTCTAAAAATCTTCGAAACTCAAAGGTGGGAGTGTGTTGCGAAAATCGCTACTTCCACTTCTACTTTTTGTAATCCGATCGTCTGCGCCTGCGCGCACGTGAGGAATTGTGCGTTCGATAGCAAGAAGAATGTTCTAAGTTCAAAATGTAAATATTGTGTATTGTTAGCGCGCGTTAGGTATTTATGTAATTTTATCAGTATTATGTCTTTAATAATTTGCGATTGTGTATTTCTGTAGATTAAATGTGTTTATTTAAAGAAAATGACTGCTTAATTAGTGAAAGTCTTCAATATTTACCGAATTAAGAACGAACGCTTCACCCCTCGAACAATATAAATGAAGGAAGGTAAGTTTTTCTTATCTTTTTATATTGAATTGAAACATAAATGAATCTATCAGTTTTTATTAATAAATTTTTGATTAGATGAAGATTTGTAGAATCAATTTGTTGAATGCAAATTTATATAAAAATTAAGTATATAGATATCGAATATAGTAATTCTTAAAGTTTGAATTCGATACATATGACTTGCTATAGATTGTGTACACAGTACATTCGAGTATTAGAGAGTTGTATAAACAGATACTTCTTAATATTTTTAAAAGTACAAGTAAAGATTTTGAAAAGTATTGTTATGATAGTATATTGAAAATGAAATATAGACAGCGTGTAATATTTTTTCCTTCATCATTTATAAAAATGTGTAAAATAAGCTATTAAAAAAATCGAAAACTTTGGATGAAATATTTTTAGTACTGAAATAGTTTCATTTTAATATAGGTAGCTATATACATATACAACTACATAAAAAATTTCTATGTTTTTTCTAATAAAGGTTCTGTAAAAAAAATACCATTTAAAAAAAAAAAAAAAATTCTATAACAATTGTTAATACGATTAGGAACAAATATCATGTTTAAAATATTAATTACTTTTAAAATTATAGTATCTTCGAAAGGTCATGTCAATTAGATTAATCTAAATTTATATATTATAAAATAATGCAACATATTTAAATATATTCTATTTAAGCGCGCATTTTATTTAGCAAAAGAAAATTTTTAAAAGATTTACCGCATATATTTGAGCATCTTTTCTTTTATGGTACCTCGTTAAAAAGCTTACACAACAAAGGAATTTACACGCAGAAACGTAACTCGAATATATTTCATTAAAAATAAAACGCAGTCAAGTAAACCTTTCCATAGGCTTTAAAGAAAGTTTAGATTTTAAATCTCAAACATAAGATAAATAATTTGTTTTGTAACTGATAAAATATATCTTTGTAACATCTATCTGCTGCTTGCATTATACAAAAGAAATGAGATAATGAGGATTTAATGCATCATGAAATAATGAGGATTTAATATATTTTAAAAATGAGTAAAACGATTTTAAATTTTTTAAATCTTGCTAAGAAATTTCATTTTCTATTTGTAAATAATTGAAAAACATTTCATTAAAAATATACGTTTAAATAAATAATAAAATTATTTATCTTAACTATCAGAAAATTATCTTTAAAATTTTTGAAAATAACATGAGTACATAAAGAAAAATTTCCACAGTATAGATTATAATTTATTATTTTTTTCATGATTAACTGAGATTTCATTGATCTAGAAGAAATATAAGACACTAAACGTCGAAAAAAAATGTCTATTTTGTGTCCTAAAAAAGAATTTTCATTTTCATTTTCATTTTTTTTTTTTTTTTTTTTTTTTTTTTTGTAACTTTATATTAAAAATCAAAACATTCAATAAGTTTGTTTTAAATTATCCCAGGTTTATAGTTCAACCACTAGTTTTAAACGAATTGACGAGTTCTTTAAAAAAATACTTATACTGAAAATTTACACAAACATACACACAAGGTAAAAGAGATATTTCTGCACGCATAAAACTTTTCCTGGTTGAGAATCACTATTTCAGTTTATTATTATTATTATTATTATTATTATTATTATTGTTGTTATTATTATTTATTTGTTTGTTTTACATTTCTTATTCGAATATATTACTCCCTATACTCATCTAACCAAAATTTTGTCTATACTACCATAGTAAAAATTACGAAAAAAAAAAGAAACGAAGAAAACACAAGTCGGGCAAATTAAACTCAAAGTCAATAGGCATTAATTTATATGAAGTATCAGCAACAATAAACTTTATATTTAATTATGCGCATTAATTTTTGAGCTAGAGATGCCATTAATTTTTATCACGACCAGACACAAAGATATTTTCTACAAATGATCAAATCATGTTCTGAACTTCTAAAAATTTTTAAATACGTCTTAAACCGAAAGTCAAATTTTTTAATGAATCCAATAATTTCTCCTGTTAAATATAGGGGGAAAAAAACAACATGAGAATCAGTATTTACTTCTGATCACGTGATAGCTGGATACACTTCATATATTTATTTTCGAGTATATTTTGAATTTCGACCTATTCCTAAAAAGTTTAGCCAAAGTTAAGCACATTTCCACTTAATTTATTATGACTCAAATATTTAAACTTAAAAATTTCTTCACGCACAATAAATTTAATGTTAGCACTACCAGTTTCAAAATAACGTAACCGTTCTCCTTCAGATGCAAAAATCAGGTGTAAAACTTGAAGGCAAAAACGAGTCTTGCTTTTGACTCCAAGGTAGTAAGTAGAACTTCTCCAAACAGGTTGGCTCATCAGGCATTTTGTTTCCCACTCAGCGATTATTGCCCACGCGGTCCGAATTTCAAGTGTTATCAAATCACATAAAATGAGGGTTGTGCAGCCGAAAATTCTGAAATCATAACAGAACTGCTTTTAGAATGTTTAGATTTCCAACAGACGAAGAAAGGCGAAAGACGTGGGCTATTAACTCACCAAGAGAAAATTGTACGCTTAGTTTTCAATCGCAAATATACAGTGTAATTATTATATGTTTTCTTGCATATTTTGTATCAATTATTTGTTTTTATTGCTGTTTGATTATCTAAATGTTGTATTTTACAACGTACACTACTTTTCAACGTGTATAAGTATTTAAATTTAATTAATTTAATAGTAGCAGTATTGTCTACTTTTTACAAGGGTTATAGGAAAATTTCGCCAAATATTACCGCCAAACTTATCAAGGGCAAACAATAATTCGCTCTCCTGTTTATTCAAACTCGACATTTTAGGTGATAAAGACGCCGAGTAATTCGTCTGCAACTAAACGTCGCCACGCTATATTATCGCTGGGTAACAATAGTCAGCTGTGAGTCAGCTCGTATTACTTAGTAGTAAGTAGCCTTAGTAGTAAGTAGCACGTATTTTTTGCCTCTGAAGAAGAAAGGTCACATCCTTTCGGTAGTGTTTACATTACTTGTGTGGTGTGTGAAGAAATTTTTAAGTTTAAATATTTATTGTACAGCAGTTCCTTAATTTATAACTCAAATATTATATCACTCAACTGCCAAAAGCTGTAGAGGTTACTTTACACGTACAACAATGGTAAAACATCGAATAGGAAGGTCATTCTATCAAAAAAAAATGTAAGCAATTTTTCAACCATCTAAAACTATCAAAGTTTCATATTTTGTTTCTGAAAGCTAAATATAATAAAGAAAGTTTGAAACAAACTGATATTATGACTATTAGGTCAAAATTTAGTTTATCAGATTAGTAATAAGTCGAGGTTACACTTATCTCGTGGTTACATTTACCCAATTTAACCATAATATTGTTCAAGGTTAGGTCGAAACAAAATGTTAATTCTGTAACATACAATAAATAAATAAATAAATAAATAAATACAAATAAAAATAAAAATAGAAGGCTTATAAATTCACCTAGTAATAAATCTGATCTGCACATAATAATAGCATGTATAAGTTTTAATTAATTGGTATATAAACTGTAATAAACGCATGTTTTTGAAAGTGTATAGTTAAAAATAACTTTTATTTTTTAAATTCACATATGTATTGCAAAAAGTATTATTTCTAGTAAAAATAAATGTTGGGTAAACCGTATTATTTTTCTAATGTACTCTTGGAAAAGGCGGATTTTCTTCATTACAATTTCATTTTTTCACACACTAACTGAAACCTTATTTCAAATAAAGATTATATACTGATCATAAAATTGTTCTCCTTCTCTCAATTCAAATATTTCCGTCAGTATAAAAATAATGATATCAGAAAGAAGGAAGAAAGTTTATTTTATTTCTTTGGTTTCTATTGGTTCTGCTCACATTTCAAAATTTAGAGAATACGGCGCTGTTTTCTCTACTGGATCTGGCCTAAATGAGCTAGTAATTGAACTTGCTGAAAATTAATGGTTAAAAGAGTATTTTGTATTACCAGTGATAGATATCTATAAAAATATTATTTGAAATACAAAATTAAAAATTTAGTACATTAAATAAATTCTGCATGCTTTTTTTTGTCGTATGAAATAAAAAGATACGTGCGATCACATAAAAATAAGCAGGTACAAAGAAAAAAAAAAAAAAAGAGAGAGAAATATTTAAACCAAACTATAAGGAAAAAAACAAAAAATCAAAAATGACAGAAAGTGCCGATTTTTCAGCTACGTGATTGATATTTTACCATACCATGATTGATATACCATATTCATTCTATCTTATTCAATACGTTTACTTAAAACGTTATAACATTTAAACAAAAATGTACATTTAAGTACAACCAAATATTTTCGAATTCATAAACATAATGGCAGTTTTGCTACAGACCAGCCTATTTTATCTGACTATTCTACTAATATATCCATATAGTAATGTTTTTCTTAATTCACCGTAGAAGATTAATAGAGGAATATAATTAGTGGAACAGTCAGAGAAAAAATAAGTAGCACGAAACATTATTTTTTGCTGATAAATGCATTGATTTTTTAAGCAATATTAATTTCTGAGGCTGCAGAATGATAAAGCAGTATTGTTAGACAGAAGCACGTTAAGACAAGTTTGTGTAATGAAATTTCTGTAGGTAAGGAATTTCAGTTGTGCTAGTATAAATGAATGAAACAATTCAGATTTTTCAAATGAAGTGCTCTAAACTTTGGAAAAGTTTTCACTATGGTGGAATAAAAAAAAAAAAAAAAAAAAAAAAACCTGCCATTTGAACAAAAAAAAAAAAAAAAAAAAAATCACGATAATACGATTATAGATGTTGCCGAGACAAATATACTAGTTTTTTCAGGAATAGTACCCAACGAATTGTTACAGAATATCTCATTGGCAAATGCACAGCTTAGAGTACAATGAAAATCATTCGAGTATAGACAGTCCACGATTGTTCTCTTTGGCAAAAATAAGTATCAGGAAAAGATAAATTTTACTAAAATAACTAACTCAGTCAAAATTGAGAAAGGGTTTCTGGCTATCCTGAAACAACATTTGCCGCAAAAATTTATGGCTAAACTCGCCATACTACAAATTAGTAGCTAGCGTAGTGTTTTCGTCCAGGCATCGAATTTGACGACTTGGTGAACGAATTAGGCGAAAATTTGTAGTTTATGGTTGCCAAAGTTTGGAAGCCCTGACTTCAATAATAAGAAAGATCTGGAATATTCTGGAAAATTTCATTGGTTTATTGCAAAGAAAAAATTCTTTGAAAGTTCTATAAGTGATTCACAAACTATTAAAAATATAAGAAATATTTTTCAATTTCATTTTGTTTAGTGCAGACTATAAATGTTAAGCTGTACCTATTAAAAACTTTGCCTATAATAATAATGTATTTTAATACTTTTGGATTTCTAGGACTTAAATTTAATGGGACATTTTTGGACACAAACTATTTGCTTGATCTCAACGAAAAATTTCGTGTAGCATTCCTATATGGTACATATTTAGAATATAGTACTACAAATAGTTAACAATCGTAGGTAACAATCGTAACAATCGTGTATAAACTATTTGTAGTACTACAAATATAAACTACATAGTACTAAAATTTTGTGTCCCAAATTTTTGGACCTACTAAAAATTTATAGGGCTTGATCTCAACTTAAAAAATTATAAGGCTTGATTTTTAATTGCTTGATCTCAACGAAAAATTTTGTGTAGCACTCTTACATGATACAGATTTAGAATATACTACTACAAATAGTTTATATTCG
Source organism: Salticus scenicus (assembly GCA_963930645.1). NCBI lineage: Eukaryota > Metazoa > Arthropoda > Arachnida > Araneae > Salticidae > Salticus > Salticus scenicus. The sequence goes on from OZ005649.1 coordinate 215,680,219, forward strand.
TAGTACTATATAAACCATTTGTAGTACTACGAATATAAACTAGTACCAAAAACGTGTGTCCCAAATTTTTGGACCTATTAAAAATTTTACCTACAGTTATAATGTATTTGATTACTTTTTGATTTCTGGGATACAAATTTAATGGGACATTTTTGGATGACAAATGCTTGATTGATCTCAATGAAAATTTTTGTGTAGCATTAATATATGGTACAGATTTAGAATACCGAGTTTGGAATTTCTGCTACAATTTGTTCTTGAGATATGCTGATAAAAGATACGCAAACGCAGATAATGACACACAATTGTTATTCCTCCTAGATATCATAGTCATGACTTGACTAATTAGCGGAGGATGATAACCTATTGCCTCTGAAAAATTGGTGGGTCTTTAACCCACATACTGACTCAGCTTCAGGTTGTTTAAAATGTAAATTTACATGCCCTTTGATGACTAGGCTATGCTTCTAACTCTAATAAATTATTTAATTTGTTATTGTCATTCGTGGTCAAACAATCCTAATGTGTTACAACCACCCAATATACATTACTCATCACGAAGCATATTATACACTCTTTTTGAAATAGTATGGTCAAAATATGTAATATTGATTTAATATTATAATCTCCTAATAATTTACCTGTAAGATATAACTGATACATACTTCGTGAAGCTATATAAATGAAAGTTTACATAGTGTGTTTAAAAAATAAATCTTTAGAGTCGTTTTTTACAACACCCCTTTCTGGAAACTGTAACTGGCCTACCTAAGCAGGGCGCCTGTCAATTTTTCTGTAGTAATTAAGTAATGCATGCTAAAAGACAGCTAAAAATGGGTTTATGTAGAAAATTTGATGAAAATCGTTAGACCCTTTTTGAGAGACTAACTTAAGGTTCCACTGCCGATTTTCACCAGAAATTTTGCCAGAAATTAAACAAATAATAATAATAATAATAATAATAATAATAATAATAATAATAAAAAAAAAACACTTTTCACTGAAAACTAACAATTACTTACAAATGGATATGTAAAATTGTGAGATTGGAAAAAAATTCTTTGAGACTTTTTTAGAGGAATGCACTTGTAAACTAAAATTGGTCTATTTATATAGGACATCTATTCATTTTCCTAATCTAACCAAATATCTATAACGAAATAAACATTTTTGACAACTAACCAAAATAAGAAATATTTTAGAAACTAATCAAATAAACATTTTAGACATAGCAAAGAACATATAAAGGATTGTTTAAATAGGAGATAAAATTTTTTTAAATCTTAATTTGTATTGTAGATGTACTAACCAAAAAATTCCCCAAATTGAACTATTTATACTGGACACGTATGATTTTTTTCTGAACTAACGAACACATACATACGAAACGTGATCTATCAGTGTGTTTATATAACAGCATTAAAAAAATCGTTAGATTCGATTTTTAGATACGGATTTACGGTGCCATATCGTTTTCAATGTCCCATTTCTGGTTTTCCAATTTTCCCCATAAATTAAAAAAAAAAAAAAAAAAAAAAAGAAAAAAAAACATATATATCTGTACGTTAGACCAGTCTTAGTTCTGAAGTTTGTCGTTTTACCTTCATTATATTAGAAGATATGGTAGTCAAAATATTCACCACATACACATACACTCACTTGCAGAAACAAACACACACACGCTGACAAATTGCCAAAAACCACTTATTTGGACTCAAGGGATTTTCAAGCATGTAAATCAGGCAAAAAAACCCACATCGAAATTTTTGACCCTATACAATGCTTTCTTTACATATGGCAGTCGGGTAATGGAAGTAAAAACTCAGATGTATGATTAACCTTTTTCGATTTTCTATAAAGCTAATCATAAAACTTATATTTATAATTGCTTACATATAAAGGTTTTTATATTTTTACTCAAAAAGATCTTAATTTGCGTTTATTTATTTACTTTCATCGTCTGTTAAATAGTGGACTAGGGCTTGATTTTAGAGATTACTTAAAATTCAACACATTAAAATAGGTAAATACTAATTTAAATATAATTATATCCTCTTTAGATGCATAGTTTAAAATTTCATTCATTTTAAATTACTTTATGTAACTTTTTTATGTGAAGTAATTCATTGTGTATATGATAACATTTTATTATTATTACTATTATTATTTTTTTTACTGGTTAATGTGAATAATAGTAAATATTAAAAAATGATAATAATAATATTAACATTATTAACTAACGATAATATAAATTAATTTAATGAATGTGTAATTTATAGTGAAAAATATTATTTTTGTATTATCTTGATAATAGAAATATTATAAAACTTTTTTATCATGGTATGTTTTATACAAGCCACTTAACTCATTTTAAGTTTATCAGTATTTTTATGTTCCACATTTAGTTCCGTTACTTATCTGTTGATTCTAAAATTGAAGTAGGAAATGCTTTCTGCAGCCATCTGTCAAATAAAACTGGATTGTTGGGATATATTATCAACTGGTACTCACATCATCGATACAGTTAAAGCAAAACTTATTTATTTCATTGTATAACAATGGATTACAACTAAAAGTAAGTATATTATAATTCATTTTTATTGCGGAAATGATTGCAAATTTAAAAGATTGTGTAATGTGTTGTCAGTAGAGAATTAAAAGGATTCTTAGGGTTGAAGACCTGCGTGTGGGTCTTTTTATTGTGTCGCAATTCTCGTTCACGATAGTTTCGGGGAAAACTACGTGAATCTCTGAAAAACTACTAAGGAAATGAGCCCTACTTGAGTACGAACTAGGCAATAGCTGTCGAACAGCTTGGAGAGCGAAACCTCTCTACCACTAACGGAGCATAAGTTGAGTCAAAATACAAACAACCACTATAACTCTCTTTCAAATATATTCAAAAATAAAACACCATTTAGATCCTTTAAAGTTTTCATTTATTTCCTAAAAATATGTGATATAATTTTCAAAAAGGGTCATTCGTATTTTTTACCGTGTTTTTATTAACTTCGATTCTTGTTTGTTTGCTTGCTTGTATGATTGTTGTTTGTCCAGTACAAATCTTACAATCGATGTTTAACTAACTTCCTGACTATCTGGACATCTGAAACTTTCAGGATAGCTCAGAACACGGTGACAATGCATTTTTTAAATACTTTTAGTAGACTGTTTCAGGTCCCTACTGCCTTTGGAAACGTTTGTATGATTCGACAGAAAATATATTTAACTAACTTCCCGACTAGCGAGACATTTGAAACTTTCGGAATAGTTCAGAACACAATGAAAATGCATTTTTTGAATGCTTTTAGCAACTATTTTGGTTTCCTGCTGCCTTCGGCAGCGTTACCAGTACAAAGCTTGCAATCGATTTTTCACTAACTTCCCGACTTGCTTGACACTTGAAACTTTCAGGATAGTTCAGGATATGGTGAAAATATTTTTTAATACTTTTAGTCAACTGTTTCAGGTCCCTACTGCCTTCGGCAGCGTTTATATGACTCAACACAAAATTTATTTAACAATTTCCCGACTACCTAGACATTTGAAACTTTCAGAATAGTTCAGAACACGGTGAAAATGCATTTTTAAAATATTTTTAGTCAACTGCTTCGGGATCCTGCTGCCTTTTACAGCGTTTCCAGTACAAAGCTTGCAATAAATTTTTAACTAACTTCCCGGCTACTTAGCAATTTGAAACTTTCATAATAGCTCAAAAACGCGATAGCAATATTTTTAAAAATACTTTTAGCCAATTGTTCGAGACTCCCGCTACCTTCGGTAGCGTTTATATGATTCAACAGAAAATGTAAAAACATGGTATATAAAAAGTTCTTTTTATCTTGTAATTATCCCTAACAGCACAATTTTTTTCAGAAACGTAACAGTCATATAACATGGAAACATTGTAAATATTACAGAAACATTCAGTTAGCTTTCCGATTACATTCATAAACGTAGAAATGTCCACTATCGTGAAAAAAAAATCAGATACGTAACAGAAACGTTTCAGTCACATAACAGAGAGAACATAGAAAAGAGCAAATGTTTCACAAAGGTATCAGAGAGTATATTAAAATGTGTTACGTTTTTGAAAGTTTGTAAGCATTTTGCAACATAACTGAAACGTTCTCTGCTGTATGGGATTTAACTCTAACTGTTAAGAGGTGGTGAAAAGATCTATCTGTATATGTATATATATATATATGTATATATTTATTACGAATATTAAAATAACGGTGACATTTTTATACATACAGATATATATATATATATATATATATATATATGCACACTTCAATGTTGGTAATTATTTGATAATGTAATAAAGAAAAACCTATATAGTTTTTTTTTAAGTTTGTCATTACCAAAGCCAGATTTTCTCTAAAAATATTCCTTTCGTTCTAACATTTGATATTAGATATTAAGCCAATATCTTTAGAGGACAAAGTTATGGTTTCTTATTTGAAATTTAAATAAAACATCCAGTTGAGTTATATAAAAAGTTTGAAAACATTGTATTTTTATGTATTTCTAGGTAAGTAGTTTTAATACATATAAAAGTAAAATCTTAAATCCTAAACATAGTATATATGACAAATCATTTATGCTGAAATATTGATTTATAACGTTACGTTATTAAAAAAAAAAATTCGTGTTTTCTTGAAACGAAAGATCTATAAAACATATATTATTTGCTTGTTTTATTTTGCGTGTACAATGTGCTCGAGATAAAAATGACCTTATTCATCAAATTGCGAAGTTTCTTTAAAAACGTATAGAATCTTATATAATTAATTTAAATTTTCAAGGGGTTAAAAAAATAAAATACGCAACTTTTTTACGATCACTATACAAAAAAAAGAAAAAAAAAATCCAATAATTCGAATGTAGTACTTTATTCAGGAAAAAAATGCTTTGTTTCCTCTGAGATATACTTTAACTTGTTTCAACTTACTTGACAGTTTTGATTTTAGACCTTTTGCAGTATATCTTGAAAAGTACTCGAAGAATTATCCTAAAAATTTAGGGGTATAAATAATATATAATGTTTAATCACGTTTGCGCAAGTTTTAATAAAGTTTCTCTTGCATAACTGATTAGCCTAATTTAGAAAATTTTCATAATAAAACATCTACGGAAATGTAAATGTTAAATAAACTATCGATAGATAACGTTGAGTTTCACTTGTCCTCAAAATGAACTAAAATGCTAAGAAATTTTATCAAATATTTTATTTTAAAGGAATTATTAGCAATATAATTTGCATTTATAAGTGGATTAAAATAAAAACTGGTAAAATCCCATTTTTAATTTGCTTCTTTTTGAGAACGGTGCTATTTCTAAAGAAATCTCAAAAAATATACCACAGGTCAAAAAGTAAAATATACACATTTAATGTAAATATATGTTGTTGTATATATAAAGAAATAAAATTAAGAATTGAATGAAATCTGAAAATACAGGAAGGCTTTCATCAGGAGAGCAGTCCATGTAAGGGGTGTGGGGGGGGGGATACAAAGTTTCTTAAACATTGTAGGCATTTACACCTGGATATAGGCATTAAACACTGAGGGGGAAAAGAGCCTTCATCTAGAATCAATAAGTAGTCACTCGCTGAACAGCTAAACTAGAAATATAGATTTCAGGGCTAAAGTAAGCCAATAAACTGAATAGACGAAATGATCGAGAATTTATAGTCCATACATTTCTAGATAGTGAAAAAATATTACGTATCCTTTGTATTGCGAGAAATTCTCGCTTAATTTTCTAGATTTGGGTCTTAAACTCGAATTACAGATATTAAAACTCGCCTGTTGTGTTCGCATTTATTTCAAGAGATTTTTAGATATGTTTCACCTTGATAATATAGGCAAACGCTTTAGAATTCTAATAGGGGTTCCTAGAACTCACTTTCAAAGGGGACTAAAATTTATAAGGATAACAGGAAACTGTTTTTACTAGAGCTACAATTTAGTTTATAAATTTCAATCACAGAATTTTTTCTTAGTGAACTTCTCAGGTTTTTCCCTTACATGAGGGAACTTCTCTGACGAATGTTTCCATGCATTTTAAGAAATTGTTGAATTCTTAATTTTACTTTATTACTTTAACGTTTTATACTTCCTGTGCTGAATTTTGCACATTAGTTTACAAATTTTCTTTTAACAATTTGCTTTTCATTTCGGTATTGGTTCGTGGCAAATTATCGGCTTATATATATATACTAGCTGACCCGTCCTACTTCGCACGGATGAACAAATTTTAGTTAACGATGAATTGATATGCAAAAAATAAAAAAAATATCAGTTTATGTGTTATAGTCAGGCAATATTATCAACTGAAAAGTCAAAATATAATTTTACAATTATTTTTTTCAATCAGTTGTTTAATGTTGGTAATTTTTACTTTATGTTATTTATTTATTTATTTCATAAAAAGAAGCATGTCTTTACTCATGAATAAAAAATATTGAAAAATAAACCTATAACATGAATATGTGTTTGATAAAGTTGACGTCATAATTGCTTCAATTATTATTTATTTGTTCTTATAATATTAATTTCTATTAAACACAGAGCTTATGTGTTTTTAATTTTCTTAAATTTAACGTCCGCAAAGTAATCTGGTTATTGTTTTAGTAATGGTTCTCCATTAGTGATCGTTAATATTTTTTGTGATTTTGGCGGTGAATTAAAAAGGTTATCGCAAATACGTAAAGTCCTTCGAGTGAAACGTCCTAGCTATTGCGTTGCCAAATTTTAAATATCGCCAAAAAAGCCCTATACAAAAGTAGATTTCTAACGCGAATGCACATTTAATTTATTTTAAATGAACCGTGTTTCCAATCAACATAATGAAACTTGCATAATCAAATGTCATTTGCAATTCCCTAGCGGCTGTATATTGCGCTACTTGCTTTCGGAAAAGATTTTATATCAATCATCCTTGGCGGGAAAAAAAAAAAAAATGATTGCCAAGTTATCTCGCAAATATATTTAATTTTTTCCGTAACTGATGGTTTTTAATAATGTATATTAAGGGAAAAATCAATAATATGAAACAATATTCGTATAATATATACTATTACAAAATCTGGTGTGAAACAACCACACGACTCCCATTACCCACTATTAAACGTATTATATACATTTCTTGGAGATATTAAGTACATGCATTTTTTTTTTTTTTAGATTTTCCAGTAAGAGAAACTTGATACACGTATAAAGACACCTACAACAAAGTTTACATAGTGACTTAATAAATAAGGGGAAAAATAGATAGTTATCTTTTTAAACACGAACTACCGAGATCTAAAACTGAACTTCCTAATCAGGATGACCGTTAGTATTCCTGTAATATGCACGTAATACTTGAGAAAGGTTATCTAAATTGAATTAATGAAACAATTTTCAAGAAAATCGTTAGAGCCGTTTTTGAGATACCAACTTTTGCCAAAACTTGGCATACTCAATTATTGACCGGAAAACAATAATTACATACAAAGGGGTATTTAGTATTAAGTTAACATGGGGTAATTTGAAAAAAAATCGTACAGCCGTTTTTAAAGGAAGGCACTTATGAGATCTGAAATTGAGCTGTTTATAAAAGACGCCTATCAATTTTCCTGAACTAACCAATTATATCATTCGAAAGGACATCTAATAGATTGTTTATATAGCAACTTTGAAGAAAATCGTTAGGGCTGTTTATGAGGTACGGGCTTACGGTCCCATTTCCGGTTTTCGATGACCCAGTTCCGGTTTTTTAATTTTCACCAAAATTTGGAAAATTCATCTGTACATCAGACCTCAATCAATTGTGAAGATTTGTAGTTCTATCTTTATTAATTTTGGAGATATGACACCCGGAAAATTTCACACATTCGTACACACACACACACACACACACACTTACCAATTGCCAAAAACTACTTTTTTGGACTCAGGAAGCCTTAAAACATATAAATCAGGTGAAACTCTATATCAAATTTTCGGACCGAATACAATACCTCCACTACCTACGGTAGTACGGCAATTGAAGTAAAAACATAGATCTCGTATTTAATACGAAAATATTCAGATTTTCGTATTACGTTTTCGATCTCGAAATACAAAAATCGCCAAGGACGACCGATATCAAATCTATGCTTTGTTTTCAATTAAAATATTGAAAATTTGAATTAAAAATGTATTTTACCAAAATTTATTATAGCCTCTAGTACTTAGAGACAGTGTAACTTTTGATTAGTATAAAAAAAGAAAGAAATAGAAATCGGACTTTTAGTTCTAGCGATCGTTCTCTACATATACATATAAACCTTTCCTCTTTATATATTAGTATAGAGCATAGATAGATTAAATAGGTTTCTAATCAACATAATGTAACTCAAATAATTAAATGCTATTTGCATTGCAGTAATGGTTGTATGCGCTATGTATATTGAGCTACTTGTCGTAACTGTTAGTTGCTAAAAATAGTCGTCAAATAAATTTAAACTTCTCAATTATTCTTTTAACAAATGTATAATGAAATGCAGACGATATTTTTTTAATTCACTTTTTATATTATTATTCGCGAGAAAATATATTTTATTATATGTCGAAAACATAGAATAATAATAAAGGAAGAAGGAGCATAAGTGTCTCTATATAAGCTGTTGTGTTGCCACAACAAACAGCGATAATAGCGCTGAGGATGGGTGCCCTATTTCAAGGTGAGGAGCAAAAGTAGCTTTCGCTGGCATTTCACTAGAAGGGGTTTGTAAGCATTAAGAGTATTGGCGTGCTCCTTCTTCCTTTATTATTAGTCTATGGTCGAAAAATGAATTAACCCGTAAATTTTTTGGGCAACAATTATAAAATAAATAATTTAATAAAAGTTTAGAAGTAACGCTTAGATCATTACATTATATCATATCATATCAAATTATATTATTAGAAAAATAAATACTTTAAATTTATAATGACGTCAGATTTAACGTGTAAGTTTAACATTTTGCAAAGCTTTATATGAATTTCAATTTAATTCAAGTGCAAATATATTTCTTTTCTTTTCATGTCAAGATATTTTAAAAACAAAATGTAAATGTTTCTTTTATGTTGGCAACAGCTAATTTTTACTTCCATTACCCTACTACCGTAGGTAATGGAAGTATTGTATTCGGTCTGAAAATTCGATATCGGGTTTTCACCTGATTTACACGTTTTAAGGTCCCCTGAGTCCAAAAATGTGGTTTTTGGCAATTGGTCAGTGTGTATGTATGTGTGTGTGTGTGTGTGTATGTATGTGGAGAATTTTCTGGCTATTATAGCTCAGAAACTAATAAAGATAGAGCTACGAAACTTTAGAATTCAAATACGTCTGGCGTACAGATGAAATTTCCAAATTTTGGTGAAAATTGAAAAACCGGAAGTGGGACATAGGAAACCGGAAGTTGGACCGTAAGTCCGTATCTCAAAAACGGCTCTAACGATTTTCTTCAAACTTGCTATATAAACACTCTATTAGATGTCCTTTCGAATGATATAGTTGGTTAGTTCAAGAAAATTGATAGGCGTCCAGTATAAATAGCTCAATTTCAGGCCTCCCAAGGGCGTTCCTTTAAAAACGGTTGTACGGATTTTTTTCAAACTCGCCATTTTAACTCAATTTTAAATATGCTTTTGTATGTAATTATTGTTTTCCTGTCAATAATTGAGTTTAACCGGAAATGGGAAATCGGAAACCGGAAGTGGGACCGTAAGTCCGTATCTCAAAAACGGCTCTAACGATATTCTTCAAATTTGCTATATAAACACTCTATCAGATATCCTTTCGAATATTATAGTTGGTTAGTTCATGAAAATTGATAGGCGTCCTGTATAAATAACTCAATTTCAGGCCTCGCAAAGGCGTTCCTTTAAAAACGGTTGTACGGATTTTTTTCAAACTCGCCATTTTAACTCACTTGTAAATATGCTTTTGTATGTAATTATTGTTTTCCGGTCAATAATTGATTTTTTGTTAATGTTGGTATCTCAAAAACGGCTCTAATGATTTTCTTTTTTGGTCACTTTTATGTTTTCTGATCACATTATCTCTCAAAAATGTATATAATACATGTAATAGCGGGTAATGGAAGTCGTGTGGTTGTTTCACACCAGATTTTTTTAATATTTCATTATTTCCATTTCTATTATGGCTTTTATGGCGATTTTAATTAAAATGCTCAGATTTTAAACTAAAATTTATTTTATCAAAATTTAATATAGCCTATAACAATCAGGGATAGTGTAGCTTTTGATCAGTGAAAGAATTTTTTAAATCGGTTCAGTAGTTTCAGAGATTACACTCCACAAACATACAATTTCTTTGCGCTTTATATAATGACTAGCTGACCCGTCCGGCTTCGCACTGATGAACAAATTTTAGTTAAAGATGGATTGATATGTAAAAAATCAAGAAATATATCAGTTTATATGTTATAGTCAGGCAATATTATTAACTGGAAAGTCAAAATATAATTTTACAATTATTTTTTTTAATTAGTTGTGAAATGTTGGCAATTTTTACTTAATGCTATTTATTTATTTATTTCATAAAAAGAAACATTTCTTTACTCATGAATAAAAAATATTGAAAAATAAACCTATGACATGAAAATGTTTTTGATAAAATTGACGTCATAATAGCTTTAATTATTATTTATTTTTTCATTTCGCAAATATACTTAATTTTTTCCATAATTGATTATTATTTTAATAATGTATATTAAAGGAGAAATCAATAATATGAAACAATATTCGCACAATATATACTATTACAGAATCTGGTGTGAAACAACCACACGACTTCCATTACCCACTATTACACGTAATATATACAATTTTTTGGAGATATTACTTGCATTTTTTGAGATTTTCGAGTAAGAGAAACTTGATACACGTATAAAGACACATACAACAGAGTTTGCATAGCGAGTTAAAAAATAAGGGGGAAAAATAGATAGTTATTTTTTTAAACACGAATTTCCGAGATCTAAAACTGAACTACCTAATCAGGATGACCGTTAATGTTCCTGTAATAAGCACGTAATACTTGAGAAAGGTTATCTAAATTGGATTAAAGAAAAAATTTTCAAGAATACGTTAGAGCCGTTTTTGAGATACCAACTTTTACCAAAACGTAACATACTCAATTATTGACCTAAAAACAATAATTACATACAAAAGGATATTTAATAGGAAGTTAACATGGCGAGTTTGGAAAAAATCCGTACAGGCGTTTTTAAAGGAACGCACTTACGAAGTCTGAAATTGATCTGTTTATAGAGGACGCCTATCAATTTTCCTGAACTAAGCAACTTTTCAATCGAAAGGGCATCTAATATATTATTTATATAGCAACTTTGAAGAAAATCATTAGAGGTGTTTTTGAATATGGGCTTAGGGACCCATTTCTGGTTTTCGATGACCCAATTCCGGTTTTTCAATTTTCACGAAAATTTGGAAAATTTATCTGTACACCAGACCTGAATCACTTGTGAAGTTTAGTAGTTCTATTTTTATTAGTTTTGGAGATATGACAGCCAGAAGATTACACACACACGTGCACATATACACACACACTGACCAATTGCCAAAACCTATACAATACTTCCACTACCTACGGTAGTAGGGTAATTGAAGTAAACACATACATCTCGTATTTACTACGATAATATACAGATTTTCGTATTACGTTTTCGATCACCAAATACAAAAATCGCCAATGACGATAGATATCAAATCTATGCTTTGTTTTCAATTAAAATATTGAAAATTTTAATTAAAAATTTATTTTACCAAAATTTATTATAGCTTCTAGCACTTAGAGAGAGACAGTGTAACTTTTGATTATTGAAAGAAAAAAAAAAAAAAAAAAAAGCAATCGGCTTTTTAGTTCTAGCGATCGTTCTCTACATATGCATATAAACCTTTCTTTTTTTATATATTAGTATAGCTATAGAGCATAGGTATATTAAATAGGTTTTCAGTCAACATAATGTAACTCAAATAATTAAATGCTATTTACATTTCAGTAATGGCTGTATGCGCTATGTATATTGAGCTACTTACCATAACTGTTAGTTGCTAAAAATAGTCGCCAAATAAATTTAAACATCTCAATACGCAAGTGAAGTATGACATCACTGACCGCCCGTGGATGCAAGAAAAAGATTTTCCATGTTAATCGCTCATTGGATTTTTTTTTTTTTTTTTTTTTTTTTTTTTTTATTAAAATTCTAGAAGAATTATTTCCCGATTTTAATCCTCATATTTGGGTATAGATATGTATTAGTTATTGTATGCATGTGTTAGATTGAGTTATTTTGCTGTCAAATTGACAAAATTTTAATTTTAAATTTCAAAACTGTCACCCTTGGCGTTTTTTGTATTTGGCGATCAAAAACGTAATACGAAAATATACATGCCAGATGTATATTTTCGTAATATGTATTGTACGAAATATTGTTTCATATTATTCGTTACACTCTTAATGTAAGTTTTTAAAATAACCATGATTTTTGAAAGGAATTAAATTATATTCGGCTGATAATTTGGCGATATTTTTTTTTTCTGCCAAGGATGACGGATATCAAATCTATTCCGCTGCAACATTTTAGTATATTATATCAGATACTTTATTTAGACATTTGAAAACAAATTTGACTTCAAATTATCATAGAATATTTATCCTTTCCCTTTTAATTAGTTTATTAGTTGGATGTTTATTGTGTAAATATCATCCTTTGAAATGAAATGTTTATGTTTTCAATCGAATATGGAAATTTGCCATTTTTTTTTTCTAGAGTTTTGAAATTTAAAATTCCAATTTTATCAATTTTACAACAAAAACAATTTAATCTAACGGATGCACATGATAACTAATACATATCTATATCCAAATATGGGGATTAAAATGGGGAAATAATTTTCCTCGATCTTTATTATTTTTTTACAAAAAATCCAGTTCACTTTTTATATTATTGTTCGCGTGAAAATATATTTTATTATATGTCTAAAAATAAATTAATTCGTAAATCTTTTTGGCAACAATTATAAATTAAAATAAATAATATTATAAAATAGAATTTTTTATTTTATTTTATTTTATTTATTTATTTATTTTTAAATTCCAATTTCGTTTACACACATCAGTTTAAACCACGGAGTAATAAAGACTCCGTGGTTTAAACATTGATGCTTAGATATTATATCATATCATATCAAATTAAATTATTAGAAAAATAAACACTTTTAATTCTATAATGACGTCAGATTTAACGTGTAAGTTTAACAATTAAAAAAGCTTTATATGAATTTCAATTTAAGGCACGTGCAAATATATTTATTTTCTTTTCACGTCAAGATATTTTAAAAACGAAATGAATATATAAATGTTTCTTTTATGTTGGCAGCAGCTAATTTTTTAATATTTCATTATTTTCATTTCTATTACGGCTTCTATGGGGATTTTAATTAAAATGCTCAGATTTTAAACTAAAATTTATTTTATCAAAATTAAATATAGCCTATAACAATATGGCATACTGTAGCTTTCGGTCAGTATAAGAAGTTTTTAAATCGGTTCAGTAGTTTCAGACATTACCCTCCACAAACAAACAATTTTTTGCGCTTTATATAATGACTAGCTGACCCGTCCTACTTCGCACGGATGAACAAATTTTAGTTAACGATGAATTGATATGCAAAAAATCAAGAAAACATCAGTTTATATGTTATAGTCAGGCAATATTATCAACTGAAAAGACAAAATATAATTTTACAATTATTTTTTTCAATCAGTTGTTAAATGTTGGTAATTTTTACTTTATGTTATGTATTTATTTATTTCATAAAAATAAGCATGTCTTTACTCATGAAAAAAAATATTGAAAAATAAACCTATAACATGAATATGTGTTTGATAAAGTTGACGTCATAATTGTTTAATTATTATTTATTTGTTCTTATAATATTAATTTCTATTAAACACAGAGCTTATGTGTTTTTAATTTTCTTAAATTTAACGTCCGCAAAGTAATCTGGTTATTGTTTTAGTAATGGTTCTCCATTAGTGATCGTTAATATTTTTTGTGATTTTGGTGGTGAATTAAAAAGGTTATCGCAAATACGTAAAGTCCTTCGAGTGAAACGTCCTAGCTATTGCGGTGCCAAATTTTAAATATCGCCAAAGAAGCCCTATACAAAAGTAGATTTCTAACGCGAATGCACATTTAATTTATTTTAAATGAACCGTGTTTCCAATCAACATAATGAAACTTGCATAATCAAATGTCATTTGCATTTCCCTAGCGGGGCTGTATATTGCGCTACTTGCTTTCGGAAAATATTTTATATCAATCATCCTTGGCGGAAAAAAAAAAAAAAAAATGATTGCCACGTTATCTCGCAAATATATTTAATTTTTTCCATAACTGATGGTTTTTAATAATGTATATTAAGGGAAAAATCAATAATATGAAACAATATTCGTATAAAATATACTATTACAAAATCTGGTGTGAAACAACCACACGACTTCCATTACCTACTATTAAACGTATTATATACATTTCTTGGAGATATTAAGTACATGCATTTTTTTTTTTTTTAGATTTTCCAGTAAGAGAAACTTGATACACGTATAAAGACACCTACAACAAAGTTTACATAGTGAGTTAAAAAATAAGGGGAAAAAATAGATAGTTATTTTTTTAAACACGAATTACCGAGATCTAAAACTGAACTTCCTAATCAGGATGACCGTTAGTATTCCTGTAATATGCACATAATACTTGAGAAAGGTTATCTAAATTGAATTAATGAAACAATTTTCAAGAAAATCGTTAGAGCTGTTTTTGAGATACCAACTTTTACCAAAACTTGGCATACTCAATTATTGACCGGAAAACAATAATTACATACAAAAGGATATTTAGTAGGAAGTTAACATGGCGAGTTTGAAAAAAATTCGTACAGCCGTTTTTAAAGGAAGGCACTTATGAGATCTGAAATTGAGCTGTTTATAGAGGACGCCTATCAGTTTTCCTGAACTAACCAATTATATCATTCGAAAGGACATCTAATAGATATCTAATAGATAATAGGACATCTATAGTTTATATAGCAACTTTGAAGAAAATCGTTAGGGCGGTTTATGAGGTACGGGCTTACGGTCCCATTTCCGGTTTTCGATGACCCAGTTCCGGTTTTTCAATTTTCACCAAAATTTGGAAAATTCATCTGTACATCAGACCTGAATCAATTGTGAAGATTTGTAGTTCTATCTTTATTAATTTTGGAGATATGACACCCGAAAAATTTCACACATTCGTACACACACATACACACACACTGACCCATTGCCAAAAACTACTTTTTTGGACTCAGGAGGCCTTAAAACATATAAATCAGGTGAAACTCTATATCAAATTTTTGGACCGAATACAATACTTCCACTACCTACGGTAGTACGGTAATTGAAGTAAAAACATAGATCTCGTATTTAATAAGAAAATATACAGATTTTCGTATTACGTTTTCGATCTCGAAATACAAAAATCGCCAAGGACGACCGATATCAAATCTATGCTTTGTTTTCAATTAAAATATTGAAAATTTGAATTAAAAATGTATTTTACCAAAATTTATTATAGCCTCTAGCACTTAGACACAGTGTAACTTTTGATTAGTATAAAAAAAGAAAGAAATAGAAATCGGCTTTTTAGTTCTAGCGATCGTTCTCTACATATACATATAAACCTTTCCTCTTTATATATTAGTATAGAGCATAGATAGATTAAATAGGTTTCTAATCAACATAATGTAACTCAAATAATTAAATGCTATTTGCATTGCAGTAATGGTTGTATGCGCTATGTATATTGAGCTACTTGTCATAATTGTTAGTTGCTAAAAATAGTCGTCAAATAAATTTAAACTTCTCAATTATTCTTTTAGCAAATGCATAATGAAATGCAGACGATATTTTTTTAACTCACTTTTTATATTATTATAATTCGTGAGAAAATATATTTTATTATATGTCGAAAAATGAATTAACCCGTAAATTTTTTGGGCAACAATTATAAAATAAATAATTTAATAAAAGTTTAGAAGTAACGCTTAGATCATTACATTATATCATATCATATCAAATTATATTATTAGAAAAATAAATACTTTAAAATTATAATGACGTCAGATTTAACGTGTAAGTTTAACATTTTGCAAAGCTATATATGAATTTCAATTTAATCCGCGTGCAAATATATTTTTTTTCTTTTCATGTCAAGATATTTTGAAAACAAAATCAACATGTAAAAGTTTCTTTTATGTTGGCAACGGCTAAATTTTTTAATATTTCATTATTTCCATTTCTATTATGGTTTTTATGGGGATTTTAATTAAAATGCTCAGATTTTAAACTAAAATTTATTTTATCAAAATTAAATATAGCCTATAACAATCAGGCATACTGTAGCTTTTGGTCAGTGAAAGAAGTTTTAAAATCGGTTCAGTAGTTTCAGAGATTACCCTCCACAAACATACAATTTTTTGCGCTTTATATAATGATATAGATATAGATATATACGCTCATATTTGTGAAAATTGAAATACCATGAAAGAATTATCAAAAATTTATGAAATTTGTTCCACATATTACTGATAGCGGTACAAATAAATGGTCAAGTGTACAAGACAAAAAAAAAAGAACGTCTGAAATCAGTATTTTGTGTGTCCGCCATGCTCAGCGATGAGAGCCTTCACACGTCGTGGCATTGAATTATACAGGTTCTGAATGTAATCCCGGGGAAAAGCAGTCCAGATGGCTTCGACTTGACGCCAAATTTCAATCTTACTGTGTGCCCCACCAGTGTTACGATCGAGTCGCCGACCAATGAATTCGCAGACATGGTCGATAGGCAACATATCCGGAGAATAAGCTGGCTATGCAAGAAGTGAAACCTGTAGTGCACGGAAGCAGGCTTGTGCAGTCTGAGAAACATCTGCACGGGCATTATCCTGCTGAAATACAGCACCTGGAATGAATCGAAGAATGGGAATGACCCTTGGCTTCAAAATTTCCCTTATGCAGCGATCACTGTTGAGGTTATCCGCAATGTGGACTAGATGGGATCGACAATTATACCCACACCATGGTGCTAGGCGTTTGTGCTATATGACGCTGGATAACACGCTGTGGGAGCAGACCCCCCCCCCCCTTGTAACATCTGACGTGTACCCTTCCATCATTGTATTCCAGATTGTAACGAGATTCATCAGAGAAAGCAATTTGTTACCACTGGGCAAGCCACGTGCTGTGTTGCTGAGCCAACTGAAATCAGAGTCCTCTGTGATTCAGCGAGAGGATTCCTGCGTAGGGGAACCCTTGCACGCAGTTCATGCTGCAGCAAATGGCGCCGAACCGTGGCGCTAAACAACAAAACATCTGTAGCCGTGCTCCAGCGTTGTTCTAACACACAAGAGACGCTGTATGGTCCATCACAGCCATGCGGATGAGGTGTCTGTCGTCTCGTGTCGTTGTTCTATTGCGTGCCCCACTGCCAGGTTTTCGGCTTGTTTGGTTCTCCTCTGTCCATTTCTTCAAAACACGTATCACTGTTGTGGCATTACACCGAGTGCTGGCTGTGATTTCTCGATACGAAAATCCACCCTCTCGCATACCAGCGATGCGGCCTCGTACGAACTCCGTTAGTTGTTGGTATGGCACCCTCACCTTTTTACGAGGGATATTGACCACCAATGAAACGTTTACCGCATACAGACGACAATTAATAGATTTCAACGCGCCTTTACAGTCCTTTATATACCTAGAACAAGCGAAAAATAAGGAGCCGATTCTTGTTCCACGCATGCGCAATCGCTTTGTAATTCTAAACATTTGCATGCCTTACCTCACTGTACATTTCCTGTAAGTTTGGTACAATTTGCATAATCCCTTAATGGTGTTGCAATTTTCACAAACATGAGTGTATGTTAATGATACAAATGTTCATGTTTCACCCAGCATGTGCTCCCGAAAGAAAAAAAATATATATATCCTAATTTCAGAGAGGAACTTCTCACATTTGCAATCTCTTAAAATAAAATCATGCTATTTGACGTACAAATGTCATTTATTTTTTCACAAGTGCTACTATAATAATAAAAAAATAATCTAATATGCCAATGTATAAAAATAGAAGTAATTCAAGAAAATCTTTCCGATTCTATATATATATATGCTTGATAATTTTTAAAGAGCAGTGCCATGTTAGTAACCATGATCTTCTCCTTCATTTACCTGTGTAAAGGGGCAGAAGAAAATTTGGAAATCTGAATAAATTCTCGTTTTCTGTTGCAGAATGATGCTAGAAGTATGTAACTGCAAGTGCTTAAACAGAGTATAATGCGTGATTTCACAATATTCCACTAGTATCAGTTTTATATAATATTAAAAAAGAGACCTCCAAAAGAATGCCAAGTACGACTTCTTCAAAAAATGAACGGCAGAAACAAGAAATGTCTGGAAATAAATTTATGTCCGTTTTTCTAAAGCCATTTCCCCATAACGTACGTGAATACGTAAAGTGCATCACACCATTGGAAAGTGTGTTTATTTTATTTTTTTTAATTCTGACGATGTAATTATTATTATTATTTCAAAAATATAGACATTTTAACTTTTTACAATTTTTTTCGCGAGAGTTCACATTTTCTCTCTCTCTCTCTCTCTTTTTTTTTTTTTTATCATCTGTTTTTAAATCACACTGTATAAAAAAACTAATCTCTTAATTTATTAACGACATGTTTCTTCAGAAAGCCCATTTCATCTTCTTTCCCACCGTATAAAAGTTTTAACAAAATACGGATTGACAGTATTTTTTTTTTTTTTAACAAAATACGGATTATTATTTTTTAAATTTACGAAACACTGAACTTTTCACTATATACTTTATAATTTATAAAGTTTTTATGATAAATGCATTTTTTTTCTCTTTAAAATTTAGATCTCCGTGGGCGAAAAACCCCTTCAAAAGATTAAAATACGATTGTAAACATTGTACGAGTTATGAATTATTTTGTGAATTGCACGCAAAAATTATGTAAACTTGGCATGTGGAATGCCTCGTGGTAGTGACTAAAGCACGTAAAATTTTTATTCGTTTCATAAAAAGTCTATTTTCCTTTTTCAATCGTGTGTAAATAATGTTCTTTTTTTTTTCTCTGTAAAAAAAAAAAAAAAAAAAGAACATTTAGGAATATTCCACATCAGATCGACTAGGCCATGATACTCGTCATCATACGTTTGGATCAAATTTAGCATTCTCGTAGAGCTTTTCATGCTAATTCTTGAAATAAAAATTATTTTAAGATCAATCAAATAGTTTTCAAATTGTGAACTTTTAAATGTATGCAAAAATGGCCGATTTGCCCCCTTTCGGAATGTTTCACATAAAGATATAAATGCTTATAACTTCCTATTTTTAATCATAGAAGCAAATTTTTATTTATTTATTTTTATTTGTTTAGAATTATTGCATTGCTAAAATAGTACAAAAGTTTATAAAAATGACATTTTTTATCGCTCTTTTAGTTTATAAATTGAATAACTTTAACTGAAAATTTCATGCATTGCCTTCCCGTCAGTTTTCACGAAACTGTGTCTGCATACAACCCAAGGTATATATTTGATAAAATATTCTGATGTGTGAAGTAATCATTTTACTTGTATAAGAATCATTATTAACTCTCCAAATGTAATGTAGATTTTTTGAAAATTTAATTTATTTATGAATAAAGTTTAAATTGTGATTTTGTATGAAATACAAATTTGAAAACTTTCAAGAATTCTTGAAATAAGTTGAATATTTAGTAAATTTAATCCATTACCAGAAAAAGTTTCTAGAAAATAAACACACGTTTTTTCTGAAGAATTGCCAGTCCAGAAGAATTTTATTAAAACAATTTTATAAGTTCTTAATCTTCCAAAAATAAACACATCATAAGTTGATTTATGTATTTTATTTTATTTTATTTATTTATTTATTTTGTTAATAGCATGATTTGAAGCTTCTGATTTAGCTTTCATATCTTCAACAAGATTTTCATGTATAAAAACATTTCCCTTTTCGTCTACGTTCAAACCTGATGCAAACTTCTTTAGTAGTGCAGTTTTACTTTGGATCAGGTTTTGATTATCAGCAGATACATTTACTGTGTTCAACAACTACATGTAGCTTTAATATACTTAGACCTGCTAACTATGCTAGTTTATCCTTAATGGTATTAAGCCCCGCCTTTTTTTCACACCAGAATAGTTGTAGAGCAATAGTTTTCTTATTTAATCATGAGAACATATTGCTGAATATTACTCTACAACTATTCTGGTGAGAAAAAAAGGTGGGGCCTAATACCATTACGGATAAACTACCATAGTTAGCAGGTCTGTATACTCCAACAGAAGTTAAACTTGCATAATTGTTTCATAACTTTGGTCTTTTTCAACTTCATTTCGTACAATGCTTTACAAAAAATCTTCTACAGATGAATCATTGGATATAACAAATCACAATAAGACAAAAGAATCTGATTGGGATAAAAATCGAATAAAGTACATTTTTTTCTTTTTACTTTCCGAACACTATAGTGAGGAAAGTATTGTAATCATGTCAAAAATCTGAATTCGAGATTTTGATGTTTCTATACGTTTTGAGGTCCCCTGAGTCCGTTTTCACTATTTTTACTATGATGTATGTATGTGTGTGTGTATGTGTGTATGTCTGTGGGTGAACACGCTAGCGTCTAAACGCTTCGTTCGATTAACCTGAAAGTTGGTACGCATATTGTAAGTCACCATAGTACGAACCCTATAGATTTTGGTGAATCTAGCACTTATAGTTTTTTTACAGGGACACAAAGAAAAATTCTTTATCATTATGGCCTCTGGGAGCAAAATCTTAAAAGTGCGATAACATCTAAACGCCGTATTTAATTGAGCAAAAATTTTATACACATATTATAGATCACAAATACTCAATCTGTATAGATTTTGGATAATCTAGCACTTATAGTTTTTTTACAGGGACACAAAGAAAAATTCTTTATCATTATGCCTATGGGGCCAAATTTTTAAAAATGTGATAGTGTCTAAACGCCTTATTAATCCGAGCAAAAAAATTTTACACATGTTATAGATCACAGTTGAACTAACTGTATAGATTTTGGTGAATCTAGCACTTACAGTTTTTTTACAGGGACACAAAGAAAAATTCTTTATCATTATGGCCTATGGGACTAAATTTTTAAAAGTACGATAGCATCTAAACGCCTTATTGAATTCAGCTGAAAATTTATATGAGTATTATAAATCACTGTTGCACTAACTATAAGCATTTTGGTGAATCTAACATTTATAGGTTTTTACAGGGACACAACGAAAATTTATTTGTCATTATGATCTATGGGCTCAAAGTTCAGTAGCGTTAAATAAAACAACGTGTAATAGATGGAGAAAAATACTCAAACACTCTATTATGGTTTTCTCTCTTTTGTTTGTTTAACAACTACTCTTTCTTTACTTTATCTACAAAACTGTTAATTACACAATGTTCGGAAAGTCGAGTGGAGTCACTCCAGATTTTTTGTTTTTGGAGAGGGGAGGGAAATAAGAGAGGATTAAATTTACTCTTGTGAAAAGGGAGTATTCCTTATGTATTGAACACACTGTTGAAAATTTATCAGCTTGTAGATTGCAATATAAACAGATAAGTTTTATATTTACTGCAGAAATTCGCAGTCATATCTGAAAACACGGGTTAAATTCCAATATGAACCATGGAATTACACCAGTGCTATAAATTACTCTTTCAATGCTACAAATTTGCTTTTTCATAATAAAGTATTCAGCTCAATACAACAATACTTACAGTAGTGCATCCAAAAAAATACAACGTCTCATATTTATGCTCAGAATGTACTAAGAAAATACTTTTATCCTGAATGATTGAAAAACACATTTTAAGTCAAATAAATTAATCTTTTTGGTTAAAAACCAGTCTTATGATACTCAGATCTATTTGACTAATACAAAACACACACTTCTGGCAAGCAAACGTGTTCTGATTGACTAAAATCTGAAATTCTAGCAATTGTTCTAAACAAATGAGAGTTTATTTTCTAGAAAATTCTTTTAGTAATTGGTTAAATTAAATAAATATTCAACTTTTTTACAAATTCTTGAAAGTTTTCAAATTTGTATTTATATAAAATTACAGTTTAAATTTTATTCTTAAATAAGTTATATTTTTAAAAACTATCATTACATTTGAGGAGTTAATAATGATTATTATGTATGTAAAAACCCGCCCATAAAATATTTTCTATCAAATATAAAAACGTACCTTGGGTTTTTTGTATACAAAGTTGGATGAAATTTGACGGAGGGACATTGCATGGTATTATAAGTTAAAATTATTCAATAAAAAAAATAAAAAAAAAATCATGCTAAAAATGTTATTGTGATAAATATTTATACTACTTTAGCGACACAAAATCCTCAATAAAGGAAAGCTTTCTTTCTTTTAAACAAAATAAAAAAGCTTCTATGATAGAAATGAAGACAGTTATAGATAATTATTCCTTTTGGTGCAATATTCAAACTGGTGTAAAATATGTCATTTTGGCATATATTCAAAGTCTCATAACTTGGAAACTTCTTGATTAATAACAAAGTAATTGGCATTTCTAGAATAAACATAAGAAGGTTTTAAGTGTATCAAATTCGATTCAAATCTGGGATAGTGACTAAAACATCCTGCTTGAAACTGATGAAATGACCCTTTAATCATCTAAAAATCCGTTTTTACTGGTTCTAACGATTTTTCTTTCTTTCTTTCTTTCCTTCTTCCTTTTTTTTTTTTTTTTTTTTTTTTTTTTTTTGGTAAAGGTTTAAAATTTAAGAAATCATTCTTATTCTAATGAGTGAATTCTTAGAGCAAAATGTGAAAATGTGTAGAGGTAGGTTTGTAAAGCAATTTCGTATCATTAAATAATCATGTAAAGTCAAAGAAGGGTTAAAAAATAAAATACTCAAATTCATTTAAATTTTAACCGATTCCGACAGAAATGAATGATCAGCCAGCATAACATTTAATTAACTCGCCGTTCAATTTTCATCGAAGTCTGTTAATAAACAAACATTTTACAATTTAATTATAATTAAAAAATATTTTTAACTTCGTTGTTTGATGATGTGGCCGATGGAAAATAAGGTTAATTCTTTTTCGTATTTTTAATAGTTTCAAATGCAGATACTCCCTTGAAAATTTGTATCGATATACTACTTTCAGGGTAGGGGAATCGATTGCGGATGTTTTCGAATGTGTAAAATTACTATCGGACAAATGGGGAGTGGGAGGTGGCAAAATTTTTTAAATAGAGACAAAGTCTTCGAAAATTTGTCTTATTAGGTTTTCGGATGGTGACAATTCAAATGCGGATACTTTCGAAAGTATATATCAATAGGTTGTTACATATTAATCTTATAGATGTAATATAAATTGAAAATTGCGTAAAATGAAGTACAAAAATTTATAAAATAAAATATTTTAGAGGGTTCAAAAATTACAAAATTTAAATTATTGCATGGTTTTAATGACAAAAATTTCAGATTTATTGTTAGTTTTTTTCATATAATAATTAATGCAATCTTTATAATAAAATAATTGATGTATTTATACTTTAATAGAAAATACTAATATTGAATGATGTTTTCCTACAGCAAAAATGAATTACCAGTCCTGCAACAGAACAGAGAATATTGCAGCAGCTCTGGTAGTCGTATTCTCCTCAGTCGCCGGTTGCCTCGGTAATGCATTAGTAATTGTATCATATTATTATTCAAGCTACCTTAGGCAGAATCCTGGCAATTGTTTCATCATAAACTTGGCATTGTCAGATTTTCTAAATGCTGTATACATACAAATACCTTGTATTGTAAACCTGGTTGATCCTGATCTGCATTTCAGAGGTAATAATTGTGTCATGCATTCAATACTTACTTGGTCTTTAATGACAGCTTCAAATTGGCTGTTGGCTATCATCAGTATCGATCGAGCAATTGCTATGAACAAGCCTTTTCAATATCGCAATATTGTTACAAAATTTAAAGTCAGGTATGTTTCTTTGTATATTTTGTTAATTTATTTATAATTATAAAACTATGCTTATAAAATAAAAGTCCTAATAAAGTGAATTTTAAAATTTCTGTTTCGAAAGTTGATGTCAGACAATTTGGGAGATACCTCCAGTTGCAGTAACCTTAACTTGCACTATTATATCTGTTTAAGCTAGAGACTAAGCGTTAGATAGAAAAGGTTTTAAAGGTAGTTAATGAATTGAATATAACAGAGAGAATTCTAGTAATTGTTTAATCATAAACTTGACATTGTCGGATTTTCTAAATGCAATATACATACAAATACCTTGTATTGTAAACATGGTTGATCCTGACCTGGCTTTCAGAGGTAGTTCTTGCGTCATACATTCAATACTTACTTGGTCTTTAATGACAGCTTCAAACTGGCTGTTGACTATCATCTGTATCGATCGAGCAACTACTATGAAGAGACCTTTACAATATCGCCGTATTGTCATAAAACTATATAAAATTTAAAGTCAGGTATGTTTCATTGTATATTTTGATAATTCATTTAAAATTATAAAACTATACTTATGATGAAATAAAAGTCCTAATAAAAAGTTTTTTAAAATTTCTGTTTCGAAAGTGTATGTCAGACATTTTGTGCGGTATCGCTAGTTACAGTAACCTTAACTTGTACTGTTCTATGTGTTTAAGCTAAAGACTAAGTGTCAGATAGAAAAGGTTCTAAATGGTAGTTAATGAATTGAATAAAACAGACAGAATCCTAGTAACTTTTCCATCATAAACATAGCATTGTCAGATTTTCTAAATGCAATATACATACAAATACTTTGTATTGTAAACCTGGTTGATCCTGATCTGCATTTCAGAGGTAGTACTTGTGTCATACAATCAATACTTACTTGGTCTTTAATGACAGCTTCAAACTGGCTATTGGCTATTATCAGTATCGATCGAGCAATTGCTATGAACAAGCCTTTTCAATATCGCAATATTGTCACAAATTTTAAAGTCAGGTATGTTTCTTCGTATATTTTGTTAATTTATTTAAAATTATAAAACTATACTTATAAAATAAAGGTCCTAATAAAACGTATTTTATAATTTCCGTTTCGAAAGCTGATATGAGACATTTTGTGAAGTATCGCTATTTGCAGTAACCTTAACTTGCACTATTCTATCTGTTTAAGCTAGAGACTAAGTATTAGATAGAGGAGGACCTAAGTGGTAGTTAATGAATTGAATATAACAGACAGAATCCTAGTAATTGTTTCATCATAAACTTGGCATTGTCAGATTTTCTAAATGAAATATACATGCAAATACCTTGTATTGTAAACCTGGTTGATCCTGATCTGCATTTCAGAGGTAGTTCTTGTGTCATACATTCAATACTTACTTGGACTTTAATGACAGGTTCAAACTGGCTGTTGGCTATAAACAGTATCGATTGTAAAATTGCTATGAACAGACCTTTTCAAGATCGCAATATTGTCATAAAACTATACAAAGTTAAAAGTCAGGTATGTTTTTTTTTTTTTTTTTTTTGTATATTTTCTTAATTTATTTAAAATTATAAAACTATACTTATAAAATAATGGTCTTAATAAAACATATTTTATAATTTCTCTTTCGAAAGCTGATGTCATTTTGTGAAGTATCGCTAGTATCAGTAGCCTTATCTTGCACTATTCTATCTGTTTAAGTTGAGACTAAGTGTTAGATAGATGAGGCCCTAAATGGTAGTTAATGAATTGAATATAACAGACTAATTCCTAGTAATTGTTTCATCATAAACTTGGCATTGTCAGATTTTCTAAATGCAATATACATGCAAATAACTTGTATTATAAACCTGGTTGATCCTGATCTGCATTTCAGAGGTAGTTCTTGTGTCATACATTCAATACCTTTTTGGTCTTTAATGACAGCTTCAAACTGGCTGTTGGCTATCATCAGTATCGATCGCAAAATTGCGATGAACAGACCTTTTCAAGATCGCAATATTGTCATAAAACTATACAAAATTTAAAGTCAGGTATGTTTCTTTGTATATTTTGTTAATTTATTTAAAATTATAAAACTATACTTTTAAAATAAAGGTCCTAATAAAACGTATTTTATAATTTCCGTTTCGAAAGCTGATATCAGACATTTTGTGAGGTATCGCTATTTGCAGTAACATTAACTTACACTATTCTATGTGTTTAAGCGAGAGACTAAGTGTTAGATAGAAGAGGCCCTAAGTGGTAGTTAATGAATTGAATATAACAGACAGAATCCTAGTAATTGTTTCATCATAAACTTGGCATTGACAGATTTTCTAAATGCAATATACATACAAACACCCTGTATTGTAAACCTGGTTGATCCTGATCTGCATTTCATAGTTAGTTCTTGTGTCATACATTCAATACTTACTTGGTCTTTGATGACGGCTTCAAACTGGTTGTTCGCTGTCATAAGTATCTATCAAGCTTTTGCAATGAACAGACCTTTTTAATATCGCAATATTGTCACAAAATTTAAAGTCAGGTATGTTTCTTTGTATATTTTCTTAATTTTTTTAAAATTATAAAACTATACTTGTAAAATAAAAGTCCTAATAAAATGTATTTTAAAATTTCTGTTTCCAAAGTTGATGTCAGACATTTTTGAGGTAACACAAGTTGCAGTAACCTTAACTTGCACTATTCTTTGTGTTTAAGATATAAACTAAGTGCAGGATAGAAGAGGCTCTAAATGGTAGTTAATGAATTGAATATAACTTACAAATGGGAAAAGGCACTTGATTATACAATAAAAAATTTATGAGTACGAATCAAAAGCTTACTTCCAGTACCGAAAGTGATGAAGAATATTACCTTAATAACGATCTACATAATCTATTGTAATTTGATAGTTCTCTTCTCTTTCCATCTTCGAAAACTTTAAACTATACATATATACTGGAGAATCAAATCAACATTTCCACTTTTGTCTAGCCCTAACGAAATCCTCTCAAAAATTCCTTAAAATCCAATAATTTCGTTAAAACCATACTTTACATAAAATTCTCTTTAGAACACCTTTTAGAATAACTGACTATGATCTTTTCTCCCATAAACCATTTCCTGATTAAATGATTTTTGTTGGAGAAGGAAACTAATAATAATACGAAATTTTAAATGCATTTTCTCAAATTTTGTAAATTATAATTTACAAATTGTTATAAACAAAACTAAATTGTTTTTTTACTTACTTATTTATTTGCTGGGATTGATAAAATCCATGTGTAAGATACTAAACCCTGTATGAAATTCTCTCTAATTAAGAATATAGATATATTTCATATTTATATACATTTTTGCTTGCTTGAAAGCATATTTTTACCTGACCTATGTAGTAATTTCACTTTGTTGAAGCAGACAAATCTGACATTAAATTTAATTAGACATTAATCAATAGTATCTGTAATTTTCATTTTAATTAAGGGATTTTTTTATACTATGAATTCATAATCGCTACCTACAAATAATTTAAAGTTTTTGTTATAAGCGGTTGTTTATTTGGAAGAAAAAATAATAAATTGGTATTTAATGCGTCATTCGTAAACCTCGTAACTTATCATTTCACATATCTGAAATCATCGACACGGATGACTGACACTGATGACACAGATCTGAAATCATCGACACAGATGACTGACACTGATGACACAGATCTGAAATCATCTAGCTATAGATAATTTGGAAACCTGCGAGTTATAAAATTACTAGCAGGCTTTGTCCGCTTTGCTAGTCACTATATTTAAATGAATTCTCAAAATCACATATCATTATTTAAAAAAAAAAAAAAAGTCGTTGAAATCAGTCAAAACCATAAATAAAATTTCCACTGCTTTTCGTAGTTGTTTTCCCCGCCCGCAGCATGATGAATCCGGATCCCCCTGCCTTCTGCAATGCCTTACTCGCTTTTTTATTCCATCCTTCCACGATTAAAGTTAGATGTTTCGCAAAATTCCATAAAACTGCATATCGCGTTCATTTAACCAACATCCACATACTAAAATTCGCCATCCAAAAGCAATTTCGAGCATAATTACTATTTAAAAAATGTTTTTTGTCTCATCCGCCCCAAGTGATGGAGAGTGTAATTTCGCAAAATCGCTTTATAATGCGTGTTAAGTACGCATAACCAGTTGGTACGTACGAAATCGCCTTCCTGAGATAATTTAGAGCAAAATTCTGTTTAAAATTTTTTGTCCCCCCCACCACCTTGAAGCTGCGGGTAGAGGGCGAAATCTCGCAAAATCTCTTTATACTACCTGTTGGATACCTATAACCAAACTACATGTCAAAATTTGCCTTTATAAAATAATTTGGAGCACAGTTACGGAAGGAAATATGTTTTTGAGCAGCACGCTGTTATCGTCCGAATTCTGTTTGGTGATACCGAGAAGCTTCTTTCATGCATGCTTTCAATTATTGAATTATTTCGCATTTTCCAAAAACAGACTGGCCGAGATATAATAGAATATGTGATTCATGACTTTTCTTAAGGTTATGACGTACAATCTTGCGTTTCTAAATGCGTCCACTGTGGTTGGAAACTGTTAATTGGTTTATAGTCAAAGCATGCTTAGTTGCTCTAGTTGCATTCGGTACTGATGTGTAACCCTGAAGTAGAGCCAAAAGTTCTGGAGGGACGCTAGCAGTTTGTTGATCATCATTCAAGTGACCATCAAACACATCATCAAGAGCATGGCCATCTTCAGGGTTATAAATTTTCTAATTTGTTGGATGACTGTTTCTTATGCAACAGCACCATCCTAAAAATTTTCAGACTAAACATTTTGAAATGCACTAGCACTATCTCGATACTAGAAGTAATCTCTTCCTGACAGTTCAGCTTTGAGTTGTGGGAAATTATCGAGAATTCTCTCACGTAACCAAGTAGTATGTCTTTTTGGAAGGTCTTTACTTTCCATGCCCTGAAGATTCAGTAAGCTATTTGTATAAAGAGTTTTACGATGAGACTGTAGGAACATAAATATTATAAAGTAAATATCTACCAGTAAGCTTTATCAGAAAGCCACTAGATGACGAGATCATAGAGCTAATGTTAGATCGCTCATGGAGAAAAAAACTAGTTGTGAATAAATGGAAGGTACTTAAAAAATAAAAAATAAAATGTAAAAAATAAATTCTTATTAGGAAATGTTTTAACTTAAAATGATATTATTTAAATTGTAAATGCGTTGTTTTTATTTCTTTCAAGTAATTTAATAATTTTGTAAAGTTATTTTTATTGAAAAATTAACTGTTTTAATATGTAAACAATTTTACCTGTAACTGAAACAAGTCTGTTATTGGTTTTGCCGCGCTGTATATAGTTATGAATTTGTAAATAATTCGTAGTTATTTTTATATAAATTCATTCAAAAATGCTTCGTCAGGTGACAAAATGTTAATTTTCAGCTTTTCTAGCTTGTTTTCGCATTACAATAGTTCATTTCAGGTTAAAAACGCGTTAAGGCAGCTATTGGCTTTGGCGTCAGATTTTGTGACTTTTTCGCTCCTTGGCGACTTTTTTGGCGATCTTGACGAGAAAATCCTTATTATCGATATACCAAATATGGAAGCTCTAACTTGATTTGCTGCTATTTTTCTGGAATTTTCCACATTTTCCTACTCCGGTATTAAAGGAATTGCTTTGCGCCAAATGAGTCAGTCTCATTTAGTTTCTCGCCAACTGACTTACGATAAAGAGCTCTGAGTCTGTTTGGATTGCAGTCGATTGCTGTATGCTAAAGCTCTGATACAGAATTTACTGTGAATTTGCTGTTGACAGCTTTTATTTAAGCTGTGTTTACTGGTGAAAGTGAGGCTGATACTTGATTTACTGACTCGTAATCTTCTCGAATTTTCTGTAAATAAAGTTTTCAGCCTCTGCCAGATTCGCCTTTCATTCTCGGACAATTTACGAACCCCCAAGTACGCAACAATATGTAGCACGTTGAATTTTGCTACATACAGAGCAACGATAATTAAATAATTAAAACTGTGTTTATGTTTTGAATAAGTATTGTTTAATGTTTACTGATGATAATACACGTAACCTAAAAAAAGCAATGAGGTAATAATAACATTGGTGACTCTTGGACGGTTGTGTTTAAATAAGAATGCAGAATAACGATACTGCAAGTCAGCACATGGAAACCAATGCAGCTGGATTTAAAATATCGCCGTTCTTGGTTGATAAACGTGAAATGTGGTTTTACCAGATGGTAGCACAATTCCGATTCAGTGGTATTACAGCCAAAGACACAAAATATAAATATTTTATTGCGCAATTAGAATCACGTTTTGCCGAAACCATTTGAGACATTGCCAAGGACTTCAGTACAACTAAATATTTGTTAGCGAAACAACGACTTGTCTGTACGTTTCAAGAAAGTGAAAATAAAAAATAAAAGTCTGATTTTTGGTTTAGAATTGGGTGATGGGGCTCCAAGCCAAATGCTGCGAAAAATGCGATCCCTTGCAGGTAGTGAACTTTCCGATAAGGTGCTCCGCACGATATAGCCGGAAAAAATGCCCAACTCTGTGCAAAGTATCCTAATTGTGAGTGAAGAATCTCTAGATAAACTCACTACTATGGCTTATAAAATCATTGAAATGACACCTAGATCTACAGACTTAGCTGAAGTGAAGAAAGCTACAAATGTTAACTAGTTACTGGAAAAAATATCAGCTCTAAAATTACTAGTAGCTACCTTATGCGAAAAGCGACGCTACAACCATTGGAATAGATGCCGTAGCCGATCAAGAGAAAGATATTATTCAAATGGAAAGTTTTGTTTCTATCACTTTAAATTTGGAAACAAATGCCACCCAGACAAAAATGTTTTCAACCACGTTGTTGGAAAATCCTGAAAAACCTTTCCAAGAAGTAGAATCCACAGCAAGTCCTACTGCTAAAGAAGCCCATAGCCGCAATTACCGTCTATTCGTCAAGGACAAAAATATGGATTGCCAGTTATTAGTAGATAGGGGAGCTGATGTGTCTATCAGTCCACCATCCACAATCAAAAATGACACACGTAAATATAAACTGTATGCAGAAAATGATACAGAAATTCCTACTTATGATATTAAAATGCTGACTCTAGATTTACGCCTACGACGACAGTTCCAGTGGCCATTTGTGATTGCAAAAATCTGTACAAAATCCTTGGTGCAGATTTTTTGAGTAAATTCCAATTTCTGATTGATATACACATCAAGAAGTTAATAGATGGTGTAACAAACGTTTCAATTTGTGGTCAAATTACAGCCATCCAAGAATCGGATAACATTAGCATTTTAAATAAAAACAATAAGTACTTTGACTTGTTACATCAATATTCTTCTATTACCAAATCTAATTTGTTTGCTAAAGTAATTAAACATAATGTTCTACTTTATATTGCAACAAAAGGCCAGCTTGTACATTCTCATGCACGATAACTTGATTCAAAGAAACTTCATTTGGTGAAACAGGAATTCTAATTTATGCTTGATAATGGCATAATTAGATCTTCTAAATTACAGTGGGCTATGCCGTTGCACTTGTTGACGAAAAAAGATGGAACCCTAAGAACTTGTGGGAATTACATTCGTCTCAATGAGCAGACTATCCCAGATCGTTACCCAATATCTAGAATAGAAGATTTTTATTTAATTTTAAGCTGGAAGAAATTTTTTTTCTTCAAAATTTGATCTTTTAAAAGTCTATTATCAAATTCCAATTGCAGAGGAAGACAAACCCAAGACTGCTATAATTACCCCATTTGAGCTGTACGAATTTAATGTTATAAGTTTTGAGCTTTGTAAAATCCCTTCTACATCCAAAGATTTGTAAATGAAGTCTTTCAAAGATTAACATTTGTATTTCCTTTTTTAGATGATGTTCTAATTGCTTCTGCTTCTAAAGCTGAACATAAATCTTAAAAAAGTATTTGACAGGCTTGACAAATATGATCTCTGCTTAATGTATCAAAATAAGTTTTTGGAGTTGAAGAAATTGAATTTTTAGGGCATTTGATAACCCTTTCTAGTTCACGTCCATTACCAGAAAAAGTTGAAGCTGTTTTGAATTATCAATTGCCAACCATGCTTCATGACTTAAGAAAAATTTTAGGTATGATAAATTTCTTTCACAGATATTTAAGAGATGCTGCACAGACTCAGGCCATTTTGCATTTAATTCTAAAGGGTGCCAAGAGAAAAATCGTAAAAAGTGCCCTCGACTGGTGAAGCACGAAAACAGTGCAAATGCTGCTCTTCTAAGCTTTCCTAAACTTGACTGCCCATTCATTTTGTACACAGATGCTTCAGATTGGGCAATGGGATCAGTATTACAGCAGTATGAAGATGGAAACTGGAAAACTATAGCTTTTTACTCCAAAAAATTGAATGAAACACAGAGAGGGTATTGTACTTATGACAGGGAATTATTAGGAATATGCCTATCTGTAAAACAATTTAATTACATGCTAAAAGGAAGAGATTTTCTGATATTCACAGATCACAAGCCGTTAACCTTTGCATTCAAACAGAAAAACGACAAGGCTTCGGCCCGACAACAGCGCCGATATACAACTCCAGTGTATATCAAAGTTTACTAAAAATGTACACCATGTATTATGGGAAATACAATATAGTAGCAGACACCCTTTCTAGGATTGCGGAAGTCTCTATTATTGATTATGAACACTTAGCCACTTAGAGGAACTTAATGACCAAGATTTGCAATAATTACTACATGGTAACAGTTCATTGAGTTTTAAGCAATATTCCCTAGCCCTACCTTCTGGAAATATACAATGGTGTGATACATCACAGAATAATATTCGATCTTATGTATCAAAATGTTATCGAAGGAAAATGTATGATGAAATACATGGTTTCTCCCACACAGGCATTCGAACTACTGTCAAACAGGTGACTGCCAGGTTCATATGGCCAGAAGTGAAAACACAAATTAATCAATGGGCCCGAACTTGTGTTAATTGTAAAAACGTAAAGATAACTAGACATACTAAATAAAAATCCAGTTAATTTCCTGAACCAGATGCTCGATTTAGTGTTGTACATGTGGATTTAATTGACCCTTTGGCTCCCTTTAATAGAAAAATTTACTTCCTTACATGTATTGATAGATTCTCATGTTGGGTGGAATAATTCTACTGGAAGATATAACAGCTGAATTAGTGAGCAAAGCATTCTATGAAAATTGGGTTTTCAGGTTTGGAACATCACAAAAATTCATTTCGGATCATTGTGGATAGTTTACATCCCAACTGTTAAGAAATTTTGCCATTCTCTGTGGTGCAAAAGTGTCTCAAACAACCACTTATCACCATAAAAGGAATGGAAAAATTGAAAATTGCATCGAACCTTAAACGCTACTATTAAAGCATACTAAATGGTTTGGCGTTCTACCTACAGTTCTGTTAGTCTGCAAAGCAGCAAGTCACAAAGACGCTAAGGATTCCATTGTTCAAATGGTATATGGTACAAACATCAAGCTTCCAGGTGATTTTTTTAAATCCTTTCTTTTAACATAGAGCCTGTTACCTTTGCCCATAAGCTGCAAAAATACATGGCTAAATTAAAGCCAATGAAATTTCCCACCTCACAACAACAAAAAACATTTGTACGCAGGAATCAAACACGCAAACATATCATGCTCACATGTGTTTTTAAGAGAGGACAGAATGAAAATCCTCTAGAACCAGCATATTATGGTCCATTTTCTGTACTTGAAAGAAGTGATAAATATTTCTCAATTAATATTAATAGCAAAATTGATAAAATTTCTATTGAGAGGTTAAAGCCCGCCTATCTCCTTGCAAAAGATGTACCATCTTTATCTCATATTGTGCCTAATTCAATTTATGAACAAAATATAAATGAAGATAACATCGAACTCCCAACAAAAATTCGTTGTGGTAGACAAGTAAAATTGCCTTTAAGATTCTGAACCTAACACACTAATGTACTAAAATGCAGTATCATATTTCTCCTACCTTATAATTATTTTTTTTAATTATTTATCCTTTATTGCTGTATTTAGCAACATTTTCTAATTACATATTACCTTAAGTTTTGTAATTTCATGTGCATTATTATTATAATTATTATTATTATTATTATTATTTTCTCTTTATTAGTCTCTATATTTTCTCTTAATTACTTCTAAAAACTCAGAAGTGTTTGAATCACCCAGTATATATTTATAAAAGTGTATAACTTAATAGTACTGTTATTTGCATGCAGTAATTTAAGATAATATAATTTGCATACATAAATTGAATATTAAGTAACCAATTTTAAACTTTACTGTTTCGGCGCCTGTGTTAAGTTTATCGTCTTGTAAAGAAGCAATTTTATACAAAAACACCAAGTCGTGTCCTTCCCAGTACATATGAAACTTATTTCATATTTCGTTGTAACCCGAGAGTAGTCGCGTCATTTTTTATAACGCTAGTAGTCGCGTGTCGGTCTTTTTGCCGACGCTGTTTAGTGTTGGGGGAAAGCAGAAAGAAAGCCAGTAGAGAAAGATGAAGTGCCTTTAATTCACGCGAAGTTTTTCCCGCAAAACTCTAACCTGTCTGAAAAACAGGAAATGGAGAGAAAAATGAATCAACGTTAGTGGTCGTGTCGCAGTCAAATAGACCGATTTGAGAAGTAAAATGTTTTTAACTGCTCAAAAAATAACAGGAAGGACTTGAAAACATACTATATTAGAGGACATCTACCCAAGGTCAGGTACACAGAGTTTTCCCACTTTTTTTTTTAAGGGGTGATGTGCAGGAGGAATTTATAAGAGATGGGCGGCACAAGACCGATATGCGACTTCTAACGGCATAATAAATAATGTTAGATGGACACCAAACCCTTTTTTTTTTTTTTTTTTTTTTTTTTTTCTAATAAAGGCTACGAACTGTCCAGAGATGACAAACTTGGCAAAGATGGCGAATGTTTGCTTTTCTTTGCCTTGTCAAGTTTTGTTTTATTAAATTTAAGGGCACACATTTTGTACACTTTCGTGCTTCATTTTTTTTAAATGTTCCTTCTGTTCCTACACATTCACTTAAATGTTTGAGATACAGACCAAGAAACACCGAACCGATATTCTGAAATTACATTATATTTTCTGGAAACGTCCTGTAGCCAGCGCCAACAAGTGATTCAGAAGTATGTATGGCGAGGCAAAACAATTTTTCATCATTATGTTTTTGGCATAAGTAACATATGGTCCAACCTATGCCATGGAGAGGAAATTTGGATTTAAAATCTACCAGCTGCAAACGTAATGAAGCTATTTTTAAAAAAATACAAAACATTTCAATCTGAAACAAATAAAGTTTAGTATTTAAAATAATGATAATAACGTTATAAGGAAATAAAAGAAAAAAAAAAAGAAAAAAGAAATCAAGAGTACGTTACAAAACAACAAATTAAAAAAAATTCCTCCTAAAAAAATATTTTTTTTTTTTAAATTGCGTGTAATTTTAAACGTTAAAACAGGAATAAACTACTACGTCAGAAACGCCAAAGAAAAATTATTGAGGTGCATACAGCTGTTTCGGTAGCCTAAAGCGTACCGTCATCAGTGCAAAAAAATAATTCTGAATCTGGAGAAGTACTCGTATATATAGGAGAGGGACCGGATTTAGTTCAACCAATAGGATTACGGAAGAGGTGGGGAGTGTGGCCAATAGGAATTAAGGAATGTGTAGCTGTGTAAACAGTAGAAAAATTAAGGAAATGTGGACTGAATGTAAAATTTCCAACAATCAGACAAATAGGGAACAGCGAAATCACAATTTACAAGGTTTTTAAAATTTTTATAAATATGAAAAGCTTCAAAGAAATCGAGTTCATGAATGGATTTAGGTCTGCAAATTATTTTAGCTGAATTAAATTTAAAATTATGATTTTCCTCCCAGCAATGTTTAGAAAGCCGATTTATTGGTTTCTTGTTTGCGGACGTAATTCATATGTTCTTTTAGACGAAATTTAAGACTGCGTTTAGTTTGGCCAATATATGATAAACCACACTGACAGGATATACTATAAATGCCCCAAGAATTATGCATATCAATAGGATCTTTTAACTGAGAAAAGGTGAGTTTATTGGAAGGCGAAAATATTATTTTAAAATCATATTGTTTGAGAATTTTAGCTATGGTTTGACTGGTTTTAGAAAAATAGGGTAAAACAATACTGATATTAGAAGTGACTGATTTAGTAGACGAAATACGAGGGAGTTGTAATTTTTGGATAGCTTTGTCTATAATGGAAGGATCATAACCTCTGTCAATTGCGATGGCTTTCAGGTATTTAATTTCAGATTTAAATAAAATAGGATTTGAACAAATATTAAGGGCACGGTTTACAAAAGTATAGAAAGCAGCCATTTTTTGGTTAGGTGGGTGACATGAACGCGCATGGGGAGGAAGGGAGACTGCAAAATTTTTACGATAGACAGTGGTTGAAAATCCATTTACAGTGCGAGAGACGAGTGTGTCAAGAAATGGAAGGGAGCCATTATTTTCTATTTCATATGTAAACTGGATATTACTGTCAATTGAATTTAAGGTTTCTAAGACATGGTCAATATTGTGAAGAGATGTGTCAATAAGCGTGTGTCAACACGCTTATTGACACATCTCTTCACAATATTGACCATGTCTTAGAAACCTTAAATTCAATTGACAGTAATATCCAGTTTACATATGAAATAGAAAATAATGGCTCCCTTCCATTTCTTGACACACTCGTCTCTCGCACTGTAAATGGATTTTCAACCACTGTCTATCGTAAAAATTTTGCAGTCTCCCTTCCTCCCCATGCGCGTTCATGTCACCCACCTAACCAAAAAATGGCTGCTTTCTATACTTTTGTAAACCGTGCCCTTAATATTTGTTCAAATCCTATTTTATTTAAATCTGAAATTAAATACCTGAAAGCCATCGCAATTGACAGAGGTTATGATCCTTCCATTATAGACAAAGCTATCCAAAAATTACAACTCCCTCGTATTTCGTCTACTAAATCAGTCACTTCTAATATCAGTATTGTTTTACCCTATTTTTCTAAAACCAGTCAAACCATAGCTAAAATTCTCAAACAATATGATTTTAAAATAATATTTTCGCCTTCCAATAAACTCACCTTTTCTCAGTTAAAAGATCCTATTGATATGCATAATTCTTGGGGCATTTATAGTATATCCTGTCAGTGTGGTTTATCATATATTGGCCAAACTAAACGCAGTCTTAAATTTCGTCTAAAAGAACATATGAATTACGTCCGCAAACAAGAAACCAATAAATCGGCTATTTCTAAACATTGCTGGGAGGAAAATCATAATTTTAAATTTAATTCAGCTAAAATAATTTGCAGACCTAAATCCATTCATGAACTCGATTTCTTTGAAGCTTTTCATATTTATAAAAATTTTAAAAACCTTGTAAATTGTGATTTCGCTGTTCCCTATTTGTCTGATTGTTGGAAATTTTACATTCAGTCCACATTTCCTTAATTTTTCTACTGTTTACACAGCTACACATTCCTTAATTCCTATTGGCCACACTCCCCACCTCTTCCGTAATCCTATTGGTTGAACTAAATCCGGTCCCTCTCCTATATATACGAGTACTTCTCCAGATTCAGAATTATTTTTTTGCACTGATGACGGTACGCTTTAGGCTACCGAAACAGCTGTATGCACCTCAATAATTTTTCTTTGGCGTTTCTGACGTAGTAGTTTATTCCTGTTTTAATATTCCAACGCCAAGTCTCCTGCTATAATTTTAAACGTGTAAAGATAAATGTAATGAGCCAAAAAGTGTTCTCAATATGAAAACTTAAAAAAAAAAAAAAAAAAAAAATCGAAACATTAAAAGTTAAAATACAGAAAAAATAAAAAATAATTAAATAGTTAAAATTAGTGTCCGTACAATGCAGATGATGGTAGCTGAAAGCTAGCTTTCATAAGTAGTGTGAGTGTCACACTACTTAATATACATAGATAAATGCACAGGCGTTAAAAAATATCTTATTCACAAGATCTTAAAGAGAAAGAAAATCGAAATCGGACTATTAGGAGTTCAGACAGAAAAACATTTAGTGCCTCTATATGTGATTTGATGATGGCCATCTTTAATTGCAACCATCAGTGTTTTCTGCATGGATTTTCAAGTGGCTCCTTATCCAGAAAGTTATCTTTTGGCATGTACTATGACCACAGAAAGCGGCAAATTTCAATCAAAAGTGTAGTTTTTTTTTTTTTTTTTTTTTTTTGTGTGTGTATGTACCCAACGTACTATAAGGGAAATGTAGGGAGGAATTTTGCAAAGCTCATTTGTAATATGTGTTGGGTAGGTATAATAAATCTCCACGTAAAAAAATTGCTTTTCTATGATAATTTGGAGCAGGATAACTCTTGAGAACGTGTTTTCGAAAATAATTTTATAGGTCGTGTTAGGTACTCATAAACAACCTACAAATAAAATTAATATTACTGAGATAATTTGAAACAAAGTTTATTACCCCCCCCCTCCCCCAAAGGGGAAAGGGAATAATTTCGCAAAATCCTGTTACAATAGGTGTTGAAAAGACATAAACAACACCACAAACTAAAATTCATGACCTCAGATCTTGTAAACTTTCAGGACAAATTTAGCATTAAAAGGGGGGGGGGGGTCTTTAATTTCTCCCATGTAACTTCTATTTATAATCGGATATCGAAAAAAAAAAACAAAGATGAGTTTTTTGAAAATATCCAGAAGACGCAGGGTCGTTTTCAAAATTTTTGTAGTATTATTGTTAGAGTTCTACTTGAAAATTCAGATTTTGCGAAATTTCGCCCTGAAAATCGTTTTTCCCCACTCCTCTCTTAAAAATCGAAAATTCCAAAATCGTAGATTTTTTTTGTACTCAAGTCTAGTCCTCCCATGCGCAGTTATTTCACCGTGAAATAATTTGAAGCCTAGTTAGGCTTTCAAACGTGTTTTTGCCTGGGGAGAATTTCGCAAAATTCCATTTTAGTTGGGGTCAGTGTCATAAAACTAAGCTATACACACACCAAGATTTGTGTCCCTAGATCCCATAGAATCACTATGTCTGCTTTGTGTCAGTGAATGAATGAGTGAGTGAGTTTGCTCATTTATGTATATACATAAAATCTAAAGAAATATTGCAGTTGATAAAACATATTTTAGTCAATTTCAAAGATCTAAAACAGTAACATCAAACACAACTAAGAATCATATTAATTGAACCAATGTTCTAAATAAAATATTTTGTTTTTGTTCGTTATACTGAGTAGTGTAACAACTATTTTCTCATAAATGTGCGCAAAAGTATTTTGGTTTGTTCAAATCGCACCAGCACGCATATTTTCGCTTCAAAGCAAAATTATAATGTAGCTATCCCGCTTTGACCAATGTTGTGACTTAAAAGTAAAATTTTAGTATTAAAAAAAATCATAGATGACCTTTTAAAAAACACTGTTAATCTCTCTTTAAATATTCAAACCTATAGTGTTTTCTTTTTTCTTTACAGGTGCACCGTTGCAATTGTTTGGATCTTTAGTTTTGTAATTTCATGTTCATTAATCCGTGACAACAGTTCTGTTTCATATAAGAATTGGGAGCTCATGTGTTCTCCAAAATGGAATCAATATCCCGAGTCATTTATTGCACTTTTACTGTGTTTTCTATGTCCTTTTATCATCTTGCTCCTGTGCAATTGTTCTATAATCGTCATAGTTAAGAAACTAAATTCGGTTCTACCACTGCGTAATCCTGAAACAGGACAAACAGCTGACTTGGTTACTGCAAAGGAGAATATAAAATCTAGACGAAGTTTGTATGTTATAGTCATCGTATATTTATTTTTCGTAGTCCCATATTATGCAGCTAAATTTACCCCTGTGAAGTTGGAAGAAGATACTATCCCGACGAGTGTGTTTATATTATACATGCAATTGATGTTTCTTTCTTCTGCACTTAATCCTTTTATATACGCTGTCTTGAGGAAGGATCATCGCAAAGCAATGCTAAAAACTATGGAAATTATAATGCAAAAATATGTGAATTTAAAAACAGCAGTTGAGACGAAATTAGAGCAACTAAAATCATGCTGTGGTTAGATTCTTTCAAGCAGTAATTCAAAAACAATTTTAATTGTGAGCTTTACTATTTACAACGTATTATACTAGAAAAAATATGTTGTAATATTATCAATTGTAGGCGTAGTAAATTTTTTTATTACCAATTATTTTAGAATGTAATCTCTTTATTATTCCATAAAAATAATTACTGCAAATTATAACTATTTTTTTTTCAATAAAAAAAAATATATATACAAAACAGTCACTGTGTTTACTCCGGTATTATGCAAACGTGTTGAAGTAGTTACAATAAAGCTACACATAAATTATTAAAATCTTAAATGCTTTAATTGATCTTATAAATAATGCGATTTTGAATTCTCGTAAAACATTTATGGTATCAGAATATATATAGCAATAAGAACATTTCAACTAATATAGCATTTTAAATTACATTAAATTCTTTCGGAATTTATACATGATTCTATATAAATGCGAAGCATTGATGTGAAGAGGCTTGGATATCCGATACCATTGGTTTCAGACATATACGTATCATTACAAAAAGTTAAAAAAAAATGAAAACATTTATAATATGATTTGTCTAATTTTATTTTTATTTATTTTTTTTAATTACAAAAATTAACATTTTATATAGTCTTGAAGACATTACACTCATATTCAGTAAAAGTTCACACTCACCTTAAAAAAAAATATCACAAAAACTTTCGCTTCTCTGCACCCAAAATTGGCCGAGACATTTAGTTTCAGTGTTTGGGATATTTCCACATATTGTTTTGACTTTCATCACAGAATCGGTTTAAAAAAATCTTTTATAAAGCCCGATAAAATGCAAAAACTTCCAAACTTTGAAACTAAACATTTCGGTCAATTTTGGGCGCATAGAAATAGAAGTGAAA
The DNA here is from genome assembly GCA_963930645.1 of Salticus scenicus. Taxonomy (NCBI): domain Eukaryota; kingdom Metazoa; phylum Arthropoda; class Arachnida; order Araneae; family Salticidae; genus Salticus; species Salticus scenicus. The sequence goes on from OZ005649.1 coordinate 215,721,486, forward strand.
CATTTTCTAATCAATTTATTAGGATCAATTACTAGATTATAAGTACCCGAGAACTGTATAAATAGCTAGTTTTTGTAATTTTCAAAATGTGATTTTTTAAATTTAACCTGATCTATCACAATTGCTTAAATCCAATTGCAAATTATTTTGCAATTGGATGTATATATCTGCGAAAAATGTTTGCTGAGATAAATGCTTTCACGCGACTTTGCTTTGCGTCTTACACACACACACACACACATACATACATAGATATATATATATATATATATATGGCTGAATATCACATAAATGTGCATTTTAGTGTTTCTGGTCTTTATTATTAATTTTAAGCAAATAAATTGTAAAATTTTATTATTATTCTTTAGAAGTACCTTTTTAAAAAAGCATCCAATCATAAAATGTGAGTTTATAGCAATTTCAGTATTTTTTAGAAAATTTTAAACCTTAAAATCGTCATTTTCGTGACTGTCTCCAAGACCAAATGTTTACATAAAAAGTATGTTTTTTACTAAGAAAAATAAAATGATAATTATAATAATTGTTAATTCTTGTAAAAAAAACTATTTGTTTTCAAAGGATTTTTTTTTCTTTTTAATTACGTTAATTTTCATGCATGAGTAATTAAAATGCTTGTATGCAAGTCTTGACGTCATTTTCGTGACACGTGAAAATAACTTCATATATCATCAAGGGATGGTGCCACCATTCACTTTTTTTAAAGTTTAAGATCAGAAATCAACATTGACGATATGTGGAGAAAATAAATCTCAAGAAAATTAAAAACAGGTAAGAGTTAACATTATTTTTATTGTTTACATGCTGTGCGTATTTTTATTGCTTGTCATTTTCGAGATGCATAAAAAATAAAAAAAATATTATTATAAAATTTAGAACAAAGTTTTATTTTAATATAGAATGACGACCAGAAGAAGGAAATGTGACGATATCGGTTTAGTGAAAGCATGTTTTTCTGTACAGAACGAATTATTGACCATCTGTCATTTTCGTGACGGTCATTTTTGTGACGTCACGAAAATGACATTTGTAGCAGATTTACTATTTTGTAAGCCCTGCATTTAAATAATTTTTTATTTTGAGTTAAAGGATTTGTTGGTGTAGGATAAGCTTTATATTTAAATATTTAAAGTACTTTCCGGTATCCAGGTAAATATAAAAAAAAATACATACGACATTAATATTAAGATACAATTAAAAAAGCAAACTTTTAATTTTTTTTTTTTTTTTTTTTGCCCCCTTTAAGGTGTCATTGAGAATATTACTCAAAATATTTTACTTGTGTCATTTATGGCAAGATGCAGAAGATTAGTTTGCATGTCCTGAGAAAGAGGATGTCCATGAAATTCAAGTGCCACATATTCTGTGCAAAATTAGGAATTCTCCTGAACCTGCTTCAAATAGATATTTTAAACTTCAGGATGAAGATTTTAATAATGTTAAAAATGCTTTTTCTGAATTTAATTCAGTTAATCATTAAACTTGTAACTACAAAGATTTTAATACAATAAAATTGCTTGATATTCTCATTATTGCTCTTTCTTTTCCCTTCACAATCGTTTCTCTATTGTTCTAATATGTTCCATTTTCAATATTATATGGTCCTATTTCATTGACAAACAATGTTATTTCAGTGAAAAATAGTTATTTTGACAAATATTGTCATTTCAGTAACAAACAGTCGTTTCAGTGACAAACATTGTCATTTCAGTGACAAACCAGTCATTTCAGTGACATCATTTTTTGACATCTTTAAATGCTATAATTAAAAATTTAATGCAAGTAAGCTAATTATTTCCAGTTTATAGTCAAGAGGTATGCAGTCTATGATATTTCCCATTGATATAATTTATGTTTATAAAAAATTAAATTTAAATTTATTTATTTATTTATTTATTTATTTTTTTAATTTAAAAATTTTTTTTTTTTTTTTTTTTTTTTTTTATTTTATTTTATTTTTTAAAATGGGAAGATCTTTTTAGAAAAGCCTAAGTCTTGTATTTTTTAATGAATCTGAACCACAAAAAAAAATTTTTTTTAAATGGTAATTTTGATTTTATAAGATAATTAAAATTATAAATTTTTATTGAAAAATTTCAATAAAATTTTAAAAAATTATGATCGATCTCTGTCAAACTCAGAATTTATTTAAGATGTACTTACGGACTTATTTAAAAAAATTCAAATTAAAATACAAAGTTTGTAAAAAAAGTTTTAAAAAATCCAAAATGCACACTTATGTGATATTCAGCCATATATATTAACTACACCTAAGATAACTACTGTGTAGGAAAGAGTGATAATGAGTGGAGATGAATGGATCTATAATTGTATATAGAAATACATTTGTAAGAAACGATTTTTGATGATATGAAAATACCTTAAACAGATGGTCACATTTTAACCAAAATAATAAATATCTCAGTTTTTAAGACACTCTTCGTATCTGAATTTAAGACATCAATAATGTCTTAAAACACCGCCATTTTTAAGGCTTTCTCATAAATAAATAAATGAAGTTGGCATGTGATTCTGTTTTCCGTTAAAAATAGATTCTAAAATTTCCTAGAGCATATATAAAACACCAATAAATGAATAACAATAATAATAATATATATAAAGTCTAATTCCTGTACGTGGAACCGAACTAACAGTCTTCGGTATCGTAGACGAACGCTTCACCCAAGCACGCCACTCATCCACATAGCAAATTTAGTTTGTAAGGTAATATGCACTGCAGTATTAGTGAAACAAATTGCAGTTTTATATTATAATTGGTATTTTTTGTCTTAAAACTATCAGTATTATATATCTCATAAAAACCAATGCTATTGTAAAAGCCACCCCGCCCAGCAAAACTCTTACCTTTCTTACGGAGTCAAAAAAAGGATTAATATCAAATTTCGTCAGCGCTATTAATTCCCGAGAACTCAGTGCCTTGCTTAATGAAGATCTGCCAATTACTTTGCATGTATCTTTCTAATAAATCCTAATTTCTTTTAACATTTCTTGTTAACTGTGTTAGCTTTCTGGCTGCATTATAAAGTTATAATTTAAAGTATTTTTACGGCTGGGTGCGTAAATATTATTTTAATCTTTACTAACTAATTTTTTATTAATTAAAACTGCTACATAGATACATGCAGAGTTATTAGCGGATCTTCATTAAGCAAGGAATTGAGTTCCCGGGAACCAACAGCGTGGGCAAAATTTGATATCAATTTTTTTTTTTTTTTTTTTTTTTTTTTTTGGGGGGGGGGGGGGGTGCGTAAGAAAAGTAAGAGTTTTTGCTGGGCGGGGTAAGTTTTAGAATAGCATTGTTTTTTTTTTATGAGATATCACTTCTTTTTGCAGTTTATGCATGTGCTTTTATAAATATAATACATATGCATAATGGGTATATTTGTGTAATAGATCAATAAAATTCGTGAGCGTTATGCATAAATGTAAATATATCGTTACGAATTTGTAAATAATATTAGTTACTTTTATGTACTGTCGGTAACAAAAGTGTCCGAACACTAGCAAAAATTCCTATATAAAAAAGTAGAGTTAATACTGTTTTGTTAAATAAACCCTTTTCGAATCATGTTCTTAGTCAGTCTAAGAACATAATCCATAGAGTATAATCCATGGTTTGTCAGTACGTTTTCTTCGTTTTTTGAAAGCCGCGCGAAAAGAGTTATAATCTTTTTTTTTTAAAACCAATATCTTTCAAGTTCCATGTTTATGTACTTAATCAATCTAGAAATGCAATTACATTATTTTCAAGTTCTTTGAAAAGCCATATGTTCCTATAAGTAGTAAAGAGAGACTTGTTGAGATAAGATTCTATTAGTAGATATTCATATAAACTGAAAGAGTTGAAGATAAATGATAACATGGTGAAGGAATACGTATTAGATTATATAACTAACTATATATATAATGTAAAAAATAATTTAAAGGTGAATTTTAACAAAAATAAAATTATTGTTTTATAATGTTCTGAATAATAACTTTATATTTAGCTAATTCTTTTTTTTTTTTTTTTTTTTTTTTGCGAATGTTCCATGAAGCAGAAAAATATGTCGAGAAATAAATGTTTTTGGGAGATAGCGTGCAAAATCTATTACAAAAATTTAAAAGAAATTATTATTTTATACTTCATTATACATCTTTTTTTTTTTTTTTTCATTATTTTTAAGGCATACATATAGGTAAGTTTTATCTTAAGTGTATAAAAAGTCAGATATTGTATTATTTCTATGTTTAAATAAAATCTATAATACAGTAAGAATTAAATATTTAACTTCAACTTGATTAATAAACAAATAAGGAATTAAAAGTTGCAAAATTTAATTTGTATTCTGGACCATGTCGGTCGTGAGTTGTTCGGGATTGCTGAGTGGTAGCGAATCATTTCGTAGAACCGCAGGTCCTAGTAGAACGAGAGCTGGCTACATTAAAAATGTCATCATAAGGTTCATGGATTCTGATAACGGTAAAAGCTTTATTTTATGGTTAAGAAACACGAAAAAAGTCTTGCTGCCAGTTAGTTTGTGGCTATCGTGCCGGTAGACGGCCCTGAAGTGGCGTTATGATGCATAAAAAATAATAAGGTACATGGACTCTGATAACGGTAAAAGCTTTATTTTATGGTTAAGAAACAGGGAAAAATTTTGGCTGCCAGTTTGTTAGTGGCTAACGTGCCGGTAGACGGCGCTAAAGTAGCATTATGATGCATAAAAAAATCATAAGGTACATGGATTCCAAGTGCTGTTTTTTAATACTTATATATAGAGAAATCTAATGCACCAAATGGCTGACAAAAAAGCCGTGGCTAAATCCATGGCAGACGCCTTTAAAAAGTGCGCTGTAACTCGATTTCCCTTAACCCCTTAAAGCGCGCTATCCTCGCTGCGAGTACGCAAAATTTAAGATCCAGCTGCAAAAATTCATCCCGGAAATTTTTTAGCAAAAATTTACGCTTTCAACATATCAGAAAAGGCCGTTTTTTTTAACCTTAAAATTTAAAATTTCTTTTAGTTTAATTTAGTTCATGAATATAATTCCGGTGGCAGTATAATTTAAATGATCCGAATTGTCTTGCACCGCAAAGGGTTAAGTAAACGCTCGACGCGCTTGACATTTACGCGTAGAATAATTATTTAGAATTATAAAACGAAACATACACAATTTTTTTCGTATTATTTTTACAACTTTAAAATGTAACGATATACTAAACTGATAAATTTTAGAATTTTTTTTATCAGTAATTGGCTAATATGAAGCGCTCTATTTTCATTTTTTATTTACAGAAAATATTTACAGAGGAACTAATCAATTTTGCTGCTATTAAAATCTCACTCGGATTGTAGATCATCATCGCTGTCACAAATACAATCTTGTTCCGACTCGATTTCTGGACTGTCATCTGTAACATAATGAGAACTTTACACACCTAAAGAAAAACTGAATTAGATGATTAAACAAAAGTATTCTACCTTCAGATGTTTCATCATGGACGACATCTTTTACAGTACTGGGCACCTGCGGTCCATCAAACCAGTGGAATTGACATTTTTTTCTGTTAATTGTCACCCGTAATTATCAGGCTTTAATGTCGTCGGTACTTTTTTGAATGAATTCATCCAAATTGTAGCTATATACTTCGTTCTTAATAAGTGCTGCGTCAATTCAGTCTGGATAGGAGGTAATGTGAAAGCATCGAAATTGTGTATTTTTTTTTCTGGAAAGATTCGCCTAAATTGCTCACTTTATAAGTTTTCCAAAATAATGCGAATCGGGCATTATCTACAGAGTTCAGACATTTAAAACTATATAGATTGCAGACAAATTTTTCAAGGACTGGAAAAATAGTGTTTTCATCACAATCTTCATAGCCTATTTGAACTAAAGCTTTTTGAAATTCTTCGTTATTTCTGAGTATTTTTAAAGGGGGTTGTTTTCCTTTTCTAAAAAATGCAGGGTTAAAGTCACAGCCTGTGAAGGCATGAAATCCTGGTAATGATTTGCAAAAGAACTTACCTAGCATTTCATACATTGCTGACACGTCAATTTTTCTTCGTTTGTTAAAAAACCCCGTTTGTAGTATGTAAATTCTGCTATCAATTTGTACATTATTCATATTAGCTAGCATTACAATTAAAATGTCCGTATCGGAGCATTTAATCGTAATATTTGCGTTTGGTTCTATATTGCATGCATGGTAGACAATTTTTGTGTCCTCTTGTTCGTGAAAATTTAGGGTGAACTTGTCATTATTTGAAAATAATATTCTCTCTATTTCAACTTCTTACTGATAGCATTTATCAAAGTTGAGTAGCACATTTTTATTTTCGAAAAATGGAATCATTTCTGGCTGTTGCCAATGACTAATTAAGAAATTCACTAATGACTCTTTTCAATAATTGTTTCTCAGTTCTTTGTTGAAATAAGTGGGTCTTGCTTGCTCTGGCCTAAAAATTACGGACATCCGCACATGAGTATCTAAATCGTTGAGATCTTTCATAATATCGAAGGTGACCGATACGTATCAAAGATTACATGGATTTCGTGGGCTTCGTTGTTTGTTACCATATAAAGAATTTTTTTTTAAACATTTCCAAACGTTTTTGGCAAATCTTTAATACAGTGAATAAGAAAAAATCCACTAATTAAATAAATTTTGGTATAAGTCGGAGCTTTGCTTTGAACATCTTTTTTCCAAATTCTTTGATAGAACAGATTTATCTGTTTTATAAATGTATCATAATGATGTTTTTATATACTTATGATTTATTTGTAAATAAGTTACTATTCATATTATCATAATTTTTCTTATGCTAAGTTTTTAAATTTAAATTTAAATCTATTTAACTTTTAAAATAATATTCATTAGGTTTAATCTGGTCAATTTACTTCAAGTTAAAACATAAAATACTTACCCTTTTTTTTTTTGGCATTAAATAACTTTACAAAATAAAAGTAAATTAAATTTATTACCTAATAACAACCACATTTAAATTTACTAATTATAATTTTCTTTGGTACTAACAGGGTAAGTGGATCGTATAGTATTAAAAAAACAAACAATAAATCTCTCATCGCGTTGTGTTCTTAACAATAACTTTTACTTATTAACTTTTCTATCGCAAAACTCTAGTTCAGAAAAATGGGTAAAACAATACCCGCAGTCAGAAGTATAGAACTTTCTTGTTATGTTTTATCTGACACAATTAAATACAAAACCAATACTTTCACAAAGGAGCACAAACACTAAAATTTGAGTTTTTAACATATACAAATTTTTAATTAGACTACAGTAGAATTACACTATATTTCTTAATGTTTAACTTTCAGCAGAATAAGGGGAAAATATACCATCATGATACAGAAGCTAGTATTGATCTGGACCATCCGTCCTTACATACCAACACCAAGTTACTTTCTTAAAAAAAACTTAATACATTTTAAGTGAAGCAGCAAGATACAAGAAGCAGGAATATTAAAGACATGAATATATTAATTGACTTACATAACATTTGGTCTTTTAGCTGCCCCTTCCTTACAACCCGTCTCATAAAAAACTACCAAAATTCTCTCGACCTTTCATCATTATCTTCAGCCCACCACTAGATATCAAGAGGAAAAAACAGACCAGCCTCCAATCTCTTCTCTCTAAAACAGCTATCTTACGACCTCACTCAGCCAAAGACCAGCGAGTCTAAATCAGATCAAGCACTAACTACTTCCCAAACGAAAAGATAAGATCTCTTGTTTTTGAAAAAAAAAAAATGTCCACTTTTTATCCAAACCGGGAGGGGAAAGCAGTCGCCCGGCCTTCCTCTCCCCATGATACATCAGCAAACCCACTACGCCGAATGAGTGCGTAGCAACACCACGAGATACAGCTCGTGACTCCTCCCCTGTGATTCTCATATGGTAATTCTTGCGCTCACGTCACAGAACGGGGTGAAAAAGGGGACCCCCCCGCTTATCAGCTGTTTTCTTCAGCCATGTTTTTCGAGGTCACGTTTCACGCTTCACTTCGATAAAAAGGGAAAAGAGAGAAAGGGTTTTTGAATACTAGTTTTCACTATACAGATGCAATATGCATTCCAGATCGATGGCATTTACAGCTGTTTCCCAAAGCAGCTTAACAAAATGAATGCTTTACTCGTGACACTGGAACAAAGAATCTCATATTTTCTACATACTTTCTAGAATATATTTTGTTTACCCAAATTCCCCCATGGAAATCTTATCCTGATCCCATACACAAAAGATGCCTTCACACTAGGATTATCTATATACAAACTATTCTTATTAATTTCCTAAGCATTTTTACATATTTCTTAACATGTATTTACATTTTTTATTTAATCACCCCCACCTGTTAAGCTATTTGTTTAATTGGAAAAGAAAATTTCTTGAAAAGGAGGAAAAAGTTAATCATAGCACAAAAGATTAATTATACATGTTAAATTATTTATTTAATTGCGAAAGATAATTTCTTGAAAAATGAAAAAGTTAATCACAGCACCAAAAGACTAAATATACGCTGTGATAAATGGATCCAACCAAGTGGCACATACTCATCGGAACAGATGTTAGAGGATAAGCAAGTATTTTTTTCAAAATCGGTGTTCTTATTCATCAAGATGAACAACATGCGACCGAATAAGTCACGCTGTCATCGTACTTCTTGAATTTTACTATTCACTCTCACTAATCTTTTCTCAGTCGAAGCAGCAAAATTGTAAATTTTATTTTGTTTCATTGTAGATTCGAATCTAATATCAGACACGGCACACTCCTAAACGAACGTTTCTCTTAATTGTTGATCGTTTTTCTCAACATTCAATAGTTATTCAGACACTTCCTGAGACGCAGCTTGTTCTGCTGCAATATTATATAATTGATCACTCTGGATATCTTCGCTGTTAAAAGGGTTTACATTCTGCTTCAAGCTAGTTATAAAACTTTGTAGTTGTGTGGAATCTTTTAAAATCTGGTGTTTTTCTAAATCGCTGGTGATGTCCTGCATCTTTTTCTTCGTGTGAGATACTATTGTTGATCGAATGCCATGACTTTTGGCCCACCTTTCACGCGCTGAGATTGCGTTTGTAAAATGAGTTATACCTGTTAACCTCTTGGAAGCACTAACATTAACTGTTTGCTCTAACGTCAAATCGACAGGCATTCTCGAAAATGGTTTTTCTGTTCTTTTCACGCCGAAGTATCCATTTTTAAAATCCTCCTCCAAGCCTGGATAAATTAAGTGCACTTTTAATAAATTGTCGTGATATTTTGGAAGCCATCGAGAATAATTACCTTGGTTGAAAATAAAAAATAAATTTACTAACTTAGGTATCACTTGTTTAAAAAGTTCAAAATGTCCAAGACGAATACTTCTGGAAAACATAAGATAATAATTAACGAAGTTAATATACAGTGCGTAAAACTGTGTAGTTTTATCATGATCGCCATTCAAAGTGTTTGATTCAAAATTTAAATAGCCAATTAATAAATTGTTTAATGTACTCTTATGAATATCAAAATTTCATGCGATAGTTGACTGAAGTTCTTTGATAACCTCAATCAGATCGACGTCAATGGTTTTCTGTTCTTTTCATAGAAATTCTTCGAAAAGTAATGATCTCAATCCTAAAGCTACTAACAGGTGTAACCGCTTGGAACGATTAAAATGCTTCCCACTTAAAAATCCGTTTAGTGAACCTGAAGCTAATAAACCACTTTCAACCATCGTGTACGGTAATCCACACTCATCAATAAATTTTCCAATCACCTTAAAATAAGCCATCATTATGTGGAAACCACCAAGGTGAATGAAAATATTGTCGAACTGTGATTTATGAGTACATTGAATTTGGTAAGCTACTTTAGCAATTGCCAAATCATACGTCACTTGTATATACTGTTGCGAACACTCTTCAGCTATTTTTTGACTTTGTCGCATTGTTTCGTACACAACGGATATATTTGTAGGTGAAATATTAATCGGCGTAAGATAAGAAACTTTTTGCTCAAGTGAGTGATCATCTAGAATCTTGCTGTTATATCCAACCCACATAGGTACATTAGCGATTTTTAAATTGTGTGATATTGCCCAAGTTACATCTAACTTAAAAAATAATATCTGACTTCGATAACACGTAAATCACTATCAAGAGGTATCTGTCAGTTTGGCTTTCTTTGAATAAGGAAGTAGCTCCGTAGATAAAGCTTCAACATTTCTTCTCCTTTTTGTTGGAGGTGCCCTAATACTATTTTCTGCTTCAGATTTATTAAGAGCATTTGAAAAATTTGGTTGCACATTTTGATATATAATTCCTACTGTGTCATGTAGCATATATTTCCCGCTACAAGTTTCTACAAATCGATCGTAATTATCAAATGCTACTTCTATGCAGTAGTAAAGGGTTAATAGAACGTCTTCAGGACAGATGACTGATTTGCTTAGGTATGAAAATATCGCTTCTGTTTCCAGTTCTTCTACAGTAATGTAGCTGACGCATTGGCCGTATTTATTAAGCAAATCTACAACTTTTCAGCTACTTGTGAGGCTTTTTAAAGTTATTCCAAGTGTAATTTGCTTCAATGTTTTTATGTTGCCATGGTGAATAGCATAAACTAAATCCTGTGCTATGGAATTTACTTTCCGTGTACAGATAGAACTTTTTACAGTCCTGCAGTCATTTTCGCAAATCAAAGAGCCAATAAATTGCAAAATATCCGCCGGAATTTCGCATTCTTCCTTAATCAAGTCCTTCGTTGTTAACTTTTCAGGTAATGGACATAATTTTCTTTCTTAAAAGAAGGGCAGCATGTTGTAATGTCTCGGATTCCTCAAATTCAGTGAACGATTTCTCTGATATAATACATCCTTCCCGTAGTGCTATAATTTTGCGGTTGTGCATAGTAATTATTTGCAATTGATTACCAATTTTTTTTCTAATTTTTTGAGCAATTTAGCACTTGTTATGGACGACTCAAAACTATTATACTTATCCGAAAATAACTTATGCAATGCACTTTTCAAATATTCTACTACAAATTTTAATGAGTAGCAACGTTTATTCTCAATGGTATTTTCAGCTATAAAAGAATATAGTTCCTTATCTACTAAATAGTTAACGTTTCTTGCGACATACCAATCTGATTGTTTAAGCTCCGGAGCAGTAATACTTCTTTTAATGTGCATTAATTTGCATGCATTATGATAATGAATGACACGGCCAGTCCCTAACAATGTAATTTTAGATAAGATCTCACTATCGTTCAAGACCGTTGCATGCATTTAAAATTTTTCAATTACAATATGATTTGGAGATATTATAAAAAGCAATGCTTTTTGACCTTGTCTTTTTCTAGATTTGTTGAAAAAAAAAAAAAAAAAAACCAAGTACCTGTATTTTTAGCATCGGAATCTTGAACTAAAGGTTGTACTGCACCATCCAATTCTACGAGTTCATAGTCAATAGTCATTATAGATGGCTGAAATTTATCGTGATTATTCCCTGCAAAATAAATATTTATTCTTACTAATTTGATTTCATAACAGATTTTTAAAATGCACCTTACCAATTTTTTATACCTATTTTGTGAGAAACAGCTCAATACGAATAGTATGGATATACTATATATATATATCTACTAAATATTTTATCTAAACATTATACTATTACTGTATGTGATGATAACAAATATTGTATAAAAAACAGTTTTCAACTAGTTAAGCTTACAAAAAATTTAAATAATATCACTAATATTAAAACATTTGATTAATATAAAGGACAATTCCATATTTATCTCGAATACTTCATAGCGTCCCTGCTTCTGGTGTAGTGTCTTTTGATTGCTGAGATTCGTTATATCTATTCAAATATTTTTTCTTAATAGCTGTAGTAAATAGTTTATAGCAGTGTTTGTGATATCCATGTAAGTTATCTACTGTCTTTGGTAATACTATGTCACTATATTTTAGATTATATGCGGCACGAACTTTCAAAATATCTTGGCACTTTTTCAATTTGTCTTCTTCAAAATTACTATATTTAGATCATCAATAGAACAACCTAACACACACTTTTTGACCATAGTCATGATGTACACAAATTTTATAACTCAATTATCAAGTTAAAAAATTGTTCGATAAATGAAACAATAATAACAATATTACCTATGTAAAAACATACTTAAAAATATATCTGGCTCCATTTATTAGAACTTTTCCAAACATCAAAATAGCGATCCTCTGATGCCATAACACAAATACACATCCAAAGAAAGAAAGAAAGAAAAAAAAAATATCGTCTGCAAAAAATTATTACAGATCATGGATATTTGTCGTTTGATGGTTAATTATTCCATTAAATAAAATTGATATTAATGCAGAAATAATAGCAAAATATAAAAAAAATCAAATTAAGTAATTGTTTTTAGGATCCCAAATATAAACTCCAAAAAAATATTTGTTTACGTTTATTTAATAAATTCAAATAGTTTTAAATCTCATAAAGTGTCCCGTTTAAATATTTTTTATAATTATAAATATTTATTCTACGCGTAAATGTCAAGTGCGTCGAGCGTTTACTTAAGGGAAATCGAGTTACAGTGCACTTATTAAAGGCCTCTGCCATGGCTTTAGCCACGGCTTTTTTGTCAGCCATTTGGTGCCTTACATTTTTCTATATATAAGTATTAAAAAACAGCACTTGGAATCCATGTACCTTATGATTTTTTTTATGCATCATAACGCCACTTTAGCGCCGTCTGCCGGCACGTTAGCCACTCACAAACTGGCAGCCATTTTCAACCATTAAATAAATTTTAAAAATGTAATTGTGTAGTATATAAACTAAAATTAATTTTAAAATATTTTAGACGTTATTACGCGAATGAATTTGTAGAAAAAAATATTTTTTTTTTATGTGATATTATATTTCTTTTATAATATGCTGGTAAATTATACATTGTAAGATTATATGTAAAATACAATAATTCTACAAATCTTAAAAATTGCTATGACCTGCAATGGATAAAAAGAGATTAATGCTTGTTTAAAACGTTTTATGAATACTTAGAAAAAAATATATACCGCCTCCATCTAGAACGAATAAGTAGTCAATTTCTGAAACCCTAAACCAGAAATATAGATTTACGAGCTATGCGTATAAGGTAAACAAATAACCTGGATAGACGAAATGTTCGAGAATTTCTAGTCTAAACTTTTTTAGATGGCGAAATAATATTATGAAGATTATGAAGATTACGAATCCTTTGTATTGCCAGAATTTCGGGCTTGGGTGATATATCAAGATTATAATTACTGAAACTCGACTCGAGTTCGCATTTACTTGCAAAGATTTTTAAATAAGTTTGATCCCACGATAATATAGAAAAACGATCTAGAATTCTAATAGGCGTTTTTAGAACTCTCTAGTAAAAGGATCTGGAATTTATAAGGATGACATGAAACTATATTTACTAAACACACAATTTAGTTTATAGACGTCAGACACAGAAATTTTTCTCAGTGAATGGAAAAAAAAAGTCGCAAATTTATTAATGATTTAATATATAAACTTTGACATTTTGTATCGTCAATTTTTTTTAAATATCAATTAGAAACTTGGTGATTCAAATTAATAAAAATTGTTAACAGAGTCATAAAAAAATTGTCAGTTTTTTCGATTTTCCGAGAAATGAATTACAACAAAAAATTGTAATAGAAATTTTTAGTAAAAATTTTCTACTAATTATATGCCATTAATTGTATCGGAAAATTCTTTTAGAAACTAGTAGTACTAAAATTCTTTAAAAAGAAAGAATCTAAAAGATAACAATTATAATTTTAAATATATATATTATATTTTATAACCTTTAAACTTTTAAGAGTGTACACTGAGAAAAAAAAAAAAAATATATATATATATATATATATATCGCTGTCATCTAGAATGAATAAGTGGTCATTTTCTAAATACCTTAACTAGAAATATATATTTCCGAGCTATGTGCATAAGGCACGCTGAATAGACGAAATGATCGAGAATTTCTAGTCTGCACATTTCTAAATAAAAAACAATATTCTGAATCTTTTGTATTGCGAGAAATTCTCGCTTGGTTTTCTAAAATTGGGTAATAAACCAAGATTATAGTTGCTGAATCCCACCTCTTATATTCGCATTTATTTGCAGATATTTTTAATAACTTTGTCCCCGTGAATATAATCAAACGCTTTAGAATTGTAATAGGGGTTTCTAGAAATCACTTCCAAAGGGGACTAGAATTTATAAGGATGACACGGAACTATTTTTTAAGAGCCGCAATTTAGATTCTAGATGTCAGTTACAGAATTTTTTCTCAGTGTAGTCTTAGAAATACGGATGAAAAAAATCATTAATTTAAGAAAAGAAATTTTTATTAATATGCATAAAAACATACTATATGTATATAAATGCACTGCTTTCTGAATTATTGTCATTATAAATACTCACAAAATTTAAATTGTATACAATAAAGGAAAAATATTCAGCAATGTTTTGTTATTTACAAACAATTAAAATAATAGAGTCAAATCATTTTATGAAGTAATCATGCAAGAGGCTTTTTATAAAATAATTATTTTTCTCTATCATATAAGATTATCAAAAATGATTGATTAATTATAAGATTTAAACACTTTATTCTATTCAAATCCCCTTGAAGCATAAACTAAGTAAACTTATAAATCTGAAAGGGGGCATTGTTCTGCTGTTTTAAAATGCAAATCAAAGTAATTTAATTTGGTGATGCAGTTTAGCTTTTCTTTGTACGTATCGTAGTCTTAATTAAATTACGATACAGTTAATTCTATTTTATAAGTTGCTTCATATGTGAATGCATATTCCAAAATAGACTTTTTTAATCTTGATTCAATTTCAAGTAATAAATTACTAATCTTTCATGTATGACAGCTAAAGTTGTAATTTGATAGTAATCTGCAAAATTTCCCTTTGCTATTTTCAAAAAAAGTAAATATCAGTTATAAAGGAAATGTTCACATATTTCAATATTTAAATAGCTTTAAGTATTTAATAAAATATAGCCACGCAAATATTAAAGGCAGTTTATAATGCTAATATGTATTTAAAAATCAACGCTAAGAAAAAGTTATTGATTTGATACTTCCAAAATTTTCTTCATCAATATGTTGGTTATTTCTATCAGCTGTTTATTGATATATTAATGCGATTTGCTGAGAACTTCTCTAAATAAAAATAATCTGGTGTGTCACTCACACTTCTTTCTCTTACTCTGCATTTCAATACTATAAAGGCATATTACAAATTATGCAGTAAATCAATAAAGTAAAATAATAAAGATCAATCTACTTGAAAAACAATCTGAAATAAGTTTAGGTACCTTTTTATTTGAAATATAATTCTGCGTGAAAAGGAAAACCGTCCCTATTAACCTCCTTTCACTTAAAGTGCCTACATTATTATTATTATTATTATTATTATTATTTTAATTACGCTGTCAATAATTTGCTTTCAAACATGCTAATTTTGATAAAATAATTTAAATGGCAAACTAAGACGAATTTCAAAATGCCAAATTTAATTTTCCTGGAGTTATTTCTTTTTAAGTTATGCTGATAACAGATATCATATACATTGCAGATCAACCACTAAGAATTTGACTTCGTATTCAGGGCACCTCAAAATGTGATATTATATATATATATATATATATATATATATATATATAACAGTGAAAAAATAACATAAAAAAAAACAACTTTGTTTACAGTATGGGCATGAAAAATTAATTTTTCTTTCTGAGCAGTATTCATCGACACACTAAAATGTAACAAAGCACTTTCATCAATTACATTTAATGGAAAAGAACGTTTAACTTAATTTCTGGTCAGCCTTGTATATTGTATATAAACTACATGCACATCACATTGTGCACTTAAAATTAGTTGCATATGAAAAACGTCTAACACAAAAGGAAATATACTTACAGTAATTTTCAAGTAAAGACGCAATATATCAAAATATTTTGGGTAGCCCTGTAAACAAATGCTGAATGATTCTATAACAAATCTACACAAAACACGTTTTTAAGCCTGGTGTTAGTGGCATTTTAGGCAAAGAGGGTAGGTTTTTTTGCCCTCAGAAAAAGAAGGGCATTTCAGGTTGTCGCTGGCAAGGCGCGAGAGGCTGCGCAGGATTTCTTGTCACATGAAAGGGATAAGGATATACACTCCTAATACCCATAGTGAGTAGGGGCACAAGTCAATCCTTCCTATTTTGAGATTTTTACGGTGAGAAGACTCTAGGTAAATACATTCTGAAGAAGACGGGCTGTAAATCAGCGTGTATTAAAAGTAATCATAAGTTAAAATCTACTATAGGATTTTTTTTCCTTGTATTAACAGGATTTGTTAAAATGTAAACACAAAGCACTTTTATGTAAGAAAAAAATACAAATTATGGAGATATATAAGAATTATACATTGAATTTTGGAAACTCTCTTCTGTACATATTACTAATCTTTCCTTATTTATTATACATAATATATATATATATACATATATATATATATATATATATATATATATATATTAACAATATATAAAAAAAAAAAAAAAAAAAAAAAAAAAAGCAGAATCTTCAAAAACATTTTTAGTTTAAAAATTGCATTGAAACACTAGATATGGTGCTATTTTAAAATTCAGAGGAAAAAAAAAAAAAGGTTTCTCTTTTCTAAATGAAAAGATCAAGTAAGCATAAACTTAATATATTTTGTCTCATTAAGTTTTTCCCCCCCTTCTTCCTCGAGGGCTTCTATTAAGATCATTTGACGTATTTATATTTTCAACTGTTTATTGATTTTTTTTTTTTTTTTTTCATAATAAGTAAAAATAATGTTTGAAATTTTAACAAAAATTATAAAACCCAAAATCTAAAAAAAAAAAAAAAAAAAAAAAAAAAAAAAAACTTTAAAATAAGTTTATTATTCATAAAAGAAAAAAAAATCGTCTTTTTGCATAAGAAATTACAGTATTTGGAAAAAGAATAATTAAAATAAATAAATAAATAAGAATAAATGCTTTTTAATATAATTTTCACTTTTTTTCTTTTTATAGAACAATCTTTTTATACAAGAAACAGATTTTTTATCGCTTCACGATTTTTTTTCTCAGAGTATTGAAGTTAATTTATAAAAGTGTTCCGTATAAAGGCATAAAAAATAGTATGTATATATGTATATATATATATATATATATTAAGACATTCAAAATTGACCATATTATCTACACACATTTTTTGTTTTTGTTTTTGTTATTTGAATCTCTTAAAATTTTTATTGTAACAACTAGATCTAACAACAACTAAAAAAAAAAAAAAAAAAAAAAAAAAAAACACCATCATTTGCGTGTATTTTTTTATTTTATTTAAAAGTATAATTAAGTCTTTATAATAAGTTTTTCAATTTAGAAGGTCACGTTACACAGTGCTATTCCACAAATAACCGTACACTTTCAGTTTCAGACATTTTGTCAAATACTTCCAAAACTACTGTTTGAATCATCTTTAGAATTCAGGATTATACAAAAAAAAAAAAAAAAAAAAAAAATCTTCTTAAGACAGGTACCGTATACAATTAGAATGGACTGATATTTAGTGTCTCCCAGAAAAAAAAAAAAAAAAAAAAAAAAGCTAAACAATATTTGGTTTTACTAACATTTTTATTGTGATTTAATCGATGGCAATATAGTGTTCGTTGGTTGTAAATAAATATTGATAAACCTTTCTTATCTTTTTCCCTGTTTTTGAGAGAAACCGATATTCAGTACAACTTGCCGTGCAAAACGTTTTTAATTTACATGATACTTAACTACACTTTATACTTAACTAGGCATGTACTTAATAGATAGCCACCTCGTGAGCTAGATTTTCACCTCGGGAAAAAAAAAATCTTCTTAAGGCAGATACTGTATACAATTAATTTATGGTAATAGTGATATGAGCCATTCACTTAGCGCAAGTATTATAATTCATAAAACATTTTTTGTGAATAAAGTGGGGGATAATATTATTGAATCTTTTTTTATATTTGATATTTTTGCTTTCAATTTTCTAACGAAATACTTGATGAAATGTTTTTGAACTTCGGACATGCAAATAACATTTATAATCTCACACTTTTTAGTAATGATTTAAACATATCTCTATATCATATCCCTATATGTACTTATGTTTATTGGGACCAATTACTTAGGACCAACAAAATTTGGAGGGGAAAAAAATCCCCCAAATTAAACTGTATGTTAAAAAAGTAACTTGTAACTTTAACTAATGCTCTCAGGTAATATTTGCGATATTTGTATGGTTTTAGTTATAATAGCATATAAGAACCATGGACATATAATTACTGGAGATCTTGAATTTGTTAATAACCGCAATTTAAAAAAACTTATGCATTATGGCACAAAATTTAGACTTCCTTCAAAAACTAATATTCCACAGATTTTACAGCAATTAACTTTTGATATTGACTTGTTTATCTATAAAATATCTATATCCTATAATAAACCTATTGAATATTTTAATCAATGGAAAGTTTTAGTGATTTCGAAACTGAAAAATGAATTAATAAAATATAAAACACATTTAACTTATTACAGTAAATCCGATCTATTTAATTCTATTCATGTACTCAAACAAAACTATGTTATTACTTATGTTGATAAATCTCCGAATAACTATGCCATAATATGTAAAAAATATTATCTTTCTCTACTTGAAAAAACCATTTCTTGAAGTGCTAACTTTCATCCCACCTGTAGTGACATTAAAATTAATAATAGAAAAATTCATAACTTTTATAAATTATTAAAGCTTCCATTTAATAATTTCAATTATCCTTATATTGTCCTTATTCCTAAATTTCATAAAAATCCTATTAAATTCAGAACTGTTACTATTGGTTGTAATACATATAACAATAATGCTAATAAAATCCTCCTTGATATTCTTAAACAAATTTATAACTTCATTAGTAAATCCAACAATTTCTATTGTCTTAAAAATAGCTATCAACTCAGAGAAATTGTACAAACTATGAAAAATATTAATGATATTAATACTTATGATTTTGCTGACTTGTTTAATAATATTAATTTAACTGATCTTCATCAAATTATTTACAACCTTTATTTGCGATTTAAAAGTGAACTTTCTCTTCCTAAATACTTTAGTGCAGCTTCCTTTAAAACTCTTTTAAATTTTATTATTCACAATAATTTTATTCTACATAACAACACTATTTATATCCAAAAGGTCGGTATCCCACAAGGGGGATGTAGCTCAAGTCTGTTAGCTGACTTATATCTATACCATTATGAACAAAGTTTCTGTAATAATAATGTCATTATTTATAGATACATTGATGATATTATAATTTTTTATGTTAATAACTCTACTCCATCTTTATTAAAATTTCAATATCCATCTCACCTTACACTAACACATAATTATCTTAACAACAATTGTATTAGCTTTTTAGATTTACATCTTAAATTAAATGATGGTAAAATATCTACTGATCTATATGATAAACGCAAAGATTTCTGCTTTAAAGTAAATTTATTTACACATTTTAATTCCTGTCTTCATTTATCTGTATACAGAAATATTATTCTTAATCATCTATTTCGAATAAACAGACTTTGTTCATCTCATAACAAAAACAAGAATATTAACAATTTAATTAAAACTGCTACTGCTATGGGTTATCCTAAGAGATTTATTTATTCGATTATTTATCAATACGTATTCATTGTCTCAAAAAAAAAAAAAAAAAAAAATGTATTTGTGTAGGTGTATATATATATATATATATGTATATATATATGTATGTGTACATTTCTATATTTAAAAAAAAAAAAAAAAAAAAAAATTAGTAATAATTAACATGTGGCGGATGGGAGGGCAGATGTTTGATTAAGGAGGAAGGGTGGAGTTGTTTGGCTGGTTGGTTGGGTGGGTTGCCGAATTTAAATAAATAAAAAAAAAAAAAAAAAAAAAAAAAAAAAAAAAAAAAAAGATAGAAGCTTGGTCTTATTGCAATTGCAGGATACATCATCTCTTTCTGGTTGATATTGTTTAAGTTTCAACAATATATAATTCATTTGCTTAATTAAAAAAAAAAACAAAAAAAAACTAGATATCATTCAAATTTGATGTGTTCATACTAAACGTACATACTAATAATACTTCACAATAATAATTATACTAATAACAATAATAATTATTAAAATTATTAATTATAATAATTATAATAATAATATTAATAAGAATAATATTAAATTTTAAAATTATTCACCAATTTTCTAATCATAATGACTTTATCATCACTTGTTGGCCTATTCTTTTGTTAGTTTAAGACTATTATTACTAATAATAATTATTAAAATTTTAAAATTAAAATTATTCACCAATTTCCTATTTCATAATAATAATAATAATATTAATAACAATAATAATTTTTAAAATTAAAATTATTCACCAATTTCCTATTCATAATAACTTAATTATCACTTGTTGGCCTTTTCTTATGTTAGCTTAAGACTATAAATTACACTCATATAAATAGAACATCTATCGTACACTTTTTCTTAAATCACTTAATAGTAACTTATTTTTTCCACGTTAGATGGCGCGCTCATACGTTGAGTCGAACGTATGCCCTACTGCGAAAATCGTATTAATCTTATTTATACTTAAATTTACCTCTCGAATATTATTTAATTGTGAATTCAGCTTTTAAATTTTAAGAAAAATATTTATCACTTCATGCTTACATTTATTTCATTTCAGAAACTTTCGATTAATCGATTCTCTACTTTTAATTATTTCTTTTCAGTTTGTTCGTTTTGGCAACCGCCCAGACTTTTATTCGATTTGGATTTGATTTACATGTGGCCAGCACCTTTCACGAATTCCAATTTTCATTATGGTTAAGTTATTTTATCCGCCAATTTCCTTTTATCTTTCTTTCTTTCTTTCTTTTTTTTTATGCAAGATTGAAACTAGTGTTGTATATTGCTGAAAAGCTATACAATATTCGAAATATTGCATTAATTGTTGACAGTACTGCTAGTTTCCTGATGAGATCGGTACTGGATTTCAGCATTTTTAACTCCATTTTTCCTTCATGCATTCCTTTTTATTTCAATAGTCATTTTGGTTAATTTCTTTCAATTCTTATCTTGTGTTGCATGAATTTACTGGACTAATGGATTAAGACAACTAACTCATAGTTTAGGTTTAAGTGATATACGTCATTTCTCTTCTGCGTAAGTACTTTAACATGTTTTTACTATTCAGTGAAATTTACTTAAATGGTAATTGTGACAATAAATTAATACGTAATACATCTAATTATTAAATTCATTGTTGGTATTTTCATCTTTCTCTAATTTGCTGAGTATTGTAAAGGAATTAAATAATTTAATATATTTACATTTAAATTTAAACTGCTGCTTAAGCGCAAAAAATTTTAAATGTAATTTATTTATTTATTAAATTAATTTCATAGTTATTGTTTATTGTATATATTATTACTTATATACAAATAGCCTATTTTGGCATTAACACTATTTTAAAAATTTATACACTTTGACTATAGCTGCTAATGCGCTTAAACAAATGTGTATTATTTCAATTATTTCAATTATTTTTCCTGACATTGATTTTAAACAATTCAATCTCAAAATTTCTAAAAAACCTCAAAAAATACAATCTAATTCTCAGTTAATTATTAATTTTTCAAATCAAATATTTAATAAAATCAACATCACTTCAATTATTAATGATAAATCTTGTATGTTTCCCATCAATGATTTACAAATTTCTCGTACATTTAAATATCCTATTACTCTTGGTCGATTGTTATTCAATTATAATTCAGTGTCAAAATCTACCTTTTCTACTGGTGTATCCTGTAGTTGTGATGATCCTTCTTATGAAAAATATGTAGACAAGAACCATGGACATATAATTACTGGAGATCTTGAATTTGTTAATAACCGCAATTTAAAAAAACTTATGCATTATGGCACAAAATTTAGACTTCCTTCAAAAACTAATATTCCACAGATTTTACAGCAATTAACTTTTGATATTGACTTGTTTATCTATAAAATATCTATATCCTATAATAAACCTATTGAATATTTTAATCAATGGAAAGTTTTAGTGATTTCGAAACTGAAAAATGAATTAATAAAATATAAAACACATTTAACTTATTACAGTAAATCCGATCTATTTAATTCTATTCATGTACTCAAACAAAACTATGTTATTACTTATGTTGATAAATCTCCGAATAACTATGCCATAATATGTAAAAAATATTATCTTTCTCTACTTGAAAAAACCATTTCTTGAAGTGCTAACTTTCATCCCACCTGTAGTGACATTAAAATTAATAATAGAAAAATTCATAACTTTTATAAATTATTAAAGCTTCCATTTAATAATTTCAATTATCCTCATATTGTCCTTATTCCTAAATTTCATAAAAATCCTATTAAATTCAGAACTGTTACTATTGGTTGTAATACATATAACAATAATGCTAATAAAATCCTCCTTGATATTCTTAAACAAATTTATAACTTCATTAGTAAATCCAACAATTTCTATTGTCTTAAAAATAGCTATCAACTCAGAGAAATTGTACAAACTATGAAAAATGTTAATGATATTAATACTTATGATTTTGCTGACTTGTTTAATAATATTAATTTAACTGATCTTCATCAAATTATTTACAACCTTTATTTGCGATTTAAAAGTGAACTTTCTCTTCCTAAATACTTTAGTGCAGCTTCCTTTAAAACTCTTTTAAATTTTATTATTCACAATTTTATTCTACATAACAACACTATTTATATCCAAAAGGTCGGTATCCCACAAGGGGGATGTAGCTCAAGTCTGTTAGCTGACTTATATCTATACCATTATGAACAAAGTTTCTGTAATAATAATGTCATTATTTATAGATACATTGATGATATTATAATTTTTTATGTTAATAACTCTACTCCATCTTTATTAAAATTTCAATATCCATCTCACCTTACACTAACACATAATTATCTTAACAACAATTGTATTAGCTTTTTAGATTTACATCTTAAATTAAATGATGGTAAAATATCTACTGATCTATATGATAAACGCAAAGATTTCTGCTTTAAAGTAAATTTATTTACACATTTTAATTCCTGTCTTCATTTATCTGTATACAGAAATATTATTCTTAATCATCTATTTCGAATAAACAGACTTTGTTCATCTCATAACAAAAACAAGAATATTAACAATTTAATTAAAACTGCTACTGCTATGGGTTATCCTAAGGGATTTATTTATTCGATTATTTATCAATAAGTGTTCATTGTCTCAAAAAAAAAAAAAAAAAAAATGTATTTGTGTAGGTGTATATATATATATATATATATGTATATATATATATGTATGTGTACATTTCTATATTTAAAAAAAAAAAAAAAAAAAAAAAAAAAATAGTAATAATTAACATGTGGCGGATGGGAGGGCTCTTGGATTCGGGGCATTTGCTGGGTGTCTGGCATCCCTTTAAAAAAAAAAAAAAAAAATTGTGCCAATTTTTTTTTTTCGGAAGACGGAGAGTGTTTGTGGAAGAGTTTTCCGCAACTGTGTAAAATAATAAATAAAGAAATAATTTAATAACGTAATTTTAAAAATAAATAAATCCCTAGCCGTTAATCTACTCAGTCAGTGCGCATAGATGGAAATAACCGCTCTTTGCCGCAAGTGACAAAAAGAGAAAGTAATATTCTTCATCCTTTTTCGCTAAACGGGGTGGATTGTGACCTTGGCTCTCGGGTCGGTAGAAAAAGTGACTCCTGGCTTTTTACGAAATCGACGGAGTTCAGTTGAATGAGACGGGTTGTTTTTCCCAGGGGAGGTTTTCTCTTGCGTGTTGGCAACGTTGATTACGCGGGAAGCAAGGCACGCTTGCTTCTGGTCAAGGGAGGATGACGCGAGCCGACATGTAGGTAGCCGAGTACGTGTCGGTCCTTTGGGGCGAAAGCCCCGGCTGGGGCTCTGGTGTGCCCTCCTTCACAGAAATATACTGCATAGCTTTGAAGTAAGAACTACTTTCTTAACAGCTTAAGTAAAAATTTAACCATGGAAGATCAACGGCAAGATCGTACGAAGTTTTCTTGTGAAACTCAAAGTATGGGGATGACCTAACCACGGAAAATGTGATAGGAATTGCCGGTTATCTGTTGAGCATTATTCTGTCCACTTTTGGAAAATAAACGTAGCTTCCTGAAATGAAAAGCATTATTCTAGATGCCTAGTTTAGAGATTGGTGATACTGATGTTACTTTGATGGGGTATGATGCTAGAAAAAGGAAAAGGGAAGTTGAATGCCCCTTTAAGAGGATAATTTTCCGGAAGAAAAAAAAAAGTGCTTTCCTGTATTGGAGAAGAAAAATAGTACCTAGTCGGCAGCGAGTAGTATATGGTCGGAAGATTTTTCCCGAAAATACATTTGGATAGACATCCTCGCAGTTATGCCAGAGAAAAGCTGTACAGGTGTGAGTAGTGCTTGTAAGGATTGCTGGAAAGGTGCACAAATACCCCTCTAGGCATCTCCACAACAGAAAAACCCGTGAGAATGTCAAATATGTGCGTAATGGTCTTTCCCAAGAAGTTAAATGTTGAATAGGCAGGTACGCATACTGACTGAGATGATAGGCACCTGTGCAACCAAAAAAAAAAGTTTAATGGCTTGAGGAAAGTGGAAAACCAGTCATCCTCGGACACCCGAATTGTGTGGTAAATATATTTTTTATTTCTCTATTGTATTAACCCTTTCAGGGGCGGTGGCTAGAGGGTCTATCCACCTACTTTAGAAATTTTTCTCTAAGTGTGCAGTGGCTACTTTTTTTATCCACTTTTATGAAAAGTTAATGTGTACTTCTAAAATTGAAATAGAGATGGCAGTACTACAGTAACTTTAAGCAGAATGTGCCTGTGAATTTTTTAAATGGACAAGTTGCGGGAAAATTTTTTGAAGTTTCTTTTATATATTTTTATGAAAAATAATTTTTTATTCAAAAGTATTTGGTAGTGTAAATATACTGTAATGCACCTTTTAAATACAACAGATTTACATATTATCTTAGATCATTAATTTTAGTTTGATTTTTAGGAGCATCTTTTAGGTGGATAGACACAGTGGCTAGAACGCCTAGCCACCACCCACAAAAAAATCCCCACATGCTGAATTTTTTTCTTCATCAAATATGACTTGTAGGGGATGTTTACTTTATGATATATATATATTTAAAAGGAAATTCAATCATTTTTACTTAGTGCCCCTGAAAGGGTTAATACAGTGTGCTCGTCGTTGTTATAACTGGTACTAACTGATTTAATTTATGAGTTAAATAACTTCAGATGCGCTTGCAACACATAAGTGATTTTTATTTTTACGTAATGAATCAAGTTTTCATAAGAATGATTTATACAACAAGGAGGCCACTGTTTTGTTTTGTGTTTTTGTAATTCATCAACCTAAGTATATACTGTTATGAGACTGAGATAAAACATTTAAATGTGGAGCAAGTGGACTTTACCTGGGAATTTAACTAAAACATTTCAATAAAGTTTAAATTAACATTTTAGTTCTGGACTATTTATGTGGACATTTTTTCATTCCTTTCTTTTAAAAGAATTTTTTTATAGAGAATTATGAAAGCAATGAAAGCTTAATTTAGTAATACGGTTAAACATTTTACTTACGTATGTGAGTTGCTGTTTGCGAGAAAACGTTTGATCTCACCTACCTGTTTGGTTGAGATTTATGTTTCATTGGTAGGTAAATAATTCTAGCGAGGTGGTTTAAAGTAAATATGTACTTAAAAGAAATTTATTTAAATTTATCAAACAGCACCTCACAGCATGTTGTTATTGAAAAATGCATAGTTTCATATATTTGGATTCAGAAAGTGACTGGCAGTTTTGGTCACAGTTGTTCAGTTTAGTTTAATTCTTTAACAATTTTGTATTTATTAGATAACTGTAGGAAGCTATTAATTGATTTAAAAACTGGCTAGAAAACAAATTGAATGAAAATTTAATGAGACACATTTAAAAAGATGTATATAATTTACCTAAACTCTTAATTTTGGGCAAAATGTTTAAATGAACAACTGTGACCATTTAAATTACTTTTTGTTGGTATCTTTTGGCTGATAACTGTCAGTTTTTTCAGAAAAAAAAAGGGGGGAAACTTGCCCAGTTTGTTTTTCTTTTTAGTATTTGTCTTTCATTAGTATCATGCATAATATTTAAAAAGGTTGGCTATGAGAGTCTCTGTCTGTTCATAATAACCTGAGAAAGTTTAAAGTAGGTTGTGCTGGGAAAGAGGCTGCCATAGACCATAATGTAGAAAAAATCATTTTTTTTACACCTACAGTGTATAAAAAATCACAACAGAACTGACACAAGTTTTAGGGTGCAAGTTCATTGCACAAACTTTAGTTTTTGTTGGGGAACCTGGGTATTGCAAATTTAACACAACGCACTTTAAGGTGATTTAGTATTTTGAGGAAAATCAAAGTAATAATTAAAATTAAACCAACGATGAGAAAGTAACAACAAACATTCTCATCGTAACAACTGGATCCGTGACCAGTTCTAGAATTTGTGTTGCTGTTCTGTTGTGTACATATATAAATATTTCAATTTTTTTTTTTAATATATTTTATCAGTTTTTAATTAATGTTTTGCATGTAAAATTTTAGTTTGTTTATTTGAGTTATAATTTAAATACTAAATCTAGTGTTTTTCATTTCTCTTTAAATTTGAAATTTTGTATTTTCTTTTTCAATGTATGAGAAAAGTTATCACTCTGAGTGTGGGTCACAATTTTAAAATTTAGCAAAAAAAAAAAAAAAAAAAAAAGCTACTAGGTGGAGGATCATACTGAAAAAGATAAGATTATTTATTTGCTGGGTGCGGTTCTATTTTTGTATTGTTTTGAGCTGATATTTCAATGCTGGCTAACCTCTCCCTTGCACGCAGAACTAACTTAGCTCTGTTGTGTTTGTCCTCAGGTTGACTTGATTTTTTGGGGGGGGATTTGCCTTTATTGAATGCCTAAGTGCATGATTTTGAATTTTCTGTACCAGCTCTAATAGGGTATTTGTCTACCTGCTTATATAAATAGAGAATAATTTTTCCCAGCATCTGAAAATTTTCTGTTTTTTTTTTTTTAAATAATATTAGTAATATGCGAAAAAATGAAAAATATTGAAATAAAAAATGCGACCACCTGGTTAGGTTGTGTGACCAGCCCTCAGTGTGGCATTGAGTAAATGTCAAAAATTAATCTGTAATGCTTTGACAAGGGATACTGAGGGATAAATTGATCTGCAAATTCATTGTGTGTAAAATTGATTAAAATTTTTCAAGAATGTAAACAAGGTCTTTATATAAGTGTAGTACCTCTTTCAACAGTAAATGAATAAATGTGTTGGGATGGTAATAAATTTGTTTCTTGCTAGGCAGAGTTAAATTAAATATTTGTCATTATTGTGATCTCACATTTAATTGTTTACAGTTATTCATGAATTTTTTTTCCCAAAAAATTTAAACTGCCAATAAAACAGGAAACACTTTTGCTTCTATAAATGGATTTTTTTTCAATTTAGGTACAATCTGACATAAAAAAGTAAATTTTACAATTTTGTTGGACATTTTGAATGGGAAAATGTGAAATGTTGGGATATGTTGGTGTGAGAACTGGAGTATGCCAGAAAACTCTTTGCCTCGCAGATATGAAATAAGTCTGTTGTGGGTCTCCCACTGAATTTTTTTTAAATGGCTATGAGTTTACCTATTGGGGCGACAAATTTTGTTGCTAATACTTTACAAAGTTCTCACTGACAGGGTTATGCTCTTGAAAAAATGAAATGTTGATAGTGATATAGTGTTAAAGAATTATCATGATGAAATTGTTCTCGAGAAGAGAAGTTTATGTTGGGAAAAAGGGAATTTACTTAGTGAAAATTTGGAGGTAGAATAGATTGGTGGTTATGGAAAGTTGAAAGAGAAAATAGTGAATATTCAGATTTTTCTCGAGCTGCCCATGTTGTTTATTCCATATACGCGTATTCAAATATCCTTCAATTTAATAGTATTGGTTGAAAATTTTTTTTTCTAGAAAATTTATGAAAGCCTACAATTTTTTTTTCTGCATTACATAATTAAAATTCAGTTTCAGTGAGGTACAGAAGTTTGTACATGTAAGTACTTGGTTATGAAATAGTGAGGTCTCTCAGTGCATATTGGTTTCTTATATGATTAGTAATGGAGGTAAATTCTGAGAGTCTGGAGTAAACTGGGGTCTAAGTGTTAAAAATGATAAAAATAGAAAAATGTGAAAAAAAAAAAAAGTGTAAAAATATAAAATTTTTTTTTAATATTTAGCTCCTAGAGTAGTTTAGTATTTCCTGACTAGGAATTGTGATAGTGTATGAATATGACAATTTGTGTAAATTTCAAAACAAATCTTTGTTTACCTCATATGTGATGCACTGAGAGAGCAATAATTAAGACTCAATCTGTACTTATAGTAGGGTAGAGAAATAATATAGGAATAACAAAACCATCCTAGCACATTCTGTAAAAATAACTTAAATTTTTGTTTGTTTGTGATTCTGCCAAGGAATTTTTTTTTTTTTGTAGAAATATTTCATTTCTTTTTAAATTATGTGAAAAAAGGGAAAAAATTTTGAAGTAAAATGTCACTTACTAAAACTGCTAATAACATATTTTTTTTTAAAGTTGATTTCTTTTTCATTTTCTCACTCGCATTGGTGATTTATACAAAATTTTAATTTGCATTAAGGTTTCTGTTATGAAATTTATAGTGCTAATAGGAAAAGGAGGTTGTTTATGAGTTCTCGAGTACAGTAATTATTGGGGGGAGTTTTACAAAAACTTCTTTTACTTCTAAATTTTATTGTTTAAATTGTTAATCAAAATTGTAACTTAACTTCTGCTTGCAAGGTGCACATTGTAAACAGAGTTTGAGTTTTAAGAGATTAGTTGTGTTCTGGGCGTTGGTGTAGTAGGGTCGGTGTTTGACTTTATACACTTTGCTCGGGACATGAGCTGTCTCTTCTGTTTGTTTTTAAATTATTTAACTAAGATTACAGGAGCTTAAGAGATGCTGTGATTTTAATTTTATGCGAGTGTGGGTGAAAAAGGGATTTACAATCTGACATTAAAATTTTCAGTTAAATTTGTTTGTGTTTTTGGATATGTACTTGGAGAGTTAATAATTTTTTCAGTGAAACTTTTAAGGTAGATTTTTTTTTTTAATATTACAGTGCCTTAGATGTCATGTAAATTTTTTTTTAGGATTTTACAAATTTCACAAAATTCTTGTCAATGGATGTACATGTATTACAGGACTTTAAAAGAAGAAAGTGTCAGTAGAATTTCATTAAAAATTTTAATTGCAAGTTTAATTATATGTCAGTGTGCGCTTGGTCATACAGACCTTGTTAAAAAAAAAATTTTTTTACCAAATTTCTATTGTTGTGTGTTGTGTATATGTTTTTGTGATATTACAAAGAGCATGTGAAATTTTAAGATAAATGATGTTTATGTCTTTTAATCAGTCACTTTCCAACTTCTCAGTGCATGTATTCACTTTTGATATAAATTAGACTTAAAATTTATTAAGAAATTTTAAAATAAGAATATGTTAATCTGTGCCAGATGTAGGTACACAGGCACTTGAGCGCGGATCCAACTGTATATCTTGATGATAAAAATAGTAAATTTGAAACAAAAAAAAAAAAAAAGTAAAAATTGGAAAAAAATAAAACTTGCTTTTGGTATATGGTTGGCGAGGATGAAAACTCTTGTTTTGCTTGAAAAATTTTGGCACTGGTGTGGGTATGCTTTACATGGTGGAGGTAATATGTGCACTGGGAAATTCAAAAAAAAAAAAAAATAAGTGTTGATTTTATGTTTAAGTACAAATTTAGAAAAAATAAGAGTGTGGCTGAAAAATTTAGTTTGATGTAATATTGTTATCTATTCCAGATCTTGTCTTATCCTGTTGTTGATAGTATTTCTATGCCATGTAATGTGTTTTTGTATTTTGTAGTGGGGAGGTCAGTGGATGGCTGGTCGTTGCTTTCTTTACCCCTATAGGACATGTCGAAGAGCCCTTAAATTGCAATTTTATTTTTTTTTCTGTTATAGAAGTCTCCCTATCATGCTCCTGGAAGACAGTATCTTACTTTTGGTTTGAAATTTTTGAGTTTGTTTACATTTGTGTTTTACAGGGGTCATGTGTGAGTTATGTACATCAGTTTCTTAATCTAACTAACCCTGAGGTTGGTGAAGATTGTTTAAATGACTGTGGGGGAATGAGGACGTGTTCAGAGGAATGAAGTTTAGTGTGCTGTTGTGAAACAGAATGTAAGCAGTTACCAGTTGTCAAATGTAGGAAGTTGGGGTCTTTAATAGTAGATAGTTAAATAAAAAAAAAAAAAAAAAAAAAAAAAAATATTATAACTGATTTTTTTTTGTGTAATGTAAGATTAAAGTGGATAATTTTTTTTTGTGGGATGTTTTGCTGCTGAATATTGGCCACGTATGTTTCATATGTTTCATGTAGCTATTACAGTTCTTAGTGTTTGCTACCTGTCCTCGCGGGGGTCGGTGTTTGACTTCTCTTGGATTCGGGGCATTTGCTGGGTGTCTGGCATCCCTTTAAAAAAAAAAAAAAAAAAAAAAAATGTGCCAATTTTTTTTTTTCGGAAGACGGAGAGTGTTTGTGGAAGAGTTTTCCGCAACTGTGTAAAATAATAAATAAAGAAATAATTTAATAACGTAATTTTAAAAATAAATAAATCCCTAGCCGTTAATCTACTCAGTCAGTGCGCATAGATGGAAATAACCGCTCTTTGCCGCAAGTGACAAAAAGAGAAAGTAATATTCTTCATCCTTTTTCGCTAAACGGGGTGGATTGTGACCTTGGCTCTCGGGTCGGTAGTAAAAGTGACTCCTGGCTTTTTACGAAATCGACGGAGTTCAGTTGAATGAGACGGGTTGTTTTTCCCAGGGGAGGTTTTCTCTTGCGTGTTGGCAACGTTGATTACGCGGGAAGCAAGGCACGCTTGCTTCTGGTCAAGGGAGGATGACGCGAGCCGACATGTAGGTAGCCTAGTACGTGTCGGTCCTTTGGGGCGAAAGCCCCGGCTGGGGCTCTGGTGTGCCCTCCTTCACAGAAATATACTGCATAGCTTTGAAGTAAGAACTACTTTCTTAACAGCTTAAGTAAAAATTTAACCATGGAAGATCAACGGCAAGATCGTACGAAGTTTTCTTGTGAAACTCAAAGTATGGGGATGACCTAACCACGGCAAATGTGATAGGAATTGCCGGTTATCTGTTGAGCATTATTCTGTCCACTTTTGGAAAATAAACGTAGCTTCCTGAAATGAAAAGCATTATTCTAGATGCCTAGTTTAGAGATTGGTGATACTGATGTTACTTTGATGGGGTATGATGCTAGAAAAAGGAAAAGGGAAGTTGAATGCCCCTTTAAGAGGAAATTTTCCGGAAGAAAAAAAAAAGTGCTTTCCTGTATTGGAGAAGAAAAATAGTACCTAGTCGGCAGCGAGTAGTATATGGTCGGAAGATTTTTCCCGAAAATACATTTGGATAGACATCCTCGCAGTTATGCCAGAGAAAAGCTGTACAGGTGTGAGTAGTGCTTGTAAGGATTGCTGGAAAGGTGCACAAATACCCCTCTAGGCATCTCCACAACAGAAAAACCCGTGAGAATGTCAAATATGTGCGTAATGGTCTTTCCCAAGAAGTTAAATGTTGAATAGGCAGGTACGCATACTGACTGAGATGATAGGCACCTGTGCAACCAAAAAAAAAAAGTTTAATGGCTTGAGGAAAGTGGAAAACCAGTCATCCTCGGACACCCGAATTGTGTGGTAAATATATTTTTTATTTCTCTATTGTATTAATACAGTGTGCTCGTCGTTGTTATAACTGGTACTAACTGATTTAATTTATGAGTTAAATAACTTCAGATGCGCTTGCAACACATAAGTGATTTTTATTTTTACGTAATGAATCAAGTTTTCATAAGAATGATTTATACAACAAGGAGGCCACTGTTTTGTTTTGTGTTTTTGTAATTCATCAACCTAAGTATATACTGTTATGAGACTGAGATAAAACATTTAAATGTGGAGCAAGTGGACTCTACCTGGGAATTTAACTAAAACATTTCAATAAAGTTTAAATTAACATTTTAGTTCTGGACTATTTATGTGGACATTTTTTCATTCCTTTCTTTTAAAAGAATTTTTTTATAGAGAATTATGAAAGCAATGAAAGCTTAATTTAGTAATACGGTTAAACATTTTACTTACGTATGTGAGTTGCTGTTTGCGAGAAAACGTTTGATCTCACCTACCTGTTTGGTTGAGATTTATGTTTCATTGGTAGGTAAATAATTCTAGCGAGGTGGTTTAAAGTAAATATGTACTTAAAAGAAGTTTATTTAAATTTATCAAACAGCACCTCACAGCATGTTGTTATTGAAAAATGCATAGTTTCATATATTTGGATTCAGAAAGTGACTGGCAGTTTTGGTCACAGTTGTTCAGTTTGGTTTAATTCTTTAACAATTTTGTATTTATTAGATAATTGTAGGAAGCTATTAATTGATTTAAAAACTGGCTAGAAAACAAATTGTATGAAAATTTAATGAGATACATTTAAAAAGATGTATATAATTTACCTAAACTCTTAATTTTGGGCAAAATGTTTAAATGAACAACTGTGACCATTTAAATTACTTTTTGTTGGTATCTTTTGGCTGATAACTGTCAGTTTTTTCAGAAAAAAAAAAGGGGGGAAACTTGCCCAGTTTGTTTTTCTTTTTAGTATTTGTCTTTCATTAGTATCATGCATAATATTTAAAAAGGTTGGCTATGAGAGTCTCTGTCTGTTCATAATAACCTGAGAAAGTTTAAAGTGGGTTGTGCTGGGAAAGAGGCTGCCATAGACCATAATGTAGAAAAAATCATTTTTTTTTACACCTACAGTGTATAAAAAATCACAACAGAACTGACACAAGTTTTAGGGTGCAAGTTCATTGCACAAACTTTAGTTTTTGTTGGGGAACCTGGGTATTGCAAATTTAACACAACGCGCTTTAAGGTGATTTAGTATTTTGAGGAAAATCAAAGTAATAATTAAAATTAAACCAACGATGAGAAAGTAACAACAAACATTCTCATCGTAACAACTGGATCCATGACCAGTTCTAGAATTTGTGTTGCTGTTCTGTTGTGTACATATATAAATATTTCAATTTTTTTTTTAAATATATTTTATCAGTTTTTAATTAATGTTTTGCATGTAAAATTTCAGTTTGTTTATTTGAGTTATAATTTAAATACTAAATCAAGTGTTTTTCATTTCTCTTTAAATTTGAAATTTTGTATTTTCTTTTTCAATGTATGAGAAAAGTTATCACTCTGAGTGTGGGTCACAATTTTAAAATTTAGCAAAAAAAAAAAAAAAAAAAAAGCTACTAGGTGGAGGATCATACTGAAAAAGATAAGATTACTTATTTGCTGGGTGCGGTTCTATTTTTGTATTGTTTTGAGCTGATATTTCAATGCTGGCTAACCTCTCCCTTGCACGCAGAACTAACTTAGCTCTGTTGTGTTTGTCCTCAGGTTGACTTGATTTTTTGGGGGGAGAGTTGCCTTTATTGAATGCCTAAGTGCATGATTTTGAATTTTCTGTACCAGCTCTAATAGGGTATTTGTCTACCTGCTTATATAAATAGAGAATAATTTTTCCCAGCATCTGAAAATTTTCTGTTTTTTTTTTTTAAATAATATTAGTAATATGCGAATAAATGAAAAATATTGAAATAAAAAATGCGACCACCTAGTTAGGTTGTGTGACCAGCCCTCAGTGTGGCATTGAGTAAATGTCAAAAATTAATCTGTAATGCTTTGACAAGGGATACTGAGGGATAAATTGATCTGCAAATTCATTGTGTGTAAAATTGATTAAAATTTTTCAAGAATGTAAACAAGGTCTTTATATAAGTGTAGTACCTCTTTCAACAGTAAATGAATAAATGTGTTGGGATGGTAATAAATTTGTTTCTTGCTAGGCAGAGTTAAATTAAATATTTGTCATTATTGTGATCTCACATTTAATTGTTTACAGTTATTCATGAATTTTTTTTCCCAAAAAATTTAAACTGCCAATAAAACAGGAAACACTTTTGCTTCTATAAATGGATTTTTTTTCAATTTAGGTACAATCTGACATAAAAAAGTAAATTTTACAATTTTGTTGGACATTTTGAATGGGAAAATGTGAAATGTTGGGATATGTTGGTGTGAGAACTGGAGTATGCCAGAAAACTCTTTGCCTCGCAGATATGAAATAAGTCTGTTGTGGGTCTCCCACTGAATTTTTTTTAAATGGCTATGAGTTTATCTATTGGGGCGACAAATTTTGTTGCTAATACTTTACAAAGTTCTCACTGACAGGGTTATGCTCTTGAAAAAATGAAATGTTGATAGTGATATAGTGTTAAAGAATTATCATGATGAAATTGTTCTCGAGAAGAGAAGTTTATGTTGGGAAAAAGGGAATTTACTTAGTGAAAATTTGGAGGTAGAATAGATTGGTGGTTATGGAAAGTTGAAAGAGAAAATAGTGAATATTCAGATTTTTCTCGAGCTGCCCATGTTGTTTATTCCATATAAGCGTATTCAAATATCCTTCAATTTAATAGTATTGGTTGAAAATTTTTTTTTCTAGAAAATTTATGAAAGCCTACAATTTTTTTTTCTGCATTACATAATTAAAATTCAGTTTCAGTGAGGTACAGAAGTTTGTACATGTAGGTACTTGGTTATGAAATAGTGAGGTCTTTCAGTGCATATTGGTTTCTTATATGATTAGTAATGGAGGTAAATTCTGAGAGTCTGGAGTAAACTGGGGTCTAAGTGTTAAAAATGATAAAAATAGAAAAATGTGAAAAAAAAAAAAAAGTGTAAAAATATAAATTTTTTTTTTAATATTTAGCTCCTAGAATAGTTTAGTATTTCCTGACTAGGAATTGTGATAGTGTATGAATATGACAATTTGTGTAAATTTCAAAACAAATCTTTGTTTACCTCATATGTGATGCACTGAGAGAGCAATAATTAAGACTCAATCTGTACTTATAGTAGGGTAGAGAAATAATATAGGAATAACAAAACCATCCTAGCACATTCTGTAAAAATAACTTAAATTTTTGTTTGTTTGTGATTCTGCCAAGGAATTTTTTTTTTTTGTAGAAATATTTCATTTCTTTTTAAATTATGTGAAAAAAGGGAAAAAATTTTGAAGTAAAATGTCAATTACTAAAACTGCTAATAACATATTTTTTTTTTAAGTGGATTTCTTTTTCATTTTCTCACTCGCATTGGTGATTTATACAAAATTTTAATTTGCATTAAGGTTTCTGTTATGAAATTTATAGTGCTAATAGGAAAAGGAGGTTGTTTATGAGTTCTCGAGTACAGTAATTATTGGGGGGAGTTTTACAAAAACTTCTTTTACTTCTAAATTTTAGTGTTTAAATTGTTAATCAAAATTGTAACTTAACTTCTGCTTGCAAGGTGCACATTGTAAACAGAGTTTGAGTTTTAAGAGATTAGTTGTGTTCTGGGCGTTGGTGTAGTAGGGTCGGTGTTTGACTTTATACACTTTGCTCGGGACATGAGCTGTCTCTTCTGTTTGTTTTTAAATTATTTAACTAAGACTACAGGAGCTTAAGAGATGCTGTGATTTTAATTTTATGCGAGTGTGGGTGAAAAAGGGATTTACAATCTGACATTAAAATTTTCAGTTAAATTTGTTTGTGTTTTTGGATATGTACTTGGAGAGTTAATAATTTTTTCAGTGAAACTTTTAAGGTAGATTTTTTTTTTTTAATATTACAGTGCCTTAGATGTCATGTAAATTTTTTTTTAGGATTTTACAAATTTCACAAAATTCTTGTCAATGGATGTACATGTATTACAGGACTTTAAAAGAAGAAAGTGTCAGTAGAATTTCATTAAAAATTTTAATTGCAAGTTTAATTATATGTCAGTGTGCGCTTGGTCATACAGACCTTGTTAAAAAAATTTTTTTTTACCAAATTTCTATTGTTGTGTGTTGTGTATATGTTTTTGTGATATTACAAAGAGCATGTGAAATTTTAAGATAAATGATGTTTATGTCTTTTAATCAGTCACTTTCCAACTTCTCAGTGCATGTATTCACTTTTGATATAAATTAGATTTAAAATTTATTAAGAAATTTTAAAATAAGAATATGTTAATCTGTGCCAGATGTAGGTACACAGGCACTTGAGCGCGGATCCAACTGTATATCTTGATGATAAAAATAGTAAATTTGAAACAAAAAAAAAAAAAAAAAAAGTAAAAATTGGAAAAAAATAAAACTTGCTTTTGGTATATGGTTGGCGAGGATGAAAACTCTTGTTTTGCTTTAAAAATTTTGGCACTGGTGTGGGTATGCTTTACATGGTGGAGGTAATATGTGCACTGGGAAGTTCAAAAAAAAAAAAATTAAGTGTTGATTTTATGTTTAAGTACAAATTTAGAAAAAATAAGAGTGTGGCTGAAAAATTTAGTTTGATGTAATATTGTTATCTATTCCAGATCTTGTCTTATCCTGTTGTTGATAGTATTTCTATGCCATATAATGTGTTTTTGTATTTTGTAGTGGGGAGGTCAGTGGATGGCTGGTCGTCGCTTTCTTTACCCCTATAGGACATGTCGAAGAGCCCTTAAATTGCAATTTTATTTTTTTTTCTGTTATAGAAGTCTCCCTATCATGCTCCTGGAAGACAGTATCTTACTTTTGGTTTGAAATTTTTGAGTTTGTTTACATTTGTGTTTTACAGGGGTCATGTGTGAGTTATGTACATCAGTTTCTTAATCTAACTAACCCTGAGGTTGGTGAAGATTGTTTAAATGACTGTGGGGGAATGAGGACGTGTTCAGAGGAATGAAGTTTAGTGTGCTGTTGTGAAACAGAATGTAAGCAGTTACCAGTTGTCAAATGTAGGAAGTTGGGGTCTTTAATAGTAGATAGTTAAATAAAAAAAAAAAAAAAAAAAAAAAAAAAAAAATATTATAACTGATTTTTTTTTGTGTAATGTAAGATTAAAGTGGATAATTTTTTTTTGTGGGATGTTTTGCTGCTGAATATTGGCCACGTATGTTTCATATGTTTCATGTAGCTATTACAGTTATTAGTGTTTGCTACCTGTCCTCGCGGGGGTCGGTGTTTGACTTCTCTTGGATTCGGGGCATTTGCTGGGTGTCTGGCATCCCTTAAAAAAAAAAAAAAAAAAAAAAAAAAAAATTGTGCCAATTTTTTTTTTCGGAAGACGGAGAGTGTTTGTGGAAGAGTTTTCCGCAACTGTGTAAAATAATAAATAAAGAAATAATTTAATAACGTAATTTTAAAAATAAATAAATCCCTAGCCGTTAATCTACTCAGTCAGTGCGCATAGATGGAAATAACCGCTCTTTGCCGCAAGTGACAAAAAGAGAAAGTAATATTCTTCATCCTTTTTCGCTAAACGGGGTGGATTGTGACCTTGGCTCTCGGGTCGGTAGAAAAAGTGACTCCTGGCTTTTTACGAAATCGTCGG
This sequence comes from Salticus scenicus, assembly GCA_963930645.1. Taxonomy (NCBI): domain Eukaryota; kingdom Metazoa; phylum Arthropoda; class Arachnida; order Araneae; family Salticidae; genus Salticus; species Salticus scenicus. The sequence goes on from OZ005649.1 coordinate 215,759,383, forward strand.
AGTTCAGTTGAATGAGACGGGTTGTTTTTCCCAGGGGAGGTTTTCTCTTGCGTGTTGGCAACGTTGATTACGCGGGAAGCTAGGCACGCTTGCTTCTGGTCAAGGGAGGATGACGCGAGCCGACATGTAGGTAGCCGAGTACGTGTCGGTCCTTTGGGGCGAAAGCCCCGGCTGGGGCTCTGGTGTGCCCTCCTTCACAGAAATATACTGCATAGCTTTGAAGTAAGAACTACTTTCTTAACAGCTTAAGTAAAAATTTAACCAAGGAAGATCAACGGCAAGATCGTACGAAGTTTTCTTGTGAAACTCAAAGTATGGGGATGACCTAACCACGGCAAATGTGATAGGAATTGCCGGTTATCTGTTGAGCATTATTCTGTCCACTTTTGGAAAATAAACGTAGCTTCCTGAAATGAAAAGCATTATTCTAGATGCCTAGTTTAGAGATTGGTGATACTGATGTTACTTTGATGGGGTATGATGCTAGAAAAAGGAAAAGGGAAGTTGAATGCCCCTTTAAGAGGATAATTTTCCGGAAGAAAAAAAAAAAGTGCTTTCCTGTATTGGAGAAGAAAAATAGTACCTAGTCGGCAGCGAGTAGTATATGGTCGGAAGATTTTTCCCGAAAATACATTTGGATAGACATCCTCGCAGTTATGCCAGAGAAAAGCTGTACAGGTGTGAGTAGTGCTTGTAAGGATTGCTGGAAAGGTGCACAAATACCCCTCTAGGCATCTCCACAACAGAAAAACCCGTGAGAATGTCAAATATGTGCGTAATGGTCTTTCCCAAGAAGTTAAATGTTGAATAGGCAGGTACGCATACTGACTGAGATGATAGGCACCTGTGCAACCAAAAAAAAAAAGTTTAATGGCTTGAGGAAAGTGGAAAACCAGTCATCCTCGGACACCCGAATTGTGTGGTAAATATATTTTTTATTTCTCTATTGTATTAATACAGTGTGCTCGTCGTTGTTATAACTGGTACTAACTGATTTAATTTATGAGTTAAATAACTTCAGATGCGCTTGCAACACATAAGTGATTTTTATTTTTACGTAATGAATCAAGTTTTCATAAGAATGATTTATACAACAAGGAGGCCACTGTTTTGTTTTGTGTTTTTGTAATTCATCAACCTAAGTATATACTGTTATGAGACTGAGATAAAACATTTAAATGTGGAGCAAGTGGACTCTACCTGGGAATTTAACTAAAACATTTCAATAAAGTTTAAATTAACATTTTAGTTCTGGACTATTTATGTGGACATTTTTTCATTCCTTTCTTTTAAAAGAATTTTTTTATAGAGAATTATGAAAGCAATGAAAGCTTAATTTAGTAATACGGTTAAACATTTTACTTACGTATGTGAGTTGCTGTTTGCGAGAAAACGTTTGATCTCACCTACCTGTTTGGTTGAGATTTATGTTTCATTGGTAGGTAAATAATTCTAGCGAGGTGGTTTAAAGTAAATATGTACTTAAAAGAAATTTATTTAAATTTATCAAACAGCACCTCACAGCATGTTGTTATTGAAAAATGCATAGTTTCATATATTTGGATTCAGAAAGTGACTGGCAGTTTTGGTCACAGTTGTTCAGTTTGGTTTAATTCTTTAACAATTTTGTATTTATTAGATAACTGTAGGAAGCTATTAATTGATTTAAAAACTGGCTAGAAAACAAATTGTATGAAAATTTAATGAGACACATTTAAAAAGATGTATATAATTTACCTAAACTCTTAATTTTGGGCAAAATGTTTAAATGAACAACTGTGACCATTTAAATTACTTTTTGTTGGTATCTTTTGGCTGATAACTGTCAGTTTTTTCAGAAAAAAAAAAGGGGGGAAACTTGCCCAGTTTGTTTTTCTTTTTAGTATTTGTCTTTCATTAGTATCATGCATAATATTTAAAAAGGTTGGCTATGAGAGTCTCTGTCTGTTCATAATAACCTGAGAAAGTTTAAAGTGGGTTGTGCTGGGAAAGAGGCTGCCATAGACCATAATGTAGAAAAAATCATTTTTTTTACACCTACAGTGTATAAAAAATCACAACAGAACTGACACAAGTTTTAGGGTGCAAGTTCATTGCACAAACTTTAGTTTTTGTTGGGGAACCTGGGTATTGCAAATTTAACACAACGCGCTTTAAGGTGATTTAGTATTTTGAGGAAAATCAAAGTAATAATTAAAATTAAACCAACGATGAGAAAGTAACAACAAACATTCTCATCGTAACAACTGGATCCGTGACCAGTTCTAGAATTTGTGTTGCTGTTCTGTTGTGTACATATATAAATATTTCAATTTTTTTTTTTAAATATATTTTATCAGTTTTTAATTAATGTTTTGCATGTAAAATTTTAGTTTGTTTATTTGAGTTATAATTTAAATACTAAATCAAGTGTTTTTCATTTCTCTTTAAATTTGAAATTTTGTATTTTCTTTTTCAATGTATGAGAAAAGTTATCACTCTGAGTGTGGGTCACAATTTTAAAATTTAGCAAAAAAAAAAAAAGCTACTAGGTGGAGGATCATACTGAAAAAGATAAGATTATTTATTTGCTGGGTGCGGTTCTATTTTTGTATTGTTTTGAGCTGATATTTCAATGCTGGCTAACCTCTCCCTTGCACGCAGAACTAACTTAGCTCTGTTGTGTTTGTCCTCAGGTTGACTTGATTTTTTTGGGGGGGGGAGTTGCCTTTATTGAATGCCTAAGTGCATGATTTTGAATTTTCTGTACCAGCTCTAATAGGGTATTTGTCTACCTGCTTATATAAATAGAGAATAATTTTTCCCAGCATCTGAAAATTTTCTGTTTTTTTTTATAAATAATATTAGTAATATGCGAATAAATGAAAAATATTGAAATAAAAAATGCGACCACCTAGTTAGGTTGTGTGACCAGCCCTCAGTGTGGCATTGAGTAAATGTCAAAAATTAATCTGTAATGCTTTGACAAGGGATACTGAGGGATAAATTGATCTGCAAATTCATTGTGTGTAAAATTGATTAAAATTTTTCAAGAATGTAAACAAGGTCTTTATATAAGTGTAGTACCTCTTTCAACAGTAAATGAATAAATGTGTTGGGATGGTAATAAATTTGTTTCTTGCTAGGCAGAGTTAAATTAAATATTTGTCATTATTGTGATCTCACATTTAATTGTTTACAGTTATTCATGAATTTTTTTTCCCAAAAAATTTAAACTGCCAATAAAACAGGAAACACTTTTGCTTCTATAAATGGATTTTTTTTCAATTTAGGTACAATCTGACATAAAAAAGTAAATTTTACAATTTTGTTGGACATTTTGAATGGGAAAATGTGAAATGTTGGGATATGTTGGTGTGAGAACTGGAGTATGCCAGAAAACTCTTTGCCTCGCAGATATGAAATAAGTCTGTTGTGGGTCTCCCACTGAATTTTTTTTAAATGGCTATGAGTTTACCTATTGGGGCGACAAATTTTGTTGCTAATACTTTACAAAGTTCTCACTGACAGGGTTATGCTCTTGAAAAAATGAAATGTTGATAGTGATATAGTGTTAAAGAATTATCATGATGAAATTGTTCTCGAGAAGAGAAGTTTATGTTGGGAAAAAGGGAATTTTCTTAGTGAAAATTTGGAGGTAGAATAGATTGGTGGTTATGGAAAGTTGAAAGAGAAAATAGTGAATATTCAGATTTTTCTCGAGCTGCCCATGTTGTTTATTCCATATAAGCGTATTCAAATATCCTTCAATTTAATAGTATTGGTTGAAATTTTTTTTTTCTAGAAAATTTATGAAAGCCTACAATTTTTTTTTCTGCATTACATAATTAAAATTCAGTTTCAGTGAGGTACAGAAGTTTGTACATGTAGGTACTTGGTTATGAAATAGTGAGGTCTCTCAGTGCATATTGGTTTCTTATATGATTAGTAATGGAGGTAAATTCTGAGAGTCTGGAGTAAACTGGGGTCTAAGTGTTAAAAATGATAAAAATAGAAAAATGTGAAAAAAAAAAAAAAAAAAAAGTGTAAAAATATAAATTTTTTTTTTAATATTTAGCTCCTAGAGTAGTTTAGTATTTCCTGACTAGGAATTGTGATAGTGTATGAATATGACAATTTGTGTAAATTTCAAAACAAATCTTTGTTTACCTCATATGTGATGCACTGAGAGAGCAATAATTAAGACTCAATCTGTACTTATAGTAGGGTAGAGAAATAATATAGGAATAACAAAACCATCCTAGCACATTCTGTAAAAATAACTTAAATTTTTGTTTGTTTGTGATTCTGCCAAGGAATTTTTTTTTTTTTGTAGAAATATTTCATTTCTTTTTAAATTATGTGAAAAAAGGGAAAAAATTTTGAAGTAAAATGTCACTTACTAAAACTGCTAATAACATATTTTTTTTTTTAAAGTGGATTTCTTTTTCATTTTCTCACTCGCATTGGTGATTTATACAAAATTTTAATTTGCATTAAGGTTTCTGTTATGAAATTTATAGTGCTAATAGGAAAAGGAGGTTGTTTATGAGTTCTCGAGTACAGTAATTATTGGGGGGAGTTTTACAAAAACTTCTTTTACTTCTAAATTTTAGTGTTTAAATTGTTAATCAAAATTGTAACTTAACTTCTGCTTGCAAGGTGCACATTGTAAACAGAGTTTGAGTTTTAAGAGATTAGTTGTGTTCTGGGCGTTGGTGTAGTAGGGTCGGTGTTTGACTTTATACACTTTGCTCGGGACATGAGCTGTCTCTTCTGTTTGTTTTTAAATTATTTAACTAAGATTACAGGAGCTTAAGAGATGCTGTGATTTTAATTTTATGCGAGTGTGGGTGAAAAAGGGATTTACAATCTGACATTAAAATTTTCAGTTAAATTTGTTTGTGTTTTTGGATATGTACTTGGAGAGTTAATAATTTTTTCAGTGAAACTTTTAAGGTAGATTTTTTTTTTTAATATTACAGTGCCTTAGATGTCATGTAAATTTTTTTTTAGGATTTTACAAATTTCACAAAATTCTTGTCAATGGATGTACATGTATTACAGGACTTTAAAAGAAGAAAGTGTCAGTAGAATTTCATTAAAAATTTTAATTGCAAGTTTAATTATATGTCAGTGTGCGCTTGGTCATACAGACCTTGTTAATTTTTTTTTTTTTTTTTTTACCAAATTTCTATTGTTGTGTGTTGTGTATATGTTTTTGTGATATTACAAAGAGCATGTGAAATTTTAAGATAAATGATGTTAATGTCTTTTAATCAGTCACTTTCCAACTTCTCAGTGCATGTATTCACTTTTGATATAAATTAGATTTAAAATTTATTAAGAAATTTTAAAATAAGAATATGTTAATCTGTGCCAGATGTAGGTACACAGGCACTTGAGTGCGGATCCAACTGTATATCTTGATGATAAAAATAGTAAATTTGAAACAAAAAAAAAAAAAAAAGTAAAAATTGGAAAAAAATAAAACTTGCTTTTGGTATATGGTTGGCGAGGATGAAAACTCTTGTTTTGCTTGAAAAATTTTGGCACTGGTGTGGGTATGCTTTACATGGTGGAGGTAATATGTGCACTGGGAAGTTAAAAAAAAAATTAAGTGTTGATTTTATGTTTAAGTACAAATTTAGAAAAAATAAGAGTGTGGCTGAAAAATTTAGTTTGATGTAATATTGTTATCTATTCCAGATCTTGTCTTATCCTGTTGTTGATAGTATTTCTATGCCATGTAATGTGTTTTTGTATTTTGTAGTGGGGAGGTCAGTGGATGGCTGGTCGTCGCTTTCTTTACCCCTATAGGACATGTCGAAGAGCCCTTAAATTGCAATTTTATTTTTTTTTTCTGTTATAGAAGTCTCCGTATCATGCTCCTGGAAGACAGTATCTTACTTTTGGTTTGAAATTTTTGAGTTTGTTTACATTTGTGTTTTACAGGGGTCATGTGTGAGTTATGTACATCAGTTTCTTAATCTAACTAACCCTGAGGTTGGTGAAGATTGTTTAAATGACTGTGGGGGAATGAGGACGTGTTCAGAGGAATGAAGTTTAGTGTGCTGTTGTGAAACAGAATGTAAGCAGTTACCAGTTGTCAAATGTAGGAAGTTGGGGTCTTTAATAGTAGATAGTTAAATAAAAAAAAAAAAAAAAATATTATAACTGATTTTTTTTTGTGTAATGTAAGATTAAAGTGGATAATTTTTTTTTGTGGGATGTTTTGCTGCTGAATATTGGCCACGTATGTTTCATGTAGCTATTACAGTTCTTAGTGTTTGCTACCTGTCTTCGCGGGGGTCGGTGTTTGACTTCTCTTGGATTCGGGGCATTTGCTGGGTGTCTGGCATCCCTTTAAAAAAAAAAAAAAAATTGTGACAATTTTTTTTTTCCGGAAGACGGAGAGTGTTTGTGGAAGAGTTTTCCGCAACTGTGTAAAATAATAAATAAAGAAATAATTTAATAACGTAATTTTAAAAATAAATAAATCCCTAGCCGTTAATCTACTCAGTCAGTGCGCATAGATGGAAATAACCGCTCTTTGCCGCAAGTGACAAAAAGAGAAAATAATATTCTTCATCCTTTTTCGCTAAACGGGGTGGATTGTGACCTTGGCTCTCGGGTCGGTAGAAAAAGTGACTCCTGGCTTTTTACGAAATCGACGGAGTTCAGTTGAATGAGACGGGTTGTTTTTCCCAGGGGAGGTTTTCTCTTGCGTGTTGGCAACGTTGATTACGCGGGGAGCAAGGCACGCTTGCTTCTGGTCAAGGGAGGATGACGCGAGCCGACATGTAGGTAGCCGAGTACGTGTCGGTCCTTTGGGGCGAAAGCCCCGGCTGGGGCTCTGGTGTGCCCTCCTTCACAGAAATATACTGTATAGCTTTGAAGTAAGAACTACTTTCTTAACAGCTTAAGTAAAAATTTAACCATGGAAGATCAACGGCAAGATCGTACGAAGTTTTCTTGTGAAACTCAAAGTATGGGGATGACCTAACCACGGCAAATGTGATAGGAATTGCCGGTTATCTGTTGAGCATTATTCTGTCCACTTTTGGAAAATAAACGTAGCTTCCTGAAATGAAAAGCATTATTCTAGATGCCTAGTTTAGAGATTGGTGATGCTGATGTTACTTTGATGGGGTATGATGCTAGAAAAAGGAAAAGGGAAGTTAAATGCCCCTTTAAGAGGATAATTTTCCGGAAGAAAAAAAAAAGTGCTTTCCTGTATTGGAGAAGAAAAATAGTACCTAGTCGGCAGCGAGTAGTATATGGTCGGAAGATTTTTCCCGAAAATACATTTGGATAGACATCCTCGCAGTTATGCCAGAGAAAAGCTGTACAGGTGTGAGTAGTGCTTGTAAGGATTGCTGGAAAGGTGCACAAATACCCCTCTAGGCATCTCCACAACAGAAAAACCCGTGAGAATGTCAAATATGTGCGTAATGGTCTTTCCCAAGAAGTTAAATGTTGAATAGGCAGGTACGCATACTGACTGAGATGATAGGCACCTGTGCAACCAAAAAAAAAAGTTTAATAGCTTGAGGAAAGTGGAAAACCAGTCATCCTCGGACACCCGAATTGTGTGGTAAATATATTTTTTATTTCTCTATTGTATTAATACAGTGTGCTCGTCGTTGTTATAACTGGTACTAACTGATTTAATTTATGAGTTAAATAACTTCAGATGCGCTTGCAACACATAAGTGATTTTTATTTTTACGTAATGAATCAAGTTTTCATAAGAATGATTTATACAACAAGGAGGCCACTGTTTTGTTTTGTGTTTTTGTAATTCATCAACCTAAGTATATACTGTTATGAGACCGAGATAAAACATTTAAATGTGGAGCAAGTGGACTCTACCTGGGAATTTAACTAAAACATTTCAATAAAGTTTAAATTAACATTTTAGTTCTGGACTATTTATGTGAACATTTTTTCATTCCTTTCTTTTAAAAGAATTTTTTTATAGAGAATTATGAAAGCAATGAAAGCTTAATTTAGTAATACGGTTAAACATTTTACTTACGTATGTGAGTTGCTGTTTGCGAGAAAACGTTTGATCTCAACTACCTGTTTGGTTGAGATTTATGTTTCATTGGTAGGTAAATAATTCTAGCGAGGTGGTTTAAAGTAAATATGTACTTAAAAGAAGTTTATTTAAATTTATCAAACAGCACCTCACAGCATGTTGTTATTGAAAAATGCATAGTTTCATATATTTGGATTCAGAAAGTGACTGGCAGTTTTGGTCACAGTTGTTCAGTTTGGTTTAATTCTTTAATAATTTTGTATTTATTAGATAATTGTAGGAAGCTATTAATTGATTTAAAAACTGGCTAGAAAACAAATTGTATGAAAATTTAATGAGATACATTTAAAAAGATGTATATAATTTACCTAAACTCTTAATTTTGGGCAAAATGTTTAAATGAACAACTGTGACCATTTAAATTACTTTTTGTTGGTATCTTTTGGCTGATAACTGTCAGTTTTTTCAGAAAAAAAAAGGGGGGAAACTTGCCCAGTTTGTTTTTCTTTTTAGTATTTGTCTTTCATTAGTATCATGCATAATATTTAAAAAGGTTGGCTATGAGAGTCTCTGTCTGTTCATAATAACCTGAGAAAGTTTAAAGTGGGTTGTGCTGGGAAAGAGGCTGCCATAGACCATAATGTAGAAAAAATCATTTTTTTTACACCTACAGTGTATAAAAAATCACAACAGAACTGACACAAGTTTTAGGGTGCAAGTTCATTGCACAAACTTTAGTTTTTGTTGGGGAACCTGGGTATTGCAAATTTAACACAACGCGCTTTAATGTGATGTAGTAGTAGTAGTATGAGGAAAATTTAAAAGTTAAAAGATAATAAAAAAAAAAAAAAAAAAAAAAAAATCAACGGTGAGATAACAAACACTGAAATCTCATCGTAACAATATAATTCATTTGCTTAATTAAAAAAAAAAAAAAAAAAAAAAAAAAAAAAACTAGATATCATTCAAATTTGATGTGTTCATACTAAACGTACATACTAATAATACTTCACAATAATAATTATACTAATAACAATAATAATTATTAAAATTATTAATTATAATAATTATAATAATAATATTAATAAGAATAATATTAAATTTTAAAATTATTCACCAATTTTCTAATCATAATGACTTTATCATCACTTGTTGACCTATTCTTTTGTTAGTTTAAGACTATTATTACTAATAATAATTATTAAAATTTTAAAATTAAAATTATTCACCAATTTCCTATTTCATAATAATAATAATAATAATAATAACAATAATAATTTTTAAAATTAAAATTATTCACCAATTTCCTATTCATAATAACTTAATTATCACTTGTTGGCCTTTTCTTATGTTAGCTTAAGACTATAAATTACACTCATATAAATAGAACATCTATCGTACACTTTTTCTTAAATCACTTAATAGTAATTTATTTTTTCCACGTTAGATGGCGCGCTCATACGTTGAGTCGAACGTATGCCCTACTGTGAAAATCGTATTAATCTTATTTATACTTAAATTTACCTCTCGAATATTATTTAATTGTGAATTCAGCTTTTAAATTTTAAGAACAATATTTATCACTTCATGCTTACATTTATTTCATTTCAGAAACTTTCGATTAATCGATTCTCTACTTTTAATTATTTCTTTTCAGTTTGTTCGTTTTGGCAACCGCCCGGACTTTTATTCGATTTGGATTTGATTTACATGTGGCCAGCACCTTTCACGAATTCCAATTTTCATTTTGGTTAAGTTATTTTATCCGCCAATTTCCTTTTATCTTTCTTTCTTTCTTTCTTATTTTTTTATGCAAGATTGAAACTAGTGTTGTATATTGCTGAAAAGCTATACAATATTCGAAATCTTGCATTAATTGCTGACAGTACTGCTAGTTTCCTGATGAGATCGGTACTGGATTTCAGCATTTTTAACTCCATTTTTCCTTCATGCATTCCTTTTTATTTCAATAGTCATTTTGGTTAATTTCTTTCAATTCTTATCTTGTGTTGCATGAATTTACTGGACTAATGGATTAAGACAACTAACTCATAGTTTAGGTTTAAGTGATATACGTCATTTCTCTTCTGCGTAAGTACTTTAACATGTTTTTACTATTCAGTGAAATTTACTTAAATGGTAATTGTGACAATAAATTAATACGTAATACATCTAATTATTAAATTCATTGTTGGTATTTTCATCTTTCTCTAATTTGCTGAGTATTGTAAAGGAATTAAATAATTTAATATATATATATATATATATATATATATATATATATATATATATATATAATGTAACCAAGCTAGGAACAAAATGAAAATAACTAACATTAATAAAAAAATTCCTCTCGTTAAATTCAATTTTGGTAAAGATTAAAATTAAATTAACAATATTTATTATTTAAAAAAAATAGTCATAATATAAATAACATTATCATTTAAAAACAAGTTCCAACTTAAATGTTCTAATTCAGTTTAAATCTCTAGTGATAAATATTACTACAGATTAACTAATCGATCTGAAAAATAACTTAAACCAATGTTTTTGGAATTTCAACTTAAAAGTATATATATATATATATATATATATAACAAATGAAATTAATTAAACTAAAAAATTCAACTAAATCAAAATTTAATCAAATTAATATTGATTTTTAGTTGTCTAAATTTTAGTTAGATTATTTTTATTGTCTTTATGTTTCTTGGAGGTGTTTATTTTTCTACGTTTTGCTAAAAATAACTATTCCCTTGGTGGTTTACATAATTTGCTACGATCCATGTGAGCGTGCTTCTTATTGTGAGGATTGTTAGAGTTAATTTGGTTGTATTTGGTTCGATTATTTAATTATTTTTTTTATTTCACTTTTCCACTTTTTTCACAGCCCCCCGCGATCGAAATCTTGAATTGGTGCTCAACAGTAAAGAAAGTTTCCCCTGAAAAAATTTCTTTACTTTATTTTTTTTTTTTTTTCATTATTAATATCACATAAAATGAATTTAATTAGTTCTCTTGAGTTCATTCTCTCACTGCTTGTTTACTTCTTTTATTTGGGTTCAATTTCGAATTATTGTAAGGTATCAAATAATGAAATGTATCTGTCTAGGAATAAAGTTAAGTTTGGTAGAAAATTAATTAAAAAAAAAAAAATATTAGAAATAGAATAGTTAATTCTTTATATAATTGAACTAAAGTCATCAAAGGATAATTTAATTTAATGAAAATTCATTCTTATTGATCCATGTGGTATTCAGTAGCATTAAATTATTTGTTACTCTAGTTATTGCTGCTTTTTAAAAATCAATTTACTATATTTATTTATTTATCTTAAATTATCATTATTATTAATAGATTTCGCTTATAATAAGTAGGTTTAGAATTAAATTTTACAAAGCTTGTAAAAGAAATTGATAAATCTTCGAAGAATTTTTTTTCCAAAATAAAAATTGCGTAATTTTAAAATACACATGCATACGGCATCAAATAATTAAACTGTTCTGCATAAAAATCGGTCCAAACCCTTTTTTACAAATTCCTATGCAAAATGACCTCCCAAATTTGAATATGACGCCCATTTTGCCTTATCACCCACCGTGTTTTAGAGACCCCCCCCCCTCTATTTTAAACGATTTTTGATAATTTTATAAATATAAATTTGATTTGTAGGGAGCAAAAGGATTATTTTAACTGTTAAATGTTGTCTTGGGGGGCTGTAGGGTTGAAACATTCTAAAAGATGAACAACAATTGCAGCAAGAGGGAAATTTAGAGGGGCGGGGGGATTTACCACTGAAATTATATATTACATTTATTATATTTCAATAATGAATTATTATTATTATTTACACACTACATATTTTTTATTTTTAAGTGTTAAAATAATTATTTTTCATTCTCCAGATCAAAGTCAATGCCATAAAATTGCTGAACAGTGATAAAATTTGAGATTATCATGTTAAAAAAGTAACTTGTAACTTTAACTAACGCTTTCAAGTAATATTTGCGATATTTGTATGGTTTTAGTTATAATATCATATACATTTAAGCATATATATGTATGAAATGTAATCAAGCTAGAAACAAAATGAAAATAACTAACATTAATAAATAAAAAAAAAAAAAAAAAAAAAAAATATCCTCTCGTTAAATTTAATTTTGGTAAAGATTATATTAAAAATATTTATTAATAAAAAAAAAAAAAAAAAATTAGTCATAATACAAATAACATTATCATTTAAAAACAAATTGCAACTTAAATGTTCTAATTCAATTTAAATCTCTAGTGATAAATATTACTAATAATTAACTAATCGATCTGAAAAATAACTCAAACCAATGTTTTTGCAGTATTGCTGAATTTCAACTTAAATATATATTTAGTTTTTTTTTTTTTTTTTCAATTGAATAAATGAAATTAATTCAATTAAACAATTCAACTAAATCAAAATTTAATCAAATTCATATTGATTTTTAGTTGTCTAATTTTTAGTTAGATTATTTTTATTGTCTTTATGATTCTTGGAGGTGTTTATTTTTCTACGTTTTGCTAAAAACAACGATCCCCTTGGTGGTTTACATAATTTGGTACGATCCATGTGAGCATGCTTCTTATTGTGAGGATTGTTAGAGTTAATTTGGTTGTATTTGTTTCGATTATTTAATCAATATTTTTATTTCACTTGTCCACTCACAGCCCCCAGCGATCGAAATCTTGAATTGGTGCTCAACGGTAAAGAAAGTTTCCCTTGAAAAGATTTCTTTACTTTTATGAGTTTTTTTTTTTTTTTTTTTTTCACTATTAATATCACATAAAATGAATTTAATTAGTTCTCTTGAGTTCATTCTCTCACTGCTTCTTTACTTCTTTTATTTGGGTTCAATTTCTAATTATTGTAAGGTATCAAATAATGAAATGTATCTAACTGTCTAGGAATAAAGTTAAGTTTGATAGGAAATAAACTTAACCCTTTCGCTACCAGAGCCTCGGGAGAAAAACCGCCACCACAGCCCAGACGTCTTACTATTTAAATATGATACCAATTGTCATTTATTTTTGTGGGTTGTATCTATAACGTTCTAATAAAACCAATAACATCCTGTATCTATTTTATTGTTTTATAACATAACCCGTCTGTGCGCGACACGATTTGACGCAAACAATTATCATAAACTGATAATGAACACCCGTCACATATTTGTGACGCCGGCCTCAGGTAAGAAAATCGGATCGTCATATATATGTGACGCTGGTATCGAAAGGTTTAATTAAAAAAAAATAGAAATAGAATAGTTAATTCTTTATATAATTGAACTAAAGTCATCAAATGATAATTTAATTTGGTGAAAATTCATTCTTATTGATCCATGTGGTATTTAGTAGCATTAAATTATTTGTTACTCTAGTTATTGCTGCTTTTTAAAAATCAATTTACTATATTTATTTATTTATCTTAAATTATCATTATTATTAATAGATTTTCCTTATTATAACTAGGTTTAGAATTAAATTTTACAAAGCTTGCAAAAGAAAATGATAAATCTTGGAAGAAATTTTTTTCTAAAATAAAAAATGCATACATTTAAAATACACATGCATACAGCATCAAATAATTAAACTAAGAATTAGCAAGAATAGTACCAGGGCTCGATTTTTTTTCCCCGCAGTGCAGTGCAGTGTTATTGGAGATCGAATCAATTTTCCCACATTTTAAAAATTGTTTTAATGGAAAAAAAACCCTTACAATTTCGCAAATTTCTGATAAAATAAGATAAAATTCAGCCTATCCTTATCTTGAAAACTTTCTCAGTTTTTATTGTATTCAACTGAATTTTTGACATACGTTGACCCATATATCTAGCTTGTAATCTCTTTACTAACAATGAGTATCTTTCGTGCATGCGAAATATATATATACATATATATATTTACTAGAAATATTCTTATCTCATCGAAAATTAAATGTTTGCATTTTATTCTTCAGAATAATGCTTCTTTTAAGTTTCGTCATTTTTGCTCAAAGTTTTGTAAAATTTGGTTGAAACCCTTTGATCTTTTGCATAAAAAAAAAAAAAAAACACGTAAAAACGTGCTATTTGTCTGTATGTCTAAATATTCCTATTATTCCTCAAAAATAGTATATAAAGAGAGCAAAAAGTAAAAGAAAGCATTTTTTAAAGTTATAAGCGATTTAGAGCTTTTTATGAACGATTAATTGCTTTTTATAGTACAGGATAATGTAAAAAAATTTTGTTTTTCTTATTTTATTTTATTTTATTCTTTTTATTATTCTTTTTATCTCCTAACTGCATCCACGTATAAATCGTTACTGGAACAACCGAGATCGAGCTGTTTCTTTCTATGCACGTCTTATATGTTTAAAAAATAGAAAATTCTCCATATTATCATACCAAGTTCATTCGAGCTCAACCTAGCTGTACTTCAAGAAACAGTTGATTATGCAACTAACTTTTCATGATCTTCAAACTTTAAGTGGTGGTAAACTGTAGCTTCGACTACAGTAGGTACTCCTAAAGCTCAATGCTGATGATGATGAGAAAATTCTCATAAAAAAAAAAAAAAAAAAAAAACTAAGTATATATGATCACCCTCTGTATAATATATTGTCTTTCCCAATTATAATATTAATACAGTCTCATGTTAAACATATTTTGTTATTAAAAATAAGCCATTTATATATTAAAGATTAACAGAAAGACAATATGGTTGCGTTAAATTAATTTCAAACCGCAAATGGGTTAAATTAATACAAGCTTTATTTTTAAATACGTTTTTAAAAATGCCTAGTCTATGTAAAAATATTTAATTGAAACAATTAAATTTAAATGATATCACCAAAATCCATTTAAGAATAGTGCACTTAAAATACTAAAACAATCTAGATTTTGCAAGATTCTCTAAATGACAAACGAAAAATGAGAATAGGCGCTTATTCACAATAATCAAATTGTATAATACATAATTACAAAATAAATTAAAAGACCTTACTCTGGCTTCATCATCTTCTACAAGAAGCATTTCGTGGGAGGATCCTTCTCCTTTTTCAATTGCAAACTGTTCGTGTGGGCCTTGGCTATTTATAGCTTCACCTTGTTCTTCTAATAGGTAGCGCCACTGCGGATCTATTTTGGCGGATTCGTGGTCATTAATGGCAACATTATCACCAATTATCTCGATAGTCTCGCTGTAAAACGCGTAGTTATTGTATTTGGCCAATTTTTCAACGTCATTAAATTTAATATCTATTTTATTTTCGTAATAGGTTCGAGCAAGAGCGGTAGTATATCGGGCATATTTAATATCATTTTCATGTTCTTTGAGGCGTGTTTTTCTTTTTCTTTTTTTAACTCCTATGTAACTTCCGGTATATTTTTCGGGGTATTCTAAAGGGATCTTATAAACTTCGTATGAAACATGTTTTCCTTTTTATTTAATATAAATATACGAGGGTTGTAAATTAAATAGTGGCAACTTAACCTTGAAACTCGCAGAAGGGCGGGCATGCGCAAATAGGATATGGGAGCGGTGAGGTGGAGCTGTTGTCGATGTGTAGAGTGCAAAAAACACTCGATCTGCTAAGAAGGGTAGTTGTTGTGTGGCGTTAAAGTGAGGAGTTTCGTTTCCATCGCTCTAAAGCATGTTTTCAAAAGGTGATCAGCAGTCGTGGCTTAAAATCGAAGTTGCCCGTGGCAAAAATGCAACAGAATGCTATCGAGGATTAGTGGAAGCCTGTGGCACAAATGCTTTACCGAATAGGACAGTATCACGATGAGGTAGCACGAATACTTCGATTTTAAGCCACGACCGCTGATCACCTTTTGAAAACATGCTTTAGAGCGATGGAAATGAAACTCCTCACTTGAACGCCACACAACAACTACCCTTCTTAGCAGATCGACTGTTTTTTGCGCTCTACACATCGACAACAGCGCCACCTCACCGCTCACACATACTGTTTGCGCATGCCCGTCCTTCTGCGAGTTTCAAGGTTAAGTTGCCAGTATTTAATTTTCAACCCTCGTATCTTCTTTTATAATAGAAATGGTAGAATAAAAGTCCCTACCAAAACAGAGTAACGTAAATTTACATGTTCGGTGGCATTATAGAATAATAAATATTTTCAATTATTCATTAGCTAAATATATCTTTTTTGAACATACTGTATCATGAAATCATTAACAGGGTCCTCACGTGAGTTTGCGATTACTATACTTAAGAATTTGTTTTTTAAATTCCCCATTATTATTGTTGTTGTTGTTAGTATCCTATCTTATAATTATATAGTTTTGACTTCTCTACAGATATTACGCCGTGCTCTCTTAATCTTTAATTGTTACAAAAACATCTTAAAGTTTTTCTTAATAAGCGTATAAACATTCTGTCTATACTTTTTAATTTATTTTCTTTTCGATAGCTAAATTAATTTTTATTTTCTGGTTATTGTATATGTACTATTGTGTACTCTTGTGTATGTACTTTTTCTGGCAGAAAATCAATTTCCTTATTTCCTCATTTGTTAGTTTTTCATAATATTACGCAGAGGGAAAATCGTCACATTGGTTACAGTGTCTTCTAAAGTCCAAAACTTAGTCAGTATAATAAAAATTTCTGTTCAAAATTACTGAGAGAAAATAATCAAGAACCATCGAAACTCTGATTATTATAGTACATTTCGTAGGTTGAAAGTTTTTGTAGAAGTTAATAAGTTGTACGCTCAGCGTAAAAGTATGTATAATGTTTATGCAAATACAGGGTGTTTATAAAGTTCCCGACCCATTTTGATGTTTAATAACTCATAAAATAATAAAGATAGATTAAATGAATAACATAACTTTAACATTTAATTAATAACATAAATGGTTAGATAGACTCAAAATGTTTCATGACCCTTGTAAATGAACTTCCACGTGTGCCCCCTTCGTCGCACGGAGAATATCAAGTCGACAGTTAATTTCACGCCAGGTAGCAGCAAGCATGTCGGCATCCACAGAGGCTATTGCGGTTGTAATTCTGACTTTTATGTCATCAATGTTCAACACTTTCCTCCTGTAAACATTGTCCTTTACAAATCCCCAAAGGAAAAAGTCCAGCGGCGTTATATCAGGTGATCTGGGTGGCCAAGGAATTGGACCTTCTCGCCCAATCCATCTTCCTGGAAAATAGTCATTCAAAGAACTACGAACGATGGTACCCCAATGAGGTGGTGCACCATCTTGTTGCAAAAAGACATGTGGCTGAAGCTCTTCTAGTTGTGGAAATACGAAGTTTTCCAACATGTCTAAGTACACGACTGATGAGACCGTCTTTTCTGTAAAAAAGAAAGGCCGGATGACTCGGTCGTGCATTAGTCCACACCACACATTAACCTTTGGGGAATCCCTTTGTGCCTCACGGTATTCATGGGGGTTTTCAGATCCCCCATGAGAGATTGCATTCAGAGAAAAATGCAATTTTATAAGCAGACGATATTTAGAAAAGTACAGATATTTAGACTGGAAAATGAAATTATCTGAAATTAACCACACGCGCAGACGATATTTACAAAAGTAAAGATATTCAAACCTGAAAAGAAAATATATGACTTATTCCATCAATAAATGCCACAAGTTTGTTTATATCTTCATTATTTTATGAGTTATTAAACATCAAAATGGGTCCGGGACTTTATAAACACCCTGTGTTATAAGAAATATTTTTATGCACACAACCAGAGTAAATGTAAATCATGGAAAAATTTAACTTTCAAGAATGCATTCCGGATATTAGTTAGTTTTGACATTATATTTTAAAAACATTCTAAGAACGATAAAAAGGATTGAAATATATTGCGTAAATTTATCTTTTCCTAATGTGACAGGAAATTCTAAAGAAGTATTCAACTTTTTTTTTTTTTCTCTACAGTATAAAATCCAACATTTTTAAATTAATATATATGTTTTTAATATATATATATATATATAATGTTTTTAAACAAATAACTTTTCAAAAAAAAAAAAAAAAAAATCAAAAACTATCGAATATCTTTCTCAGGGTACTATAAAATAAATATAAATTATAACAAAATCGTATTATAATTTTTTTTAAATAAAATGCAATAAATATGAAGTAAATTTTCAAATTATGTACATAGAAACATAAAATTAATGCACTATAATTAATGTACATGTTATACCTTTTTTTTTTTTATTAAAAGCATATCGTAATATTTTGATCAACTCGGTATGAAAAATAGTAATAGATGCAATCACTTCTTTTTGCAGGACAATTAGTGTTAATTTAGAATATTTTTTTAGAAATTTAAATTTCATGCCAAAACAGGATTTTTTTTCGAAAATTATAAATCTGAAAATAATAAACAGACAAGGAAACATAAAAATAAAATAAATAAATAAAATAAAATTTTCTTAAATAACATTAGCTTATGTTTATTTCAGTTATATTGAATGGATAACTTTAGTGGTCATTAAATATTTTTAAAATATGTATATAAATTAAAACAAAAATGTTAATTTTTAATTAAAATGTT
Organism: Salticus scenicus; assembly: GCA_963930645.1. Lineage (NCBI taxonomy): Eukaryota > Metazoa > Arthropoda > Arachnida > Araneae > Salticidae > Salticus > Salticus scenicus. Next base: position 215,777,955 of record OZ005649.1, read on the forward strand.
AATGCGACTACTTTTCAGGTACTTTTAAATGTTATAAAATGTATGTTTTCTTTTCGTTCTTTTTTTTTTGTAACCCTTTTTTAAACAGAAAATAAATATCAAATATATATATATATAACTTTATATACTTACCGCATACACTTAGATTTATTTCTTTATTTACTCATTTTTACAATGCTTATAAAAAGCCTGTTTTAATATTTCGTACATATAAATAAAGTTCACTAGCTAATATATAATGTATATATTTCAAAATACAAAAATTCATTTATATATATATATATATATATATATGAAAAAAAAACTTTTTCTCTCTATATAAATCTTAGTATTTGTTTGTAGTCGGCTATACATATCCACACATTTTGAACGATTGAGAAAAGTTGCGCGTCCAATATCTTAACACCAAGAACACTATGCAGTTGAATACTTAGTAAAAAAGCTGGCGTTTAAAAGTAATACAGTGAGAAAAAATTCTGTAACGGACGTCTAGAATCTAAATTGTGGCTCTAGAAAAATAGTTCCATGTCACCCTTATAAATTCTAGTCCCCTTGGAAAGCGAGTTCTAGAAGCCCCTATTAGAAATCTAGAGCGTTTGCCTATATTTTCGAGGGCAAAGTTATTTTAAAATCTCTGTAAATAAATCAGACTACAAGAGGCGGGTTTCTGCAACTCTAATCTTGGTTTATTACCCAATCCTAGAAAATCAAGCGAGAATTTATTTCAATATAAATGATTCAGAATATTTAGAGTATTCAGAATATTGTTTCACTATCTAGAAATGTGTACTAGAAATTCTCGGTAATTTAATCTGTTCAGTTTATTGGCGTGCCTAATGCGCATAGCTCGGAAATCCATATTTCTAGTTAAGGGATTTAGAAAATCGCCACTTATTCATTCTAGAGAAAGGCGGTATATATTTTTTTCTCAGTGTAAGTAAAAAACATTGAATAAAAACACTATAAAATGAAAGAACTGACAACAATTGTTTCGAGTCGACAGAAAACATTATCCTTCAACAGGTAAAAAATGTAGGCATGAGTGCTACAAACAGAACAGCGTACTTAGTTCGCGAGTGCCTACCATATTCGCTTGAAGAAGGGTTGTGTTTTCTTTCAACCCGAAACAACTGTTGCGAACTTTTGCATTTTATGATGTTTATTCAAAGTTTTTTACTTATGACTATTAAAGAGTTGCTCTTCTCCCTTCGAAACGAAAAAAAAAAAAAAAAAAAAAAAGGAGAAAGGATGGATGTGCAAGTTAGGAGCAGTTTGAGTTATAATTCTATCGTTCTCAAGTTTTGGCTTTGAACTCTTTCTGTTTATATTTGTAGATTTTCTCAGAAAGAACTTCTTTTAGTTCAGCATATTTACAGTAAATTATGAAGTGAACATATATTAATTTGAAAACAGGCGATATTTCATAAAAGACATAAGCATACAAAACATACACTGTTAAAAATTTCAACAGAAACTTTGTGCAATCTATTATCTCAAGTCTTACGTAAAATTACAGAGAAAAATAAACAGATATGTTAAAAAACTTATTTTATACATTCATTTTAATGACTAATATTAATTTAATTAATTATTGGTGAAAATATATTTCGGACTTCAAATGTTTTTTCTAAAGTAGAAAGAGTCATTTTTAATTTTAATTAAAAAAATAAATAATAAATTAGATAAAAATACAAAATAAAGATTGAGAATCTCGATTATTCACTTTTAACTAAGAATCACTGTAAGTTTACAGAGACTCTGGATAAATATTTACACTAAATTTTCAGAAATGTTTAACAGTGTATTTTCTTTTTTGAAACAAAATTACTCATTTCGAAGTGCACATTTCGATTTATTTATTTCTGGGGACTTAATTCTTAACAGTCCAAGTAGTGCATGATTTTAATGATACCTAGTTTGTAGAAGATTTTAAAACATAAAATTTACCAACTGTACAGATATACATGAAATGAAAAATGTTCACTTGTCTTTAGAGAGTTAGATAAAAAAAAAAAGTATATTAAATAGCTAAACATTAAGCTAATTTTACATTACCATTTAAAATAAATGATTGATTAATCATTAGATTAAACGGCTTTTATTCCACTCATTTTACACTGAAATGCAAAATAAATAGATTTTCAAGATCAAAGGGCTCATTGTTTTGCTGTTTTAAAATGCAAATCAGTTAAAGTAATTTCCTCTAAGGATATGCTCAGGGTTTTGCATTTAGATTATTTCTCGCTGTAACAATTTAATTATTATATAGGTGTTTTATTATTGAATTTACATTTGAAATAAACATTTAAAGCAATTTAATAATTCGCTTAAATATAAAATAAACATTGTAAATATTCTGCTGCATTTCTTGCAATATTAATTTAATTAGTGTACAATTATTAATTTCTTCGGGATTTAATAGAAGAAAATATTGGATTTACGTATATTTTCGACTTCCAGTTTTCGACTGAATTACACGTTTTTAAGTTTAGAACAAGATTTGATAGTTTATAGAATATATTTGTATTAGTGTGTGTGTGTGTGAGAGAGAGAGAGAGAGAGAACTGTATGGCCAGATCTATCTCATAATCTAACACATAGAATTTCATATAAATTTATATCGATATAGCATCTTAATATAAATTAATGCCTTCAACTTTTGTTGAAAACCGCCCAAAAGATGCCCTTGCCATCCCTTCTTTCTAAAATATTTAATAATGGCAGTATAAAAGAAAATTTCGTGGAAGTGTGCACAATGAGAATTAATTTTGACGAATTATTGTGAATGAAAAAAGAATTACTTATAACAGTAACGGTGAACTAGGAAAAAAATCTTTATACATGCAGAAACATCGCTCCTGTCCCTGGGAAAATTTCACAGTGACGCGAATGTTTAATATGAGTACTTTTCAAAACATGTCGTCAATTACTTTAAAACGAATGATTGAGTCACAGATCTGTAATACACGTAATTTAAAACATTTTTATTTTAAGGGTTTTTTTTTTTTTTTTCTCATGTGTATCTATAATGCTCAAAATAGACAGAATTTCCATACTTCTCTCAGATGAAAATGATCTGCATTCACCATGGAAAATAATTTTAATAAGTAATTTGTCCACATGAGTTCATAGAGAAAATACAGAAGAGCTTTTTATGATGATCACAATATACTAGATCCATAATTGAACTAAAAAAAAAAAAATGTATTATTCTTATGTATTACAAGTATTAAAACAATAATTCTTCCACGGATAAAAATTAAACAGTCAAATTGATAATGTAAAATAATTTCTGTTTTAAATTTCAAAATTAAAGCAAATATTACTTAGATGCAATTTTATAACTGAGATTGATGTATTTAAATATTTAAAAAGGTTCTTATGATATCTGTACTTATAAGGATGAGAAAATTAAAGTACATCGAGCATACAAAAGGTAACTTTTAGATATATAAAAATACGGGAATATATTGTTCTATAGAGTAGTACTAATTTTATAATTGCATATTAGCACAAAAGTACAAAAATTAATTAATACCCTTTTTTTAAATGAGTACGATATCCATCTGTAGATATTTTTCATTGAAATTAAAAAGCGGTCTGCTTTAAACTTCACTAAATATGATAATTTGACATTTGAAAATTTTAAAATAAGCATTTTAAATAAATATATATATATATTTAAAACTTACTTTGCTTTTATGAAACACCACATAAAAACAACTTAGATTTATAGATATGATTGCTGACCAATACTGTTGCTAAGAATAAAATCCCCTTTCCTTTATTTATTAACTTCGTCTGCTTCGCTGGTCATTATATTGAAATGAATTCTCAAAATTCCATATCGTTAATGGGCCGCTGTAGCTCAGTCGGTAGAGTGCCGGGCTCGTAATTGGAAACTTGCAGGTTTGGTATTTGAGCAGGCAAAAGACCGCCGTGTACACTAAGGGTGGAAGGTGCACGTAAAATCTGTCTTGGAAGCAATGTCCTACATGTTCCCCCAAAAATTATACTTCTGGCGGTCCTTGAAGCGAATGAGCCATCCTTCCGAGGAGGATCAAAATTGGGATGGCGTGTCTCCGGACCACCTCCAGGGGTGAGTCCCAGACCATCGCCAATTGCCCATTGCGCAGCACTAGTGCGACATAAAAACCCATCCAATCCAATCCATATCATTAATAATTAAAAAAAAAAAAATCTGAAAAACAAATTGAAATCACTTAAAATACAAACTAAAATTCCCGCCACCTCCGGTAGCGATTTTTTCGCTCTCCACTCGTCGAATCTAGAGCCCCAATGTCTTCAGCAATGCCTCACCTGCTTTTAACTCCCCCTCCCTCGCGGGTGAAGTTGAAAGTTTTGCAAAAGGCCGAGGTTAGAGAACCGGCAGCCGGGTAGCATATATACAACCTTTACATGATTTTGATCACGGAAATGTTTCGGCACTCCTGATTCGCTGTTTCCTTCACTATCTGTTCTGACGTCATGCCATACAAAATTATCCTTGTCTTAAAGATATATTTTAAAGCCAAAATGATTGTCTTTTCAGAAACAAATCTACCATTTTAATTTTCTAATATAGTTGAATATCATTATTAGGATACTTCAATACGAATCAAAGTAAATTATTTAACATGTAAAATTATAATAGATTTATTTTTTATCTAGCTTTTATTCGCATATTGATATTAAAATATATTAATAAATATTTGAATTAATAATTAGTTAAGATCACATTTTTTAATTTTAAATAATTGTTATTTTGTATTGGTTACAAAATTGGGCTTTTAGAAATTTATAAAATTATTGTCTTTTTTTTTTTTTTTTTTCTGAGGTCATTATATAATTCAGCAGAATAAAAGTATAGCTTTGGTGCCATCTGTTAGTTCATTATCGTACTAAAAGATTTAATTTTATTTATTTACGGAAGTAATTGAAATTTCCTTCACTTTCTTTCTTTCTTTTTTTTTTCTTTCGTTCGCACATAGATTATACATACACATACATATTATATGGTAATTAAAGTGGTTTGAAATAAAATAAAAATTTAAATTAAAAAATCATAATTATTAATCACGATATTTTGATTTAAAAAGTTTTAAAAGTGGAATAATTGAATTTATTTTATTAATGTCCGAATATATTTTTACATAATTTTAAGTTATTTAATAAATTATCTTACTTATGACAATATATTAGACTTGACGTCTTAAGAATGTATACATAGGCTTCAACTCTTTGCAATCTTTCATTGCATATTTGATAGTATTGTGTCACTATTTTGAAAAACTTTGATTAAAGAAGAATAATTATTATTATATTAACATTTTTAGAGTGCTAAATGAATGATTTACAACTTCTAAGACAAAATTTGGCGTCCTAATGAAAAGAATATGTACAATAGGCGTCAATCACTTTGAATTATTATTGCAAGAAAAGATTAATTTGCTCATTTTTACTTTCCAAGAGTGCATCACGTAAGGATTATAATCATTAAAAAAGAAAAGAAAAAAAGAAAGAGACGAATAAAAATGAAAAAGAAAGAAATGATTATCAGACATTGAGAAAGATGTATCTATACATTTTTTAAGGTCCCCTGAATTCATTGTTGCCATTTTTATGGAGGATTTATGTATTTGTGTAAGTGAACACGATAATGTCTTTACGATTTGATGGATCGAACTGGAAATTGATAGGTGTGTTACAGGTCACCGGCACACGAACTACATAATTTTTTCTAAACCTAGAGCACTTAGATTTTTTTTTTTTTTTTTTTTTTTTTTTTTTAACAGGGACACAAAGGAAAATTCTTTATCATTATGTCCTATGGATTAAAATTATTTAAAATGCGATGTCATCTAAACGCCTTATTCACTTTTTTGTGTTTTAAATATTTTAACATTATTAAAACAAATTTCAATGAATTTTAATCCGTAGACCGTAATGTATGAAAATTATATTTTTTACATTTATAATATATAAGTCCTGCACTCATAACAATTTATATGGTTCTTGCGACCATGATATGTAACATGCTTATTTAAATTTATCTTAATCGATTATTGAGTTTCATGTTAATGCATTTCAAATATTTTAAAATGCGTCATATGGCATAGAAATAAAGATTCTCTGTGTTCCTGTCAAAAAATTACGAATTCCAACTTATTAAAATGAATATATGTCATGCGACAATGACTTTATAACATACCTACCTATTTTTAACAGAATATTGGTAAGGCGTTTGTACACTATTGTGGTCACTTGCACACACTTAGATACATCACCAAAGAAATCGCAAATTCGAAAGCTTCAAAATGTATATAGAACACATTATAATTTCATATTTATAGTATATGTTTGAAAAATAATAAATTGAGCAGGTTTAGCAAAATATTTTTCTTTAACCATTGAAAGAAAAAAAAACTGAATAACCCAAAGCAGTCTTTATTTCAATTTAACAGCAATTTATATATATATATATCTTCATATTCTAACACTTTTTTTTTTTTTTTTTTTTTGAAGAGCGAGCGTAGTGAAGGTGAATTTATTTGGGGAAAAATTAATGCTTTATTTGTATTTAATAACTATATATGATCAATCCGATTTTTTTTTTTCTTTTTTTTTTAAGAACCACCGGAGGACAATTTCTTTTATACAGCAAAAAGGCTTTCTCACCATTTTGCTGTACACCGTCAGAAAAAAAAAGTAATAATAATAGATATTATGTAGGACAACAGTTGGCAGCACTGCACATTTTTAAACGCTTTTAAATAATTAAATTATGCCTAGAGCAAAACTGCTCATGGTTTAAACTAAATTAAATATAAAAATCACTTGGATATTTAAAATTGGCCAATATGGTTTACGTATATATTTATTAAAAAGAAAAAAAAAAAAAACTGATAGGAAAATATCATAAGCATAGAATAATTTTACCGAATCTTTCAATTTTAAATTTATCTGCAACAATCTTCTAAATTTTTAATCGCTATATATAGTAATAGTATTCACCGAAGTGAATTTAACTTTATTAGAAAATGAAAAATGGCACACATAATTTTTGGGAAGATGGATATTTTGATAAAAGACATTTAAAAGAAAAATAAATAAATAAATAAACAAAAAAAACTCTACTACAAAATCTTTCTCTGTAATCTAGCATGACGTCAGAATGGAAATAGCGAATCGGAAGCGCCGAAATTTTTCCGTGATCAAAATCATGTAAAGATTGTATATATGCAGCCGGGTAAGTATTATAGACCCGGCAGTCTTCTGCGCTTGCCTATTAGAAATTCCGGGTATGGCATACTTGATATATCGTTGAAGTACCGGGTTACACAGAAAATGGATATTTTTTGAATGATTGTTATTCTTAACAGATAAATACATATATTTAAAGAATAAATAGCGTCAGTCAAGCATATAAGTCTGATGTGTATTTTAACAATTAACAAACAAGCAAATGAATAAATAGCGCCAGTAGCTGTTTTTCAGCCAGTCAACTTTGTAATCAATCCACCTGGTGCTGCCATCTTTCGAAATGATTTGAAATAAAAAAAATTCTAAAACTTAACCATTGGAAAAAACATGCAAATTTGAAAAATGAAATTTCCTATACTATGCTGATTAAATTAAAATTTAGATTATTTTTTTAAAATCCTAATTTAATAATAGTAACTACTTTGGAGAAACCATGCAAAGTTGAAAAATTAAAATTATTGCACTATACTGATTAAATTATTATTATTTTTTAAAAATATTTAGTTTTTAAAAATTTAAATATAATATTTTAAAATAATCATTGGAGATATCATGCAAAGTTGAAATAACAACTTTTTTGAAGTATAATGATTAAATTATATTTTTAAAATATATATATAGTTTTTGAAAATCAAAACATAATAAAATATTAGAATAATCTTTCGAGAAATCCTATAACGTTTAAAAATTAAATTTTTTGTGTTATATTGATTAATTTAAAGTTATAAAAAAATAGACTAGTTTCTAAAAAATCCAAATATAACAACAAATTTGTATTATCTATGAAGAACCATGCAAAGTTGAAAAAAAAATATCTATACTATAATGGCCATTAAAATTGCTACACCAAGAAGGAATAATAATAACGGAATTAAATTTGTTGGACACATACATTATAGTAGGAAGAACAATTGATTAAAATTTCAGGAAATTTCCAGTAATATGTCCTACTGAGAAAACAGTACACAGAGCAGCGACCTCTGTGAGTAATAGCAGCACATATCTACCTAGGCATTGAATCGAACAGCGATTGGGTGACATGTACGGGTAGAGCACTTCATGAAGATTTAACACGATGCCACAATTCATCTATTGAAGTTACTGGTGAGTGGTGGTGGGGGCAGTCACTTTTCAACGATTAAACAGTCATTTTCATTGGAGCGAGATCAGGAGAATGCGCTGACCAGAGCAACAGTCGAACACATTCTGTATCAAACAAGGTCCGGACAATACAAACAACTTGTGTTCGTGCATTATCTTGCTTAAATTTTGCGCTACGGAGGCCTCGAATACAGGGCAGCGGGGCGGACCTTAACTCATCAGAAATTTAATGGCCGCTGTTCAGAGATCCAAGAATACAAACATGAAGTACTCGAGACGTTCATCCAATGAGAACCCACAACATCATTGCGAATAATGGACAGTATGTTGATGTCGAATCCCAGCTGGCAATGTGCATTATTCATAATGCCGCTATATACGGATAAGGCAATCTTGATGCTGTAAACAGGATTGTGATTTGTCTGAAAAGTGACTTCACGCCATTCCTCCGTCCAGGTTCATCGTTGATCACACATTAATGGCGCCCATATCAGTGATGCAGTTTTGAGGGTAATAAGAATTTTGGTAACCGCATACTGAGTCACCACCTGGATTGATGGTATGTTCTACCATTGGATACACGTCCCGGTCACCTCTTGTTTTCATTCCCGCCACTCTGAATACCAGCCATTACATTTCTGACGAATTAAGGCCCATCGCTCTGCCCTATGTTCAAGGCCTCCGAAGCACAACATTTAAGCAGGTCAATGCACGACCGCAAGTTGTCCATATTGTCTGAACCTTCATTGATGCCGAATGTGTGCAACTGTTGCTCTGGCCAGCGTATTCTTCTGATCTTGCACCAATGAAAATGACTGTTTAATCGTTGAAAAGCGACTGGCCCCCCACCACTCACCAGTAACTTCGATCAATGAATTGTGGCATCGTGTTAAAACTGCATGAAGTGCTCTACCCGTACATGCCATCCAGTCGCTGTTCGATTCAATGCCTAGGCAGATAAGTGCTGTTATTGCTCACAGAGGTCGCTGCTTTATGTACTGTTTTCTCAGTACATATTACTCCAAATTTCCTGAAATTTCAATCCATTGTTCTTCCTTTTATAATGTATGTGTCCAACAAATTTCATTCTGTTATTATTATTCCTTCTTGGAGTAGAAATTTTAATGGCCAGTAGTGTATATTTATAAATTATCCATATTAAAAACTCCCTAAACAAAATTTAAAAAATCTTTTTTCCTTAATGTCATCACTATTATATTTTAAATTTTGTTTCCCAAAATATTATAATTAAAGATTTTCTATTAATTAAAAATATAAATGCAAAGTAATTTGATACTTAAAAAGAAAAAGAAAGAAAAAATAAAAAATAAAAACTCTACACTAAAGCATATTAATTTCCAAAAATGATATGTCTTATTAACGCATAAAATATGGTTTGATTTTAATTAATTTCTAGATAATTATCAAATATTTTATTTATAAAAAATGAAGCTTAATTATCTGTAATATGAATCAACCGCTTTTTAGCGAGTATCTGATACCGATTATTACGATATTAAAATTTATAATTGCAAAGATGTAACAAAAATAAAAACTGAAAATGTTAATTATGCTAATTTTACGAAAGTTTTAAATTAAGGTATTTTATTATTAATATATATATATATATATATTATTTAAAAAATAATGGAGTGTCGATGTTTTAATAAAAATTTGATTTTGAAATTTGTTATTCTCAATCGAGTGTTTAGTAATAGAAAAAAAAAAAAAAAAGTAATACTTCAAAAATGTCTAAATTTAACGCATAAAAATTATAAAAATAAATAAATAAATAAATAAAATCTAAAATAGGAAAGCAGCTGGTCACTTCAAACAAAATTATGGATAACTAGTATGTTTTGCAATCACAAAATCATTTTTCATAATCTTATGGACGAGTGGCAAATTTACTGGAACGACTCGGAAAAAGGCTGTCATCACTACTTCCAAAAGTTTCTAAATACAATTTCGACCTAACACCAGTATTCACTGCCTTTCTCACGGGACATGGTCCTTTTAAAATCTACCTGCATAAATTCCATTGCTCGCGTTCAGACCAATGTGAGTGCAGGACCATGGGCTCTCCCAACCATTACTAATGCTCCTGTCCACTTACTTTTGACTGTCGCATTATAAACCCCGTCAATATACCTTCTAACTGGCTTTTTAACATAATTAACCGAAAGCCCCTTCGTCAAAAAATAACAAAAAATTTTAACCACTTAATGCTTATCTCTAAATTAACTTAATAAAATTTCAAAGTCATTAGTTACCAATTTTTGAACTACACATCAAATTGGTGACTTTTAAGCCCACAGGTCAAGTCCTTCAAACGAAACGAAAGTCATGATACTCATGTTTTTATTTCTCTAGCCGCCCTCTGTCGCGTTTGAATTTCCAATCAGGCGACCCTGTGTATTTTTTTTATGTGTTTAATTCTAAATAAACACTACGGAGGTAAGCCTAGGCCTCAGCCTAGAAACACTCCACACTGCCGCATGGCGGTGAGTGGCCTACTTTCGTCGGTCAATTTCATGCCCTCTTTATAAATTCTAATCCGATTTGAAAGAGAGTTCCAAAAACCCTTGTTACAAATCTAGAGGTTTATATATATATATATATATATATATATATATATATATATATATATACATTATCGACGTCCAACTTATTTAAAAATCTCTACAAATAAACGCGTACGCATGAGGCAAGTTTTAGAAACTATAATCTTGATTTATGATGCAATTCTAAGAAATCAAGCGAAAATTTCTCGCAATACAAAGGATTCATAATATTCAAAATATTCATAATATTTTTTCACCATCTAGGAAATATATAGAATATAAATTCTCGATAATTTCGTCTATTTAGTTTATTGGCCTACTTTATATGCGTAGCTCGAAATCTGTATTTATAGTTTAGGGATTCAGAAAATGACTACTTATTCATTCTAGGGGAAGACGATTTTTTTTTATCAGTGTATTTACCATAATAAATATTTCACTTTTACAATATTTTGTAATTTTAACCAACAGATGCTGAGATATAGCACTATCAAAAATCAGAGAAGGTGAGTAATAAAAGAACCAAATATAAGCCGACAAAAGCCCAAATTTAGTCAGCAGTTTTCTTTTTTACTATGACCACAACACATATCAGATTTGGTGCATTTAAACACAGTAGAAGAAGTTTATATACAGGTGTACATAAATGGGAAAACTGTACTATATGAGTGCTACATGTCAGTGAATGTACGCAAAAAACATGTTAACATTCACTTTCATCATAGTAATCACACACATCAAGTTTGTTGCACTAACATGTAACAGAAAGACAAAAATGTGACACAACCTACCACAAACATGGGAAGTTGCAACACAACAGCTCAAGTTGTCAGTCGATATATACTGAAATTATCTCAGCAGTTATTTTCATAATCATGATATATATCAAGTTTAGTGCGCCATAGACTCATAAATATTGCCCTCCTACACAACATGAAAAATTGCACCAGAGCAGCTCCAACTGTCGGGTGATATGCATTCAATTTAAGACAACTTAATGTTTCACAATGGTCTTCTTACATATCAAGTTTTGTACTAAATGCTGGCAAATTTCTTATAAAAGCATTGGTGGGAGGAAAACAGTAATTTTAAGTTTGATTCAGCTAAAATAATTTGCAGGCCTAAATAAACTTACGAACTCGATTTCTTTGAAGCTTTTCATACATATATATTTTTTTTTTTAAATATTGTTAATTGGGGTACCCCATTTGTCTGATTATTAGAAATTTTCCATTCAAACCACATTTTCTTAATTTCTTCCATATTTTTCACAACTAGGGATTTCGTAATTTCCTATTGGTTTATCTCCCACATTCCGCGTAATTCTATTGACTGATCATCCTAAGCTGAATCCGTTCCCTTTCCTTTATATATGAGAACTTCTCTCCCATTTCTTTATGCACTGAGGACGGTACGCTATATGTTACCAAAAGAGTTATCTGCTTTCCTACTATTTATTTTTGGAGTCTTAGACGTTGTTATTTGCCTTGTTTCCCCACGCCAAGTATTCTATTAATAATTACAATATGTTACAAAATAAAAATTAATATTGACCATAACTTAGTTTTGCATAAAAAAACTACATTTCTTAAAAGTGAAGAACAATTTATCATATGATACATAAATATGAAAATTAATAAATATTAGTAAGATTTTTCCGATTACATTTTGATGTGGTCATGTTATTATTATTATTTTTTTTTTAATAAGAAATAATATATATATATATATATATATATATACATATATAGAATAAAATCATATTTTAAAAGTTGATCATCAACAGGAAACACCTAAAAATAGAAGGATATACTATCGTTAAAACATTTTTGATAACGAATATATCTCATATGTATCAAGTCCCATTTGTTACAGACATAAGCGTATTAGATATTGTTGCATATTACATTTTATTAAGATAATATATTCCATTTTTAAGATTTCTATTAAGACAATTTTATTAATTGCTGGATGATATTTCTATAAACTACTGAAAATAGTCTTTCGAATTTAAATAAAATTCAAAAATACTTCGAACTTCGAAATATGCTATAAGAAAAAATGTTATAAAAATACTATAAAATCAGTCTATTAAAAAAAAAAAAAAAAAAAAAAAAAAACTAGTAGATTATGGCCATCACATTTTATTTTCCTACACAAATTTACTCTGCAGAAAAAATTTATTAAAATTATTTTCCATGATGAATGTTTTGTCACATAAGCATAACAATGAATGATCCAAGAAGTCTCTACTAATAATATTTTAAACAATGTTTTTTTTTCTTTCTTTTTTATTAAAAAATAAATAAATTAATTAATTAAATAAAAAAAACCCTTTATTTTACCGTATTGAAAATTTATCCCCTTCAGAGGGGGACATCCCGTCAGGAGAGAAACGTTATGTTTCCCAGTTGTCTATTATATATACTAGTGACAAAAAAAAAAAAAAAAAAAAAAAAAAAAAAAAGCCGCACTGCAGAAAAAATGACTGATACCCTTTTTATTTGTAATAACTTTAAAATTAATGTTTGAAACAAATAAAACTGTCTTGCTTGCATAATACCAAAGGTATGAAATGATACCTATGTATATTTTCGATTTAATAATTTGCTTTATTGCACTTTACAAAGTACTTTTTAAAAATCTGCATAAAACTTTCTTTTTGAACATAATGCAATAACTATACACTTTGCATTCTATTATAATTTATTATATGAAATAAACAAGTTATATTTTAATATATGAAATAAAACTATTTATTTGTTAGATCTAAGCAATTTTTTGTTAAAAATATGTATTCTGCATTGGGTTAATTCCACCTTTATATGGAATTTCTGCATTAATGCGCAATGGCATAGTTTTATACAGTGTTTTAATATAAATCTCAGAAATTTCAATGTGCCAAATATCACAAATAAATTTTTCTAGTTCTGGCAGAGTTATAGGCTGCAAATTTCGAGTCCTCTCCCCTCTCCCCCGCCTGTTTATAGACGAAACATTTTCGAGCGGATCGCGATTTTGACCATTTCCGTGTCTGGTAAAGAAGAAATTCTACTATATCCTTTGTGGTATTTAACTTAAAGTGAAAAAAAGTATGATTACTTACAGAATTATAGGTTCTCATGGGAATGTATAAGAAATTTTGACAATTTGAAGTGAATAAACTTACCACAAACGCCGTGTAGTAAGGTGCCTTATTATCTTCAAATGCTGTTAACGGAAATGTCTAAGATACCTCCAAAATAGTCGGTCAGGCACCACTTTTATGCAGATTGTGTTTTATTTCGAGTTAATTGATCCCTTGAGCATAAAAATTTCCCCGAGTGTTTGAAAAGTTATGCACCTCCGTACTATAATGTACGGAGAATGTGTCACTGTTTTAAAAGTGCGATTTTCATTAAGTCGGTCACATTTTCGTCTTCATTCTAGCTTTTTTCAACTGCACGAAATAAAGAAAACTTGATTCATCAGAGAAAACCAGTTCAGCCTAATAATTAACTGATAATGTTTTTTAAATTTTGGTCAACTAAAGTATTGTTTTTTCTAATTCTTTTCCTTAATAATGGCTTTTTTCGCAGATCTTCCGTACTTTAACCCGCTTTGTTTAATTGTTCCCGCATTGTTTTTGAAGAAAGTAATTTACTATACACTTTTTTAAAATCTTTTTTAAGTTCTGAACATGATACAAATCGATTTTTTAACCTTCGCATTTTAACTTGCGGTTATCTTGCTTGGATGAGCAACATGACCGCCTAAAGCCAAATTCCCAGTTTAAACAGCCAAAAAAATTTACATTTTGCTAAAATTCATTTTACCAATATTTCGTTAGCATTTAATTATTTTGCCATCTCACGTATTAAAATATTTTTTGATTTTCATTTAAAAATTAATACATTTGTGGCATCGTTAACTGCCTTATTCTTACCATTTTTGAAATAAAGTATAAATTACAATTTTCCTGACAATTGCATTTTGTTTTTAACACTAGACTCAAAGCTAAAGTGTATGTGGAGGACAACATAGTAAAATTTGTTCGAAAATTTGCTTTTTAAACGATAAAATTGGCGGTTGTAGAAGGCGAAAAGGAAAATATCCAAGTGCGGTTTTTTTTTTTTTTTTTTTGTCGCTTAGTGTACATATATACTGGGTGTTCCATAACTCTGTAGACATTTAAAAAAATCATAACTATTGGAGGAACTGATAGGACTGAACGAGGTTTGCGAAAAAAAACATTCTCGAGATGGGAGATTTTTTTTTTCTTTGGTAAAGAAAAAATATATTCAATTTTTTGTCGACGATAGTCAGACAATTAGTTAAATTTTTTGCACGGATGTGAAAGAGAAATGCAAATGAATTCCTATACATTGCACAATTTTGCGATTAGAACACCTTATTTCTTGTTTTCCCTCCTACTTGTGCATACATAAAGTTTTAATTGCGATGCTGACTTGGTGGATGAAGCGTATTGGTGTTTTCTCTCCTGTAAGAACCTGCGACTGAAGCCGCGGTTAGCAGTGCTATAGCGCGTTTGTAAACTATAATTTGTGGTGACGACGGACACATGGAATAGTCTTTATATGCCTGTAAACATTTGCATGAGAATAAGTACAGTTTTTAATGAAAATGTGTGATCTGGTCACGCACAGTCCCCGCTATAGACAAATATCTTAATTATCACTTTTTATTTTCCATAGAAAATCCTCCTTCATGAGAATGATTTTTTTTTTTTTTTTTTTTTTTCAAACCGAATTCAATTCTATTAATTCTTTCAATAGTCAAGAATTTTTTTAAATGGCTAAAGACTTATGGGACACCCGATATTTAATTTCTTAAAGATTCGTTTAAATAACTCTCAGTTTGTGCATTTACGTTCCGAAGAAAAGGATAACAACGCCTCCTATACAGTTATTATTAGACAATAATTTACTTCGAGGTGCAATGACACATTAATTCGCATGAAATTGCGTTCAACTGTTCCTGAGATACAGTTGATATACATTTTTTTTTATACAGATAGACAGATAGATATTTTCTAAAAACGGTCAAATCATATTCTAGTCATCTCAAATCTTGTAATTCCCTCGAAAACCAGAATTCAAACATTTTTACGAAAACAACATTTTCTTCTTTTGAATACAGAAAAAAAAAATTAAAAAAAAAAATTATTAAATAAATAATGTTGAGATTTGTTAAATTTCACATAAAACATTATAGTGTTTGATAAGGCGGATATTTTCCAGCGAAAAAGAAAAGCTTTCTAATATAATTTTCCGTTTTTCCTTTTTACACAAACTTTTTACCCCATAATTTATTTTACTTTATTTCATTTATTTCGATTTTATTATGGCATGAACTTTACGAGTTTTAATAAATTAATTTCATCCTAAAAGTCTTTCATACGAAATAAATAAATAAATAAATAAAAATAAAAAAAATCTTTCAGACACTTTAAAAGAGTATTTTTATTCAGGCATATTATTTTAATTTTTAATTAATTAATTTATTTACTGAAAGCGTGAAACGTTTAAAAGCTTAATATTTATAGCAAAAAAATCTAATAAATTAATGGTAAAGTATTAATGTCTAACGGATAATTATTATATTACATTATTATTATTTGTCAGAGATTTAACTATCGAATTAAGTATACAAAATATAATAAATTAATTCCATCCAAAAAGTCTTTCATACAGAAAACTAATAAATTCCTTTAAGACCTTAAATGAATATATTTAAGCATGTATATTTTTACTTATTTATTTATTGAAAGCGTGAAAGGTTTAAAAGCTCAATATTTATATCAACATTTATATTAATATTATTAATATTTGTTGGATATTTAATTATTGAATAAAATATATGTTTTAATAATTTAGTTTTATTCTGAAAACTTTTCTTACAACAAACTGATAAATTCCTTTCAAACACTTAAAAATAGTATTTGCAACCATGTGTATTTTTCGATTTATTTATTCAAAGTTCAAAGCATTCAAAACTCAATTTTTGCAGCAACAAATTTTTGTACATTAATGAAAATGTATTAATGTATACGGAATAGTATTTTTACATTTTTAATATTATTATTTGTCGGAAATTTAATTATCGGATAAAATATGCAAGTTTCAATAAATCAATTTCATTCTAAAATCTTTCATACAAAAAACCAATAAACTCCTTTATGACACATAGAAAAAGCATTTTTAAGTATGTGTATTTTTGTATTTTTTTTTTTTTTATGCTATTTTTTCTCTAAAAGTAAAAAAAAAAAAAAAAAAAAAAAAAAACTCAATATTTATAGCAACAAATTTAGTATATTAATGAAAAAATATTAATGTTTAATAAATATTATTTTTGTTATTTGTCACAGATTCAATTATCGAATTAAATATACAAGTTTTTATAAATTAGTTTCACCCTAAAGATCTTTCATAGAAAAAAACTGATAAATTCCTTTCAAACACTTAAAAAAAGTATTTTCAATAATGTGTATTTTTCTATTCATTTATTTATTTATTTATTCAAAGTGCAAAACATTCAAAAACTCAATTTTTATATTACCTTGACTTTTTTTTTTATCTTTTTTTTTTTTTTTTTATCTTGACTTTTTTTTCGGAGGTCTTATTATTGAATTAAATATACAAGTTTTAATAAATTTATTTTATCCTAAGAGTCTTTCATGCAAAAAACTGTTAAAAATTCCTTTCAAATACTTAAAAATGGTTTGTATTTTCCTACTTATTTATTTTTTCTAATTACTTGTTTATTTAAGTACGAAAAATTCAAAAACTCAGTTTTTATAGCAACAAAATTTAGTAAACTAATGAAAAAGTATTAATGTTATTATATATATATGCAGGCCTCGAAGCGTTCCTATGACTTCTCTATCATTTTATTATATTGTCACCACTATTTTAAACAATAAATTTTATGTAATATTTCAGCATTAAATCATACAAGAATATTTATTTATTTACTTATTTTTAACGATAATAACGACAGTATAATTAGACGCATGTAAAATATTACGACTTCTGGAAGACCTGTAATGTCTAATACGCACTTTTTCCCGCTTATAGTACTAATTGTATAATTTAATTAAGGAAACATAAATATTATATTATGAAAAAATAGATTATATATATAATGTATATACATATATATGTAAAAAATTGCCAAGTGTATTAGAATGAATTACAGAAATATCTTTCATTGTGGTCGTACCATTAATTGTTTTAGTTTTTTTTTTCCTTTTTAATAAAAATATGGCCACCAAAATATTAAAAAAAAAAAAAAAAAAAAAAAAAAAAAAAATTTGTTATTTAAATATTTTCAGTATATTATTAAGTAACTCTGAGATTCCTCTTTTTCATTAAATCTTAGTCAGTAAAAATGTAAACTTTTTAAAATTTTATCCCAATTTATGGTTTCTCAAACTTGTTTCTTTTATTTTTAAAGCTTTTATTAAGAGTATTTAAATACTGTTTCCTCCTCTTAGAGATTTATTTTCCGTAAATAAGTAGGGGGAAAAATTAGATTTTTTTTTTTTTAATTTTTTTAATGATAATTAAAAAAAAAAAAAAAAAAAAAAAAATCAAATTTTACATTCAGATTAAAAAAAAAAAAAAAAAAAAAAATCGAAAGTTATGCAAAATCCGTTTATTATAAATATATTTTATCTACTACATTTTTCATAAAAAGTTACAATGCTTAGGAAGAGATATTTTCTGGCAAAATAAATAAAAGATTGCTAATATATTTTTCGCTTTTTCTTTTTGCGCAATCTTTTCATCCCAGGAAATGCTCTTTTTTATAGAGATATAATTTTCAAATAAATTTACGATCTTCAATAAATATTTTGTTCTTAAAAGTATTTTACATAAAGACTTGAACAAGAGAGAGAGAGAGAGAAAAAGAATTTAATAAATTTCTTTTGAAGCATTTAAAAGTTGTATTTTTAAGCATCAGATATATTTTTCTTATTATTTTAATACGAAAATAATAATAATAATAATAATAATAGATTTATAAAAAAAAAAAAAAAAAAAAAAACTTAATATAAATGATTAAAAAGCACAAAATTTGCTAAAATGCCATTGAGATCTCCCCATTTGAGACATTTTTCTTTTCATTACCTGACTATCATAGGTAAATCGAAATATTGTACTTGGTCAAAAATTAGATCGCTTGTTTTCAACTAATATTGCATGTTTTAAGGTCTTCTGCGTCACAAAATTAATTTTTGGCATTTTTTTATTGTATATACAGGGTGATTCTTAAGTCACAGAAAAAAAAATATATATATATTAAAAAAGTACTGACTGTAGGTGTATGTAGTTTCCCCTAAAATGTACAGAAAAGCAAGGGATTATATATATATATATATATATACATAAGAAAAACTATTAGTTAAATTTTTTGTCAACATCATTTTCTTCAAAGTTGCTGTAAACACACTTTTAAATGACCTTTCGTATGATTTAGTTGATTAGTTCAGGAAAATTGATAGTCATCCTATATCCTACTCTAGCAGCGATCACAAATACATAGAATTTTCACTAAATTGGAATATCCCTGCTATCACAGGCTTAGGCTAGAAACTAAATTTGGAAAAATGGGAAAATTTGAAGGAAAAATAAAAAATATTTTTGTTAAGTACTATAATCGCGAAATTTACAAAATTAAAAACAAAAACAGCCTGGAGGGTCTAACAGCAGAGTTACAAACAAACCTCTCAGCTCTAGCATTCAAATGCCAGAAACAGCGAAAAACCCCAGAAAATGAACCACCCAAGTGGTGGTCAGTGCAAATTATTGCTGCCAGAAATTATCTCAGAGCATTACGACGCAGGTATCAAAGTCAAACTGACCAAGACCTAAGGATTAAACAGCAAATCATTTACAAAAGAGAGCACGTGAAATATAAAAAACTAACAACCAAAGAAAAAGCTAAATCGTGGAAAAACATCGGCGAATCTGCGACAAACTCCTGTGGTCCTTAATATGAAATAGCCTCGGGAAAATTGCGAGCACCCGCGAGACTCTTTAATGTCTATGATCTGAACACGCAAGTAACTATACACACCATGATACACAAATTTCTAGACTCTCTCTATCTCACAGACGAAAACATCCCCCACCTACTCACCACCACCCCACCCCGCTTCGGAGAATTCGCTCCAGTCCCAGTCACGCTACAAGAAATTAATAGGATTATCAAAAAATTAAACAAAACAAAGCCCCAGGCTTCGATTGTACAAATTGAAATATTCTTAGAAGAATTCATAAAGCTAGCCCAAAACTATTACTAAATCTTATAAATAAATGCTTAGTAGTGGAGCACTCCCCAAACCCTCTGAAGGAAGGTACAGTGGCTCTATTCCACAAAGAGGGTAAATATCCCAAAGATCTAAAAAATTATCGACCAATATGCTTCCTCCCAGCTATTAGCAAAATACTAGAAAGAATCATTCACGACAGGTTAAATAATCACCTAACAATTAATAACTACTGATATCCAACCAGTTCGGCTTTAAGCAAGGCATCTCCACCGAAAACGATTTACACACATCAAAGCAGACAAATTCAGCAAATTGCAGACTTAACTAATCTCCATAGACATATAGGTGCCTTCGATAGCATTACATGGCCAACATTGGTAAACAATCTTAAACGCACACAATTCATTACTTTCCTATTTAATTTGATTATCAGCTTTCTAATAGATAGGTATGTAACACTTCAGGAAAATGGCATGGCGATCACTAAATAAATTTTCAGAGGCTGTCCACAATGGAACTGTTTAGGGTCACTCCTTTTGCGTTCCAACGCCAATATCCAAGCATTTTGTGGACGACTTAATTCTAATCCTAAATACAAACAATAAAAAAATACTAATAACAGATACCAACAACATCATTCAGAAATTCAAGAAATTGACGTACAAAAACTTTCTGTTGATAAATTGGATCAAGTCTGAACAGATTGAATATACCGTGCTCGGGTAACCTCCCCACTGCGAATTCCTACAAAATAAGGGGCGTTGAAATTGGCAGAAGAAATCAAGAATCTAAAGAACAGTTAAAATATCTAGATGCATGTGAGCAAGATGCTCACATATTCTTCAAATGCATATAATTTAGTACAAAACTAATAAATAACCAATTTTAATTAAAATAATTAACTTTCATTAATAATAGTAAAATTTCAGTAATAAATTCATTGATCTCCTTTTAAAAATATTGCAATATATATATGAGGGATCTAAAACATCATTTAATTTTCCCTGTTCCCCCAAAGAATCATTTCTTTATATTGTGCAATTTAGAAAATATTTGTTTATATTTCAAAGCGATATCTGAATAATTTTAGTTATATTTCTTCCTATATATATATATATATATATATAAACAGAAAACGATTTCCGTTGCAATTTAATTTTGTTTGTTTACTTTAAAAAGCTATTATATTTTGTTATAGGCCTTATATGGAAGTCAATTGAAATTTAGATTTACATTTAATCTATTATTTCCAGACTTACTGTCGATATGACTAATATAATTACTTTTTCATTTGCACGTGTTAACGGTTTTTGTTGGCGAGCAAATTGATGCCAGATTAAGGGTTGTAATATTACACCCGTAATTCCAAAATTCAAAATTTCCCATAGAGTTTGCATTAAGACAAACAGAAATGTGTTTGGCGCTCTGGCGTTTAATATTTCTATTGCTATCATCTTTTGGCCGTTTTAGGAATTACTTCTCGCTCGCTCCCGATCATCATTCTATCTCGGGACTCGCTTCTGGAAACATCTGAAAAATTGATCATGAGAACCCTCTCCCTCGGCTCTTCATATCCGTAATATTCAGCTCTATGTTTTATCAACGATTTTTATAGAACATTTATTTACTTGATAATTGATAGATATAATTTCAAGTTTTGATTTCTTAAATAAAACAAGTTGAATCTTAACTGCCATGTCTTTCAATTTAAAGTTCCAGTATATTTCCAGGACTTGTGTTGTTGCCTGCGATGTACTGCTACGACCTCGGCACCTTATCCGAATACTATATTATATTTATTGGTGCCACGATTATTAGAGTTTGCATATTCGGAATTTTTTGAGGGAGAGGGAGCTGTGTCTTGGAAATATGACGTATCAAAATAGCGCATCCTGATTGGACGAATCCGAGGAGAAATTGAGTATACGGACAATTTTATCAAGGCAGCTCTGAAAAAGTTGGGCAACTTCAGTCTGCGCTATCACACTGGGAGTAGAGACATTTTTTTCCGAAAAATCGGCTCTCTTTTCTCTCAACTTTAACTCTTGGATCCTGCCAAGTTTAACTTTTGGATTCTGCGAAGCGTTCTGGAGTCTTAAAACGTTGCTTCCAGAATTTTATCTCCTGTAAAGCAATTTAGAATCGCCGAGTGATTCTTCCTATTATACACTTAACAGAGCTGTATTTTTTGCTCAAGTACATTTCATTTTCATTATAAAAAAAAAGACATTTTATTGACAGTTAGAAACAGCTACTGTGTAGAAGATTCGTCGGCTAATTGTATTGTCTGCTGTCAACGTATGCTCGGAGAATATTTTAGTTTTATAATTTTTGTTGGTATGAACTTCGAATATTTAATGCAAGATATTTGCGATGCATACATTTTGTACTTCCGTTGGGGAGAAATATGTGAGAAAGTTGCTCACATATTCTTCAAATGCATATAATTTAGTACAAAATTAATAAATATCCAATTTTAATTAAAATGAATAACTTTCATTAATAATAAAAAAATTCAGTAATAAATCATTGATTTCCTTTTAAAAATACTGCAATATATATATGAGGGATCTAAAACATCATTTATTTTTTCCTGTTCCCCAAAAGAATAATTTCTTTATATTGTGCAATTTAGAAAAGATTTGTTTAAATTTCAAAGCAATTATCTGAACAATTTTAATTATATTTCTCCCTAAAAAAAAAAAAAAAAAAAAACAGACAATGATTTCCGTTGTAATTTAATTTTGTTTGTTTACTTTAAAAAGCTATTATCTTTTATTATAGGTTTTATATGGAAGTCAATTGACACTTAGATTTACACTTAATCTATTATTTCCAGACTTAGTGTCAATCTGACTAATATAATTACTTTTTCATTTGCACGTGTTAACAGTTTTTGTTAAAAAAAAATTAATGACAGATTAAGGGTTTTAATGTTACAACCGTCATTCCAAAATTCAAAATTTCCCATAGAGTTAGCATTTAGACAAAGAGAAATGTGTTTGGCGCTCTGGCGCTTAATATATCTATTGCTATTATCTTTTGGCATTTTTAGCAATTAATTCTCCCTCTCTCCCGATCATCATTCTATCTCAGGACTCGCTGCTGGTAACATCTGAAAAATTGATCGTGAGAACCCTCTCCCTCGGCTCTTCATATCCGTAATGTGCAGCTCTATGTTTTACCAACGTGTTTTATAGAACATTTATTTACTTGATAATTTATAGATATAATTTCAAGTTATGATTTCTTAAATAAAACAAGTTGAATCCTAACTGTCATGTCTTTCAATTCAAAGTTCCAGTATATTTCACGGACTTGTGCCATAAAAAATATAGTTGACACCAAATTCATTAATTTTAAATAAGAAAGGCGTGATAATAAAACTTTTAATTTCTATTATTTTTAGTATAAGCACTAATTTTTGTTATAAAATCGCATACCGTGACCTTAGAAAAAAAATTTCAGAAAAAAAGAATCTACGCAGAGTGTGAAACTTTGTTCTTTTATTCTGTTCTTGCACTTATTTTAGAAGATAAAAACGACAGGCCTAGTATAGTAGCTTACCACGCCTTCCCCATTTAAAAATTGATGACTTTGGTGGTAAGTACATTTACCATTACCACTAAAATTAAAAAAAAAAAAAAAAAAATCTAATTTGCAAAATTTGATAAAAGAAACGTGAAGTTAGATTATAAGTATATTATTATATAAAATATATTTCATTATTTTTAATAAATATTTTCTTTTTTGAAAGTGAGACAGCTCAGATAGGTGACCAATTAAAGGATTGCACATATTATTTTATAATTATAATGTTCCATAATTTCTTTGCTTCTTAAATACAGAGTCATAATTTCCTTAATTTTTTCAGGATACTTTCAGGAATGAAACATTTTCGCCTTTTTTCCTTCCACTCTTTCTATGATCTCTCTGTGAGGAAAAAAAAAAATCTGAAGTGAATTCGCTCGCCTGCTCGAACATTAAACAATTAAATGTGAGGTAACTAAATTTAAGTAAAATGAGTCATTAAATAAAAAAAAGAGATTAATTGCAATAGGGTGATTAAATAGTATGATGTTTTAGTATGTAATAGTATGATGTTTTAATTAAATGCTATTGTACTTCAAATAATTTCAGGTTATAGGTCATAATGGTAAAGAATTTTTCATTGTGTCTCTGGAAAAATCTATAAGTTCTATATTCACCAAATTTGATACAATTTGTGAGGTGACGACCTATAATACGTATATACATTTAAAGTTCAATCGAAAATAAAGCATTTAGACATTACCGCACATTAAATAATTTCAACCCATAGGCCATAATGATAATGAACTTTTCGTTGCCGACCTGTAAAAACACCATAAGTACTATATTTACCAAAATCTATACGCTTCGTTCGACGATGACTTATAACATGCATAGAGATTTTCAGTTCATCCGAATAAGGCGTTTAGACGTTATTGCATTTTAAATAGTTTCCTCTATAAACCATATTGGGAAAGAATTATTCTTTCTCAATATCTAAAATGTAAAGCCGATTAATTGGGCAGCCCGTGAGCGAAAACCAAATGTAATAACATAACTGACAACTTGTACATTATTTACTGCTGAAAAATTCTAACAGGGATTTTGCATAAACATTTGCAGAAATCATTGCTGTAAAATTAAGACAAACTTTTTACACATAAAAGTGGTGTTACAAAACCTCACAAGTTAGTAACCATGTATTATTATTATTATTGGTGTAAATAAATGCGTTTTGCCTATAGATATACAAAATTTAGTTTTGGTGAATATAATTACTGTAATTAGTCATAATAAATACCAAAAAATAAATTAATAAGAAAATTGTCGTCTTATTTTATTTATGACATTAGTCTAAATTGAGGATAATGAAATCGTGGTGAAGAAGTAAGCTAACGTTAAAAACACAAATTTAATTCTTTTGACAATATGGTAATGAAAACCATTGAATCAATTTAAGTTTTTTAGCTTTAAAGTCACGTTTTTAATCTATAAATGTACCAAATTCAGACATTGTGACTCAATTATTTTTTATAATGAATGGTATTAAAAGAGCTATTTCAGTTCATAATTACATCCGTAGAAGCTTAAATTTTTGAAATTTTGGGTAGGGAAAAAAAAAAAAAGTTAATATTTTTATGAACGTTAATAGCACGTGTTTGTCATAAAAATCAATAAATCATTATCTTTTTTTTTTTTTTTTTTTTTACATATATATATATATATATATATATATATATATATATATATTTTAAGAACATTAACGAAATTACTTTTAAAAATACAGGGTGAATTTTAATTAATATACAACTTTGATTTGAAATAACTCTCGAGATGCTGCAGATAGCATAATATACAGTCGGCTGCAAAATTATTCGAGCACTAGCAATAATCCTTGCCAAAATGAAGTACACTTAATACAGCTTTGTTAAATAAATCCTTGTCGAGTCATGTTCTTAATCAGTCTAAGAACATGATTCGACAAGGATTTACTTAGCAAAACAGTCTTAAGTGTACTTTTTAAATATGGGAATTATTGGCTAGTGCTCGAATAATTTTGCAGCCGACTGTATATGTATTACATATGTGTGCATGCATTAATAAAAAAAAACATGAAAAAGGAATTTAATGGGTTTCAAAGTGAAAACTTTTAGAGGACATACAGTTAGAGTAGTGCAACCTAGTCACAAAAGTTTGTTTATAAATTTTCCTTCCCCCTATTCAACCAAAGTTTTCAAATTTTTGTGTTTAATCACTTACCATTACTCCAGAAGACTTAGGTTAGTTTCTGAATGTCAGAGACAATTTCCGTAGCAATAGTGTTGCATTTTTATCACGAGAATACGAATTATTAAAAATTAAAATACGACTTCAGGTTAATATGGCGCTTTGGGAAACATTGTGCAGGGATCTGACATGAAACAATTTCCTTTTTATAGTCTTTCTCCCTGCACAAATTTATAAAGCCATCTAGTGAGATTCTGAGAAGTTTTTAAGTTCAAAGTTGTAAGTTAATTAAAATTTCCTCTGTATATAGAAATATCAGGTCAGATTTCTAAATTCCCATAAATGTCTGTTTTTTTTTTTTTTTACTAGAATCAAGATGTCAAGGATTACATTCTTGTAACAGGTATATACAATTAAATTAGATGCGCTTTAATTCTTTAATGACTTCTTTTATTATTTGTTGTTTATTTAAAATTAGACAGTATTAATTATTTTTATTTCCAGTTTTTGATCAATTTGCATGTTTTAGGATAGTCTGAGCACGATTTGACCATTTTTAGAAAGTGTGTGCCTCTGTATATGTGTTAACAAAATTATGTGAATGTTGTGTTCAAAGAAATACTGGGTGTAATTCTACATTAATAATCTGGTGTGTCACTCACACGACTTTCTCTCACCCTGAAA
The DNA here is from genome assembly GCA_963930645.1 of Salticus scenicus. NCBI lineage: Eukaryota > Metazoa > Arthropoda > Arachnida > Araneae > Salticidae > Salticus > Salticus scenicus. The sequence goes on from OZ005649.1 coordinate 215,804,601, forward strand.
TTTAATACTATAAATACAGATTGGAGATTTAAGAGGTAAGATAACGATGTTGTGTAAACCTATGTTAAACAATTCAAATTAGGCTTCGGAAGACTTTTATATGATAATTAATTTTGTGTAAGGGGGGCTACCGCCCCCCTCAACATCCCGTTTCATTAATGCACCATGATTTATATAAAATTTAATTCAGTTATTAAAAAATAATTCTGTTTTTAAAAAAATAACTTATTAAAATTATTATTTAAAATATTATCTTCCATGATAATGCAGACGATTTCCATATTAGAGAAGTAGTATAACACTAAATATCCAAAAAAAAGTCCATTTTATATCGATAACTTTGTTTTAAATTATCGCAGATCGATGATTCAACCATTCGTTTTAAATGAATTGGCGAGCTCTTTTGAAAGATACCCATCATGAAAATTTACTCCCCACGAGGGGGGACTCCCCCCCCAGGGAGGGAGGAGAGGCTCTTACATACACAATTTTTTTTCCCAGTTGACTATCTCTATTACAAAAAATATATATTCGTTTCATTTGGTTTAGTGCAGTCTATAGACGTTAAACTCTTACCTGCAATTTCCCCCATAGACGTAATGTATTAGAATTCTCTTGATTGTCGCTGTACACGAACCATTTGCTTGATCTTAACGAAAAGCTTACTGTAGCATCTATATATGATACACATTTAGAATACAAAGTTTGGAATGTCTGCTACTAGTTTTTCTTGAGATATGCTGATAACACACAGACACACACACAGACACACATACACACAGACATACACAGACACACAGACATACACACAGACCATTTGCTAAAAACATGATTTTCGTATTCAGGGAACCTCAAAACGTGTAAATATAACAAAATCTCGAGTTCGAAAATTTGACAAAAACAATACTTTCTCTACCTTATGGGTAAGAGAAGGTAATAAGAGAATGTAAAAATAGTTAGACACTTTGGAGTTAAGTTAACCTTGACATACATTGCTACTTTTTAGATTTTTGCATATATCGCGTTACAGGTAGCTATTACATGGCATTTAGCAATCCCTAAATTGAATACTTTGATAGAAAAAAAATCAGTAATCGTTTGCAGTGATTTTCAGTTAGTAATTTTGAAACACTGTAAACGATTACTAATATTTTCTATTAAAAAAGTGTATCCAATTAAAATTGTATTTATATAAGTGGTACACAATTAAATGCTCTGCTATAATATTGAAATTAATTCATTTTATAGGAAACCTATAAATCAACTTATACAGTATAAAAGTTCACAATGTTTGATATGTGTGGAGCAATTTTAAAACGCTGTGTTGATTCATTTTAGGCACCCTGTGACGCTGATAGCTGCAATTTTCCCCTATATTTCTTTGCTGAATATATATATATATTTTAATTGAAAAATTATATTTCATTGTCTATAGAGTATAAGTGCAGGAAATGTGATATGTGAGATTGCTTTTACGATAAGCTAAGCTGATTATTTAGATACATACATAATAAAGTTAAAACAAAACATAAATAAAATAAAATTTGCATTAATAATGAGTTATGAAATACTTTTCTATATTTGCAGTGAAAGAAATAGTCGTCGTGCGTGAAACTACTGAAGTTCCTACTATGCAGATTTCAATTTTATTTACACACACAGCGTAGCACGTACAAACACATACATACACAACATCCGCACACGTGTAGTAAAATCTTTCATCACTAATACATTAAAAATAAATAAATCTTGTACGTATTTTTTTTTCCTTTGACGAATGATTTTTATTTCTATAGTTTAATCAACATCTGATATAAAGCAAAAAGTACCTATTCCATATGAACTATTGTTATATATGATTTTATGAAGTCTAAAATCAATATTGGAATCGTTATACAATCAAAAAATCCAAAGAAAACGTAGCTGATAGAAAAGTAGTAAAACATCTATGTCCGAAAAGAATTTACTTAATAATATTACATCCGCTGGCACAGAATATCACGTTCTATGTATATTAGACTCTGTTTTCCTCAGAGGAAAACCCACGAAGAAAAAAGCTCTCTTCCATTTTTACAGAAAATTTTATCTTTTTTTAAATATAAAAATCATAAAATAGAAAATAAATAAATAAATAAACATTTTCATATGACATATGACAAAAAGCATCAGATTACATAACTGGATTAAAATAATACTTAAATATTATAACGTTTATTTAAGATTTATATAAATTTTACATGATACATTTAATATTTGAATATACATGCATCTGCATAAACTAAACAGATAAAATAATAATTTAATTATATAAATGTATATATATATATGTATATATATATATATATATATATATATATATATATATCAAATAATTACGTTTTTTCTTTCTTTATTTATTTCTTTCTTTTTTTTTTTTTTTTTTT